>CM036546.1:21928846-22491346 GCA_020745685.1 Tautogolabrus adspersus
AAAAGTTTCTATTACCCTGTTCTTCTTCAGATCGTTTTAAAAATTCTTGAATAAATATGAAGCTCTAGCGTAAGCGGGTCTTTCTCATTCATCCCTTTTTGCACGCTCACTCACGTTTCAGCTGTCATCCTTGAGCTGTCATTTTCTAGGGCTGTCATTGGATAATCATCTGTCTCATCAGCGGTACTCATCTAACCAATGGCATGGCGTTCCTCCCTCATTTTCAACCTATCATCGTTCTGCTCCCCTTTTAAATACAGTATGAGTCTTGCTCTGCCTTAGTTCCTTCATGCCGATGTTTTCTTGCTCCCCTCAAACCTCCCTAACACCGCCAGTCTTCGCAGAATCCTCATCCATCAATTCTTCACCCATCCGGTCTCATCAAGTCATCAGCTTCACCACCACCAGTGTCTGGACTCCATGGGGGGGATTTATTCTGTCGACGCTCAGAATTGTCATTCTCCAAACACATCACCCACCCCATAGAGTCCAAGCGCCAAAGTATTTCTGTCAAGACACATTTCCATGTTATTCATTGTAATAAATCATTTTCTTTGTTCACTTGTCTATCCTGATTGAATTTGGAGACAGGCTTTATATCTTTCAATGTCAATCCCAGTAACATCTGCTACTGTAGGCCATGAAGCTCTCTGTTCTTTCTTTACCATGTGGAGCAAAAAAAGCTCTAAATCAAATTATTATCCAGTGTACACAACTTTCTCAATTTCACTTTTTCATCGTGGATTCCTGTCTATGCTAATCCGCAAACCCTGAAAAGCAAAGTCGGGTTGACGTTACTGGATAGAACCGTACAGACATTCAATATGCGGGAAAGCCTTAGAGCTTCTGCAACCACATGTCCCGTCCATTTACATCCAGAAGCAGAGGAAAAACCAAAGCTTGGTTATCGTAGCTTGGTTATTTTATTCATGTATTTACATATGCATCCCCATGTGTTATTACAGTCGCAACATCTATTCTTCCTCAGGTCCATACAAATAAACAAAAAAGAAACATTCCACGTCATTGACCAGTATTTTTGTAGAAATAACATCAGCCCCATGGTCCCCCCAATGATTTTATATTTAGGAGAGAATTGGGGGAAAATACATATTATCACCCCCCCCCCCAGAGGCATCAAATTGCATTTCTCGAGGTGTAGACATTATCATAATAATCTAGGAATGGGTCCCACACTTAATATAATTAACATTACATTTATAAAGAGTTATATGGCAGGTCCAATGGGCACTGTCATGTCCAGTCCTGCTTGAAGTTGTGCAAGCATTGTAACAGGTTTAATTCCACTTTAAGAATATCAAGCCAGAATATATTGGTAACCATGTCTTTGAGTTTTCACCTCAGTGTTTTCAATATAAATGCAGAGCAAAATGTCAAATGCAAAATGTCATCAAGCAAACTTTGTGCAAATATGGTTTTAAGGTGATAAGAACACAACATTTGCGATATTGTCATTAGCTCTATCTTACTACTGATTGTCTGCCTGAGTCAAGTCAGGTCAAATCTCTATCAATGTTGTCTCGATCACTGAATTGAATTTCCCCTTTAAGGAAAGCATAATGGAGTGAGAGATTGTGTCAGGAAATGGAAAAGAAACAGAAAGGATGTGAGAGTGAAAAGATAGGGAAAGATTGTGGGAATGCCTGACACGGGTTCAGATAATGCAGGGGAGAAAATATCATAGCATAGAGAGATGTCAGGCTTTTGTGAAAAATGTCTGGCTGCCGTTTGTGTTTCTGGATAAACAGATAAACAGATAGAAGCTGTAGAACCTGCTGTTGTGACTTCTGAATGGGAACAGTCATAGACCAGCCTGACTGTAAATTACATCCGCACGTTTGTTCATCACTTCTTGCCTTTCCTAGTGTCACTTTTCATACATGCATTGACGCTGCGACTAGGAGAGGATTCCTGAAAGTCGCTTCCTGGCAGCCTCAAATTTCGCTGTCCAAGAAAAGGTCTTATTGGCTTATCGTGCGCTGAGAAGACCCATTCACGTAATCCTTAAGCAGCTGGAATCTAGAACATCCTTCCCAGTCAGCCATTGTTCTGTCCAGGAAAACGGATAGTGTGTCTTCATGTGTGTGTTTTTGTGTTTGCCTGAGAGTCCGACACATACTTAGAAACAATGCTGCTTTCATGTGTCTTTGTTTGACGCACACTCAGTGCTAAAAAATCTGTGTTTGTGTGTGTCTACATATCACTAGCAATGGAAATACATCTTTATTTAGATGTTGGCTAGAGGAAGAGAGGATTTACATCGTTTTTCGTCATTCTATTGTAAAAAAAAATATCCAAATGAAGACTGAGCCTATATTGTTGTCAGTAATCCAACTATTCCCATTTCAAAAGCAGAGCTAAGTGGCTGTGATGGACACAAAAGCGGCCCATTACCACTGTCATTGAGTTTCTTTTTAGATCACAGGACTGTGTTCTCCATGGGACGTCCATGTAGTCAAGGGCCAAACTTCACATGCTACACCATGAAGTTGTGCTCTCTTAATTGGGAATTAGTGCATTGCTTCAGAACTGACCAGCATTGTTGCAGTCAGGGTGAAAAAGTGTGTGCAGTGTAGTTGTGTTTTCTCTTGTGTGGGTGGGGGCATGAGGGGGTCGTTCCCCTAGCAACCTGACCAGGGTCAGCATGTCACTCTTGTGTTTCACTGACTGAGTGTGCAGCCGTATGCAAATGAGGCCTGTGGCAGCCTCAAACCTTAGCATCAGACAGAATTTGCACAATATCAACTTTTGCAGCTGAGAGAGGAGGACATGAGAGGGAGAAAGAGAGAGAGAGAGAAAACAGAGAATAAGAAACATTCAGGTTTGAAAAAGGGAAAATCTTAAACAAAAAGGAAAAAAAGAATCTTGAGGAAAATGTATAACTTGTCTTTTTTTCCTGCAATTGCATTATCAGATAAACAGTTGCTCAAACAAAAGAGACGGTTGTAAAAATGTGCTTATCCTGCTAATGAGGTTGCTACATGCTAACTACGCCTGATTGACATGATGTGCAAACAATTAGCAGAACACTTGATGTTTTCTGTGTCAGCAACTCAGCGAATTATTGTCGAAAGAGAAAATAACATCGCAAAGTATTTGTTTCAGGTTTGTGCATGCGTGTGTTATTGTGTGTACACAGATTTGATTCCAATCAGCTTTTCCACAAACCGAGCCATTCTCAAGAGATCAAAGAGCCTCCCTCTAACTAGCTCGCTCGTGGATCAGGTGTTGAGATTCCAGCATGCACCTCTCTCTCCTTATCTGTAGATTGCACCCTCTCTGTCTCTGTGGCTCCATCAATTTTCCCTGTTTACGTTGCTCTATAGCAGCAGCAGCAGCAGCAGCAGCAGCGGTGGCAGCCTGTTTTTGTCTCTTCGGCTGTGTGGGGAATAATGGACAGTCAGCTGAAAGCAGAAAAAAAAAACAATAATGGGAGATAAACAAAGTTTGTTTTCTGCTGGTGCTCATTAGTTCTTCTTTATTTCTTCATGCATGAGTTTCTATTCAGAGTTAAAGATAAAAATAGGAATTTTCCGAAAACATTATTTTGTAGAAATTATATTATGATAGCACAGTGCTGCATATTCTTACTAGTTGATTAAAAAAAAGAACCTCATGCAGGATAATGAGCTACAGATACAGAAATGGCGGAAATTAAATGATTTCAAAATCTGAAACTTTTACAAGGTTTGTCCTAATTCGACATTTTAAACATGGGAATCTAATGATACAAACACTATATGTTATCTGGTATATGTGAGTATGTGAGTGTGTGTCCCAGCCATCTCTGGAAAGCCTATTAGGCACAGATAAATGTCTGATGCTCCCTGGGGTTCACTTTTAGTTCTCACAGTGTAGTTTTTCACAGTGATTGGATATCGACAGAGGCATCATGCTCTGGGCCATAAGTAGATCATTCACACATTCATGTGCCGTTATGAACACACATGCACACACACACACACACACACACACACACACACACACACACACACACACACACACACACACACACACAGTAAATAGACTGTAAAGATATCTTAAGGATCATCGAGTGTCATGGCGAGCTAGAAAAGAAGGGATGACGTCAGACTGATACAAATTCCAATGTCCTTAAAATCTGGAGGAAATGTTTATACTGTATTCATATTTATTTTTCTCCAACTTTGCTGTCTTATTGTGTCCTTACTTTTCCTTTTTTTTATGTGGCCTTCCATTCACCCTTTCCTCCCTCACTTGCACATTCACTCTCATGTACACAATTTTTCTAACTGCAGTAGCCAGTGATTGCAGTGATTCTCCATATGCAACAGTTATCATTTTTTAAGGCCTTTTTTTTTGTCGCCTGCTGCCAAAAGCTGCTCCCCTGAAGGTGCTGCAGGGAGGAACCTGCGACAATCTCCCTTTTTCACACAAACACACACACAAACACACACGCCTAACCACCCACCTCCCATTTCATTGTCGCCCTGCTGCTTCTTCTCCTTCTCCTCAGCTGTGCCATCTCATATCTTTTCTGCTTTCCTCCCTATCTCTGTACTATCTTTTTTATTTTCATGTTGAGCTAGTGCCTGCTGCGAAAGCTTATGCAACATCCCCTGCTACAGGCACACACACACACACACACACACACACACACACACACACACACACACACACACACACACACACACACACACACACACTAATGCATGCCCACATTTAGGAGGTTGAGAGGAAGAAGGGATGCAACTACTTTTTTACCTTGCACGAACCATAATTGTGTTTTGAACCAACATCAGAGCAACCAAACTAAGTTTATTGAGCAGTTTTTCTGTGTGATGCATCTGGCAGTCTGATGTTTACTCTTTTTTTTTATTGTTCTGTGGCGTCACTCGACACCAAGCCAGATATTTGATTAGCTGGAAACAAACGATCAGCTTGTTCAGGAAGTCGGGTAATTTCTCCTGAGAACGTTTTTATGTACTTTGCTTCCATATGGCTGTGTCTATTTTTACACTCTACCTTGACTTACAGTAACCTCACTGTAAGTAAGATCCCCGTCAACCTTTTTTTTGCTGGAAAGAAATCAAACACTTGAACAGATATAGAATAAGGGAATCTCTGTATATTCTGTGCATTTAACTTGAAACTAGCATATTTTCTCTGCAGAAAGGGCTTTGCAGGGTTTTATTAATGTTGTAAATTACAGATGTTATGGGGAAATACTGTGCTGGCTCCCTGTTGTCTTTATTAGTTAAAGCTCCTGTGAGGAACTTTCAGTTTGTGTTGGGTTTGGTGCCCCCTGTGGACAAAGTGGTAGATCTATTTTCTTTACTGATTTGGCGCTGTACAGTATCAGCGAGGTTTTTAACAAAATATTTAATCCTGATTTCTTTTAAAAGTCAAATGTAAACATGTAATGGAGAGAAAAAAATGCCATGGACATTATATGTTACGGCTGTTCTGGCAGCATGCCCGATGTCAGGCATTGAAAATAAAAACATAGAAATAATGAAACTTGTCCCTGATTGTCTTGCCTGCATGTGTAGGTTATATAGAGGCATCAGTATGAATTTCAGTCTGCCTCATAGCCAGAGAAAAATCCAAATAGGAGCTTTAAGACAATGATTTAGTCTTTTTTAATCTACTTTAAAAATGTTCTATCTGTTTAAAACTATAAATGAACCCATTCAACATTGACATAATTCAGTAGTTGGATTTTATTTTTGTTTTCCCTTGTCTTGTAATTGTGATTTCTGTGTTTATTTTTGGGTTGCTCTGATTTCCCTCATGGAACCTCAAAGCCTTGCCATCAATTTCCCTTAAAACACAGAACTGGATACTTGTTGTTTAAAATATACTCTGTCTCTTATTACTCTTCTTCCTGTCTCCCTGTATGGCTGTTGTTTTTGTGCAAATAAAATACACGTTTGAAACATTTAGCAGTGCTTCAGAGATTTAAGAGAAGCTTTTCCTTAATTTGTCTTGTTCTATATTTGGAGGGGTTCTATTATTAGATCAGTAATTGTGTCCAGTAAGCTTGTCTGCCTCTGGCATTATATTATGTCAGCTTCAGTATATCTTTTTTGGTGCACTCAAGTTCTTGCTGTATTTTGGTTCGGTTGCAAACTTCAATCTGTGTTTTTTTTAAATCTAAAAACTGTTATCTTGTAGTGTTTAAACTGAGCCGTTGTCCTGACAACAGGTAAACATGGTCATCATGCTGTCTTCTATGTTTAGTGAAGCACAGGCAGTATTACTGTACACAGCAACACTAAGGGGGAGATTTGCCACCATTTCTAAAGCTTAACTTTGAGATCACACGGACCATCAGGAAGCACAAAGATGACTTTCTGTCAGGATCTCTACTATGGCTGAGGGATTCATGCAAATGCAGTTCAAAGAACAACTTTGTACTGTACGTGTGTTTTTGTGTGCGCACCTTACGTGGGTGCATGTGTTACCGAGCATCCTTTAATCCCATATGGCTTGCCACATATTGTGACAGTGGCTGTCCCCACCCAGAGCTTTGATTTTGTTGGAGAAAAGATAATTATTTCACCTTTCACTTGGAATTCATTATCAGAGCGAGAGAGAGACAGGTAAATGACAGGTAATTGCTTTTCAGAGTCAACACCATTCTTCCTCCAATATACCACAGCAAGCGGAGGAGAAGGCTGGGGGGGGGGGGGGTTGTGAGGAATAAAAAGAGAAAGCGGGTGAAAGAAGTGCGACAGAGACAGAGTGGGAGGAATGAGAAGGAAGGGCTAATTTCCATAATGAAAAGTAATAATTTGTGGTGTTAGAGTTAGTTTCAGTCTAGTGTCTGTGGCGTGTCAGCTCCTCGCTCGAGGTCATTGTGCACTACCAGCCGTGCATACTAATTCATTAACAAAACCGCGCCCTCGTGCATGGCCTGCCCCCTCCTCGAGAATGTCAGTTTCACCTTCCCTTCTTTGCCTCTCATCTTTCCAATCCCATCAACCCCCCCCCACACCCTTTCCTCTCCTCCTTTTCTTTCTCCTCCATTTCTTTCTTCTATTCTATAACTCAATCCGGGGGGTTTCATATGGAATATACAAATGAATTGTGGAAAGCCACAAAGGCTATCTTTTTACGCACACACATGCATACACACACAAACACAATCCCCTCCACCCGGTCACATGAATGATTTAGAAGCATGCACATTGACTATCTGCCACCTGCCTTGGGCTCTGCTTAGGCCCACCTAGCGGCTGCTGGCCGTGCATGTTAAAACGCTCTGGATAGGGACTTGCATGTTAACATGGACCGGGACACTAGGGTTGCTGACAGAGTGACAAGGCGCTGACACTGTGCACCTTTACTGCCAGTAAAAAAAGGACTAAGATTAGATAGCAAGGGAGCTCTGCTTTGAAGTCTCTTTTTACTTTTGGTGTCGCTTGTTTTGAGCCAATTTAGGTGACATAATATTCGTTTTTGTTTTTGTTAACATGGTCAGATAAAATGAAGAAACTCTTTTTTATTTCTCAGGAAAAAAAAGTTAAAGAAGCAGTCATGATATACTTATGTTGTATAACAGAAACAAACATAACTGTAGACTAATACATTTACTTCAGACTCCTTTATTAATGTCTGTAAGCAGCTTGTACATAATAGATAGCAGCTTACAGAAAACAATGAGCGATATGTAAGAGCCCAAATATGGATTTAGATCTTAAATGAATACAGATCTGAAGCTGAGTGACTAAAGAAGACCAAACAATCAAAAGATCATAAAGAAAGAAAAAGTCTTAATAGATGGATGGAGGGTTAGAAAAAAAGATAAAGTTATAACATAAACAATCCTATCATATGTTGTATTTAAATACAGTGTCTGTATATCAATGAGATAATGAATACTACAACAGTTATTATAAATAAAGATAGTATGACACAATGGATGCAGCATTGAGCTAATGGACACTTAAAGACAGCCTCCATTAGTTAAAAAAAATATATTATTTTACATTTTTAGGCTACAACTTTTATGAAATTTTGAAGTGAAATTTCAAAATAAAATCTGTCCTACTCAGAGCAGAGCGATCGTTTTCCTTTATGTAACAATTTTTTTGGTGTGTATATCCGTGGCCATGGCGGCTGCTGTTGCTATGTGACTAATGGAAACATGTTTGAAGTGCACTTCCCTTTTGCTTGCTAAAAGTTTGACTGTTCTTTTTTTTTTTCCTTCCGAGAGCTGCGATCGCATGCTATGCTCTTGGACCTTTTGGGAGCGAGCAGCAGCAGCAGCACATTTGGTTTGTTTTTTTGTAGTAAACAGTGAGTTGAAGCTTCTTTGTACTGGGTCACACACATCAACAGTGAATGAGGGAACAAGCTATAGGGACGTTAACAAGGCTGGAAGTTCTTTGCAATGCTGTACGTTTTGTGCTGTTAAAAAGAAGCAGAAAGCATCAAGTGTTTGATAACAGGCATTGTGAAGCTGGCCTTGGTTTCTCTGCTCAGAAGTGCTTCCTGTACATGTTTTGTCTGCAAACCGACTAAGAGAAAAGAAAATAATCAAATTAGAAGGCGTTGTCACATATCGTAAAAATAATAGATTGTGAGGACAATGTCTCTTTTTCTTCACGTATGCAAAAAAAAATACACTCTGACCTGCATATATATTATTTAATCCTCCACGTAAATAGGCTTTTTGTTTTTATTTTCACACCCAGCCTGAGTGTCTTCATTGTTTGAAGCTCGTGTCTGAGCTCAGGCAGCAAAGAGAAGGTAATTGAAATTCATTGTATGCGTACGGTCACTTTCTCCCCATTAATTTTTGTTTCCAACTCACTTGCTTTTCTAAATAGACTTAATTCTTTTTCCATATGAAAAAAACAACAACAACCTGTGCTTGAAGAATATTAATGTCTAACCCACAGCCAGTTTGAACAGGGTGAATACATCACAGGTTTAGAGAAGGACATGTTCCTGAAATTTAATTGCTGTTTTTAATAATGAGGCTGATATCATTTTTAAAATATTGATGCATGTGTGGCGGCGTTGGACATCGTCTGTGATAAATGTGTTTTTGGCAGTACAGGCTGCTTTTTAATGAATAAGCTAACCACATAACGATGCAACTTATCTTAGTAAAGAGGGAGAAAAATGGCTTCACTATAAATACCATGTGTGGAAAACAAAAGTAGTACCAATTGTTCGATTTAAAGACTCGCAGTTTGCAGGTAGAATAACTAATCCTGGCTTGAAAAGAAAAGGAAACCTGCTCCAGTATTTAATGTGTTGCTGTCTGATTTATGCATGTATGTGTTCTCTAGGTGAGATTCTGGTCTGTGCATGGCTGTGTAACAGGATTAACCCAGCTGGGTTGCATATCTCTTCCCACTATCTCCCACTGGCAATGCAGAGTGTGTCAAGCTGAGGAGGCTGTCAGTGGGTGGGCGACATATTCTCCACAACTAGAGGGGGATTTTATAGAGTCTGGCAACCGCTACAAATAGGACATAGGCAGGCAAGCAGCTCCCCTTCCTCTCCCTATCCACCTCCCTGCACCGTCTGGGCTTGTCACTACTAAAAGGGGAACAAAGGCGAGAGCAGCATAGGGATTTGATTGTTCTTGTTTGGAGGGGAAATGTGTTGTTGGTATGATTCTAACATTTATTTATTTTTTTTACAGCTTGTTCTGTTACATCTTGAACATGGCTTTATGCTAAAGGTGTGCAGGAAATCGGTTGGCTCATCAAAACGTACACTTGTTCAATGTTTCTTTCCCCCTGGATATTCAGCTCCTGAATATTCTTAGTTGCTAATGTGAGTGAAAATATCCTGCATTAGTGATTGCCCGCTTCATGTCCCTGCTAGCAGACAGGCATGATTGCTAATTCAGGCAACTGCATCAACACTTTGTCCCTGTCAAATGAATCTGACATGTAATGGTGTTTGACAACACAGTGAGGAAACAGCTGACAGGACCATAACATAATATGATGGACAGCATATATCTCATATACATAAACTGTGAGCAAACAGCACATGAATGACCAACTGAGTCCATTCTCATTTTGCCTCACAGTCCACATATTCAATATGGCTTGCTAACGATGAAACATTTATGGGGATCAGTCATGCTGCTAAACAAACTTAGCTAGCAATGTCACTTTTCCTTTTTTTTTAGCAGTTTTTAGCAGTTAGCGTTTGTTAGGTATTTTAATTGTGGATATTGAGAATCTATTTACTTATTCATTTCTTAATGCTCTACTTGATACAGGCCTTTATATAAATATAAATGACCGCCTATCTTAAGTGTTGTGCTTGTGTTTGAATGTTTTTTAAGTTGAACTGAGCTGTGTGTTTCTACTGCACTTTAGCCCAAGGCAATTTTCCCATCGGGGACAAGAGTAGATTAGAGTATATCTAATCATATCGATATAGCAGTTGCTATTTTTCGCTTTTTTTCAGACCAAGTAGTAGTTGAGTAATGGCAATAAGGAACAGATTAATGGCAATAATTACAACTGTGATGCAGTGCTGCAATACATAAACAATGCACTGCAAACTATTGGTTTCAGAAACACAACAGAGCTGCAAACATGCCCGCCTGTAGAAGTGTCCACGTGCACAAACTCATGCCGAAGCTTCAAGTGCTGCTGATTGGGCTCATTAGCACTCATAATCCTGGTTGCTGTCATCAAGCAAAGGACTAATTGTTTTGTTTTTTACTTTCCTGGCTGTTGATAAGGAAGATTCGATGAGACAGGAAACTTAATAGTGCCTCTTTCACAATCACTTACCTCACAATTAACACAGGTATGCACTCACCATTAAAGAGGAACATGTGAAAAAAAAAGCTGTGGCACGCAGGGGCAGTGTGCTGTTTACTTTGTTTGACTGAAGTGGGCAGCCCCCTTTTTTTTTTTTTTTTACATAACTCGCTCACTGGAGAGAGTGACAGAGTAGGAGAGAGAGAGGGAATGACTTCCAATGTTTTCTTGTCAGGCACTGAGGCATGGATAAATATTCTACTTGTAACATTAAGTGGAAGAGACAGAGGTTGTCTGAACGTACCTCTTCTCCTCTCTTCTTTTTTCACTCTTTTCCTCAGTCTGGATCAAGATCCTCTGTAGTTTGCAGAAGTGATGTTCAGAGTCTGCAGGGAAACAGCTATTTCCCTTTGTTTCGGCAATAACTGTCAGCTCACAAACTAGCAGCACACAATGAGGATGCATAGCTGATATGCCATAATTGGACTGGATGTCCCTGTGTTTTTTCTTTCTTTCCACTTTTAAATGGACATTTAATGCAGTTTGCTCTTGCTTACCTTTGCAATAGTGTGCTCATTTACTGTCTCTTACTTCATTTTGCAGCGTTGGTCATTATTAAACCTAGTGTGTCTTTGTATGAGCCTATTAGCTCTGCACACTCATGCTCGAATATTCAGTCGCAGCAATTCTTGCTCTGCTGGTTGTCAGCTTCCAGTGTTCATGACAGTTTCATTGCCCATTTCACAAATTCCATGTTGTGAAGCAAACACGCAGGCATTGATAATTCATTTGACAATTCAAAACTCAGTGCATATACCCATGCTGATGTCAATGTGGTGTGTTCGGCTGCAGCTACAAATTACAGGCTGTAAGCAGTGTGGAAGCAGAGCGAGAGAGTCGTGTTGGACATGGGGATTTGAAAGCCAGCGTGTTGTCTCCAGTGGTGGATGTGTTCAAAGCTCAGTGGCTTCAGGCTTTATCTCTCCACAGGGGACTCTGGGGAAAAACATCAGACACACTACTAAATATCCTCGAGTAAAAAAGTAATTGCACAGTAAAATAAACACAATCCACTCTGCTATACTACATTGTACATCTATCAATGGTTACTTTTTAGATCTCCATACACAGAGGGTATTTGATGTCACATACAAATGTATTGCATTAACATAGCACTACAAAGTTTTTCAAAGTAAAATGTTTTTAAAAATGAATGTCAATTTCTGCACAACATTAAGAGCTGTGTGCAAATATATTACCAACATACAGTAGGAGTGGGAACTGCAGGGTAACATGATACAATACGATATCAATATCACATCATTCTGTGATTCAGACAGATACAACAAACACGAAGATAATCGAGATGAAACTGTGCTGCACGCCGTGTTGCACCCGTTTTGTCCACAGGTTTTGTCGTGTGAGGAAAATGCTTCAAAGTGTTTGTTACATTTTGGCCACTAGAGCTCATCACTTCTACCTCGAAAACATAGTTGAGTTATTTTTTACAAGTGTTCAGAATGTTAGAGTGTTTAGGTTTGTGTATGCATGTGATGCAGATGTTATAAAATCAATGACTAGTTTTAAGAATCGGGATCTCAATATCAGTATCAATCAAAATAATCGTGATCATGATTTTTGCCGTATTTGAGCAGCCCTAAACTGAAAAATAAACCATGCACCTAAAAAGGTGAGGTGCAGGATTAATGTATTGGTTGTCTACAATTTGGTGTCATTTTAACCTATCATGCTTCATCTGAAACTCCTTTTCACCGCTCTTAGAAACTCTCCTGCTGTCTTTTTCTTCTTCTTTCATCTTGCTGCCAAATAATTCAGTCATGAAGTAGTAATGCAGTGAAACATATTTGCATGGAAATCTGTTAAGGGGCTGTGTTTAAAAAAAAGTATTTAAACATTGACATTCAGCATCAGTGATTGGATATTTGTGTCACACAAGTCAGGACGACGATATATTGCCGTATCTGTATATTGTTCCGCCCCTATAAACAACACTGACCGGCAGCTAAACTGTGATTGGTGTGATTGTGATGGTCTTGAGTAATAGCTGTGCCAGTTGGTGGACAGACAAACAGACAAACAGGCAGACAGACGGACTGCTGTGCAGGGCAGCAGACTGGTGTGCGGGGCACCGTGCGGACAGCAGACACTCTGCCTCCCCTGGGTCACTGATGAGGGACAGAGGACACCGCAGGGGGCCAGCTGACACCTGGGTTAGTCTGAGAGAGTCTGCACCTCATCTGCCCTCTTTGTTTCACTTTCTAACATCCTCTTTAGGCATTCTGTAAATGGCAGTTCTACATATTTTAATATCTATAGCTTTCACTTTTGAGATTTGAAATGCAAAGTTGGCTAAATCTTTCAGGTTAGGGTCGTAATTGCAAATAATCGGAAATACCAAAAAAAATCAGGTAGGAATATCCATAGAAAATGTTTTTTTGACAAGCTCTAAGAAGTAAGGGCTACTATGTCATGTAACATACAAAAGTACACACAAACCTTTCCCAGCCAACAGAACCATACAGGAGTCTAGTCTCCTATATTATATTTCACAACTGGGGACTTCTGTTTGTGATCATCATATTTCTGTAGTGTGATATCATCCCTGAGAACAGAAAGCATCCTGGGATTATTCAGATTGTATCTTTTTTAGCTTCAGCTATGTTTCACATCTTTAAACAGGCCCCGGAGTGTAAAACAGTTCTGTCTGTATTAATAGTAATCGCAGCCGGCTTGAACCTGCGAGATGCCGATGGCGTGACATTGCAAACAACAGCACCCTTTTTTATCAGCTGTGTTTCTTCACCCCGATGCTACCTCGGGCCTACGTTCTCGTGCTAAGCGGGTATGAAACATTGATGTTTAAGAGGAGGTGCAGCCTTGATTGGAGCAGATGTGACATGTATGTCGGATGACCTACTTCTGTCCCTATTATGAATTAAAATTGTATGACGAAGACTGGGGCGGCTAATGAATGATACATGGAAAGGGGGGGGGGGAGGGGCCAAGTGGGTGGAGAGGAAAACAAAGGTTACATGGATATAAATGTGTACTTATTTTCAGTTTGTATGCTGTTAGTATGTGGGGAATTGTTTGAATGAACACATTGCAGTTCATGCACCATTAAGAAAATGAAGTAAAAGAAGACACAGATCTAGAGAATAAGCGATACACAAACAGGCACACTGACCCGCACGCCACCTACCAAGCCTGAGTGCTAATGGCTCTTTAATTGGTTGAGTGTTAGCAGGGAGGGCGCTGTAGACAGATGTTCTCTGGGCCTGCTCCCTGTAGGAGGTGAGAGTGGGGCTCTTAATGGTCTGTGCATATGGAACCAGGGCTTGGACCCGGGGGTGGAGACGCAGCCTGCTGATCTGGCCCCTTTAGCTACTTAGCTTTTGAATTTGTTAGCGTGGGAAGAAAAGCTGACTGAAGGAAGATTAATTTCCACATTTTGTACACGACCTGACATCAGCAAATTGCTTGTGGTTACACTGCTCATATAGACAGACAAAGGCTATGAGTAGGATGCTTTTTTTTTAATGGATAGTGACTTCTTCCAAGAAAAGTTTTATGTCCATCTCGGGTATTTTTTGTCTTTCCTTCCTCTCCTTCATCCTCATCCTCCCCCCCTCTCCTCCCATCTCCCTGGCTCCCTCCGGCTCAGTGAGGCACAACTGTGTGTCGTGAGAGATCATATCCTCTTGACCTTGCTCCAGGAGTTCTGATATATTTCATCTCCCATCGATTTTCTTTCCTATGTCATATTTTTTATCGCCCACTCCCTCCTCTTCCATCGCCATCTTTCTTCCTATCCACAAAATCATTTTCATCTCTCATCCCATACAAACATACTAACAGAATTTCCATTAGTCCAGGAAAGAAAGAAAAGAAAGAAAAGGGATGGGACAAGATTGTATTTTCCATCAGGGTGAACTCTGAGAAAATGTCCACTAATAAATAGAAAAATACAGGTTTGCTGGCAAAGTAAAGATGAGAAAAAACGGTAGGAAAGAAAATCAATAAACTCAGATGCACAGAAATGTGCGCAAACATACAATACGGTGTGTGTTTAATGGATGGGTCCTACTGTCAAAGCAGCCGTTCACCTCAGCATGATAACAGCAGCACTTCACTTTAAGGTGTCTCTGAACACCTGGGTGTAAGGAGAGAAAAGACAAAAAACTACTTCTTTAACCCATAGACTTTTTAACCTTGATGCCCCTTGCTAATGTGTTTTGACTAGCACAGTCTGTCCCATTAGCATCCATGCTGTTGGAGGCCACAGGGGCAGCCACCGTATGCTGTAGCGGTCAGAGTTCAGGGTTATGGCTACGCCGTCTGAATAGGCATCGTGTTTACTGTCCATGGAGGTGACTCGGGCTCACGACCCGCTAACCTGCTGCAATCTGGGTCCTCCCCCCTTGGAATGGATCTTTGGCATTTTGCTCATCTGACATTAGATGTCAGTCAAACTCTTTCAACATGTCTCATTGCGTGCTACATGCCTTGTTAGGGATGAGTTGTGAGGATAAAATCTGTGATGAAAGATGGCAAAACAAGAGTCATGTCATGGAGGAATACCAGGGCCAGGTGTTTCCCTGTCAACTCAGCTCAGCAGTATCCCCTCATGTATCCATCCAGATTGATAGTTATGAAGCACTTAACCCAAGCATACACAAGACGACAAATGTAAAGTTTACATTCTCAACTGCGGACAGATTTCTTCAAATGAATCTGAGGAAGACGAGGTATGATCTGGGTTCACTTAAAATGGTGTTATCAGTAGGGCTGGGAATCTAAGGGTACCTCACGATACGATACGATACGCGATACATGGCTCACGATAACGATAATATCTCGATATGCCGATACTGCGATTATCGATATATTGCTCTTAATAACTTACTATATATCTGTGTGTTTATAGGGGTCAAACAAAAACAAACAAAAAAATTAATTTCAAAGTTTATATTTTGCAGCATAATTCAACAGTACAAACAGCAATAGTGCAAAAACAATGAGACTTTAGTGCAACATCACTGTGAACAGGGTTTGTTTTTAGGTGTCTGACAAACAGTGACACTATTTTCTATTTTGATAAGTTTAGTCTGTTTAAAAATGTCTTTGTTTCATTTTTAACATCAGAAATGTCTGTTCTACATTCTGATTAATTTTTATGCACAATTTGAGGCTTTTCTGCACAACTTTAAAATAATGATTTAGTATTGTGTCCTCTTTTGTGTCTTTAAATCTATTTTAGTGTTCAGGTACATTCACACAGTTATCATTCATTTAAAAACATGACGACTTCAAACATTATACAGAATATGTTCATTCTGGGACACATGGTCAAAGTGAGTTTTACTGTTAGAAGAGTTTTATTCATAGAGGGGGCGGGACATCGTTAACTG
Organism: Tautogolabrus adspersus; assembly: GCA_020745685.1. Classification (NCBI taxonomy): domain Eukaryota; kingdom Metazoa; phylum Chordata; class Actinopteri; order Labriformes; family Labridae; genus Tautogolabrus; species Tautogolabrus adspersus. The sequence continues at coordinate 21,945,027 of CM036546.1, forward strand.
ACAGACAGACAGACAGTCACCATGGTTACTCACTCTCACCTGCCTGCTGCACACTGACCGAGAGGAGAGAGAGCTGCTGACTGACATCACTTATAAGTTATAGCAGTATGCATGGAAATCAATGTATAGAAATCAATGATTGTACTAATTCAAAAAAAAAATATTTAAACCACCGAGGTCCGGACCTCGCGGAGTCGCGGATATGATCGCCTCCCTCCGTTTCATAACATCGTTAAATTCTCGTTTCAGTTATCACAACAGGTGAGCTTCAGGTGGAGAGGCTTGTTGGTAACTTGTAAAAACCGAGAGAGAGCAGAATAACACCGACAGCATCAGTTTAAACACCAGGGTTATATCTCCCATCACTGACTGTCTGAGCTCCGCTCTGTGTGACTCTCTGCAGACTGTGAACGTCTCTCCGGCTCTTTAAAACGGTTCGTTGTGTCGCCATCTGAAGTAGGCTGCAAACCTTAACTTTGCAAACTCCTCAGATAACTGTTTCTCGAGCCCTGCCGGTTTGGAAAAATCTCAAACAGTTGTATTTAACCGGGATAAAGTTCTTTTAACGGACTAACTCTTAAGTTTCGTTTTCATGTTCAGCGGTGATCCCGCTGGACCCGCTCAGCTGCGGATCAAAAGGGGAGGGGGAGACTGTGGGAGCATAACCTGCAGCATGTGACTCGACTCACTACGGAGGCACGATGAAAGAAGTTTATAGCGGCTATGCTTTGATAATAACTTTAGAAAAAACCGATACGCGGCGAGGGCGCATCGATTATCCATCTTCAAATTAAATATCGCGATAGTTCGCCATACCGATATTTTGTCACAGTCCTAGTTATCAGTACAAATAATATTAAGAGTGTCTAGAGCTGGTCTTTTTGTGACGGGTCTTGAGATCATGAATTTGCGCTATACAATTTTTTCTTTTATTTTTCCAATATTTTAAGAGCTACCGAACCTTTCTGTCAATTTCCCAAGTAGAGCTGAATCTGCTATGTAGACTTGCTTGAGGTAATCTTAAACCGTCACAGGGGTGTGTCCAGAGACTGATATAGGTTCCCCTGAAGTCTGATTGGCTCCATGTGTCACCATGATTGACACCATGTGTCACATTGTAATCCTAAAGTTTGATTGGCTCTCTGCCCAGTCAGAGACAGTACTTCAATTTAAACCACCTTATTGTTTCAATCAAGTTCTTGAGTTGCAATGTCACTCATCGGCGTTTGTCGGTACTCTATACTGTGACTTTTAGTGTTAAATCTTCCTTTTGCCCCCCAGTTCTGTCATTTCTAATCAAAAACATCAAAGAACTGTTTATTTGAGTTGTACAACTCTACATTTTTTCGTTAAGGTAGATATTATTTGTGGAGACAGAACAGTTAAATATTGATATCCAGATGTATGTGTGTACTCATACATACTTCAAGCTCATACATACTTCAAGACACTCCTGCATAAGTCAATGTCAGAGTAAGGCCATCCCAGCCCCAACAGTCTGGACGAGCACCCGCACAGCCGTACATCTCAGGATCATTCTGATTGTGAAGATTTTCATGTTGAAAACACTTCAAGTGCTCTTGGTGAGAGACTTACAATTTGTGTCCTGAACTGAAGACTTCAGTTAATGCAAGTCTTACATCTTTTCTCCAAAAAATCCGCTCACCCTTCCAGGTCTTCTCCACTCTCGGTGAGCTGAGTGAGTTGTGTGTAAATGTCAGCTGTGGAGCCGGCCGTCCACGAGAGGCCAACCATGAGCACACAGGGAATAGATTGTCATGGCACTCTACAATCCTCTCCTTCTCCACAGGGACAGGTAGACTCAGGTTTTTGCCATTCAACCATGAAAAGACACAGAGGTCAAGATCCCCCCCCCCCCAAAGTCCTCCACTCTCTCTGATGAGATGGACAGGGTGAGGTAAGGCCACAGAGGGAGAGAAAGTGATCCATAAAAAGGAATTTCTATCATGACTTTTAAAACAAAGTGGTGAAAACATAGCGAGGGCTAGGTGTTGACATTCTGTAAAGACTCAATAAAACAGTGTTAAGTGGTGGAGGCTAAAATCATTCTTTAAAAATTCAATTTATGACTCTGCAATAACTTTTCCTAAAACAGAAAAATAATTATGGAGGCATTTTTTCTTATCACATCACACTAGAAATCACTGCCTTTGAGAACAGATTTAAAATAAGAAGAATAAAACATGTTGTTCTAGACCATAAATAAATGTGTTTATTTAATGGATATTTATAAATTATCTGGAGAAGGTCATCGCCATCATTATTGTGAATTATTAGCCTTATTGGTATTCACAGTTTTTACTATAATGGCTCAGGAAGGTCAGTGCTCAAAGGACACCTCATAAAACATGGTTGAACTTCATATAAACCAGGAGCCATTGTGGCTTACCTTAGCAACACAAAAACTGCCTGTTCACTTTTTTTAAAGATTTGTTGTTGTCCGTTTCAATATGTCAGCCCTGTGATTGACTGGCGAACAGTCCGGGTGTACCCCGCCCCTCGCCCAATCCCAGCTGGGATCAGCTCCAGCCCCCCAACAACCCCGAATGGGAAAAACGGTGAAGATAATGGATGGATGTTTTTGGACTTTTTATGCCTTTATTTGAGAGACAGGACAGTGGATAGAGTTGTTAATCAGGGAGAGGAGAGTGAGGAATGACATGCTGGAAAGGAGCCACAGGTTGAACCCAATCTGTTCCCTTTGAGGACTACAGCCTCTGTACATGAGGCGCACAAACTAGCTGCTAAGCCACAGGCGCCCCAACTTCCTGTTGTCTATTGTCTAAGTTAAAGCAATATGTAAATAACTAAAGCCCTATTTGAACAGAGGAGCTGCATATATTCTTTTTGGCCAGCACAAATGTCTAGATATCTTCACTGACAAATTGCATCCCTATGGAAAGGCCCTAAGGGTTGAATTTACCCCGTTTAATAGTAAACAAAACAAAAACAAATTACTTCTTCTGTGGTGTGATAGTTGTTTGATTCCAATTTTCTTTTAAATATGCTTGAAAAAAAAACGATGAAATCCTAAGTATGTGGCACCTAACACAACTGTTTTGTGTAGAAAAGCATTTTCCCTATATTGTCAAATTAATTTCAGTTGACAGCTGCTGGATATCTCATAAATCTTCGCTTATATCTTGTTGGCAAAACACATGTGCTAATGATTAACTTCTCTTTTTCTTCTATTTTCTAGTTTGAGAGCATGTGGGCTTTCTTCAATTCTGTTTTAATGAAGGAATAGAATTATATTCCAGAAGCAGTGTCTCCACGTCAGGTTGTCAGCCTGTTGGCCACTTTCTTTGACATGTACAGCACACCTGTAGAGCTCTGCATTTTCCTCTAACTGGCTAATGAACACACATTGCTGTCTTTCTGCACAGACATTTTAGTGAGGCATGACCTCACTATACGGAAAAACAAATTCACACATCAATTGAGAGCTCTCCTAATTTGACCCTCAGGTGTTGCACTTATTCAAGAAACCAGCACAAAGGAATAAATACTGTTTATATTTCACCCGATTTACGTTTCTTAGCTTCTTGTGGGATATTGAGGGATTGTTTTGGAGTTTCAGTGTGATGTCTCTTACCTCCACTCCCTGTCACTGGGATCTATAGCCTGCAGTCAAAACATTCCCACTCCCATTTTTTTTAAAGGAAAAAAAGTATTCTCTTTTTTTCTGTCCTTGTTTAAACTGGCATTCTTGTGATTTGCAACTGAGTAAGTGCAGGATCGATCATCAGCACACAGAAGACTTCCTTCACTCAGCTTTAAAACCACAGAGTTGAAATCAATTTGCAGCACCTTTTTTTTTTCCTCAGACAATGTGCTAATAAACCATTAAAAAACTTGAAATGCATTGAACACAGTGAGGTCATTGAACGTAAGAAGGAAGGACAGAAGGCAGTTATTTTAATGTTTTATTATCACTACCTTGTTATTAGAAATATACGTTTTAACCTCATTGAATATCATTTCTGCTAGTCCAGTATATGATCAACAGAGGAGCGGATGTGATCTGCTGTCCATTTCGCTTATCTTTACATCTGTGTCTTGCTACAAATGCCAATTAGGGGAGAAGGCTGGACAGTGTCAGTGCTGCAACCTTTCTCTTTTTAGCAGATTAGACAGTCATCCAGTGTGTGCACATGTGCTGTGTCTGTCCCCGCCACACAGAGACGGCACACACGCACACACAGTAAGAGAGGCAGACGGAGCGGAAAGGGAAACAAAGATGATGAGGCTGCTTCTGTTTGAGTCCAAGCATTTACTTAAATGGCTACTGCTTAGAAAATGTGACACTGAAACGACCTCACTGTCTCCTCTGATTATCGACCAGAACAAACAAAAACACCGGACCCAAAGAGAGAGAGAACAATAAGAGGGATACAGAAAATGCATTATTGTTATAAAACAACGAGACTGACGATTACATAAGCGACTTGTTTGAATTTTTGCACAACAGAATCATAATTGAAATAGATAACAGTTTCTGTCTCCAATAACAAATATATCTGGCAGTGTGTCAATTTATTTGATTACATAAGCACGTCCATGAGTGCATGCAGACACATACCAGAGTGTGTGGATGGTTAAATGTGGAGAATAATTAGTGCTAATGGTGAGGAACATGGAGCAAAGTTATTGCATAACCCTGTTGTTGATCAAGCTGCCAAATCAATAGGGAGTCTGTTCTTGCTGCGTACTTTGTGACATCCTCCCCAGAATTGTTGACCCACTTGTGTTTTTAATAGGAAAAGGTACAGCTCTCACTGCAGGGGCCTGAGCATGTGTGTGTGTGTGTGTGTGTGTGTGTGTGTGTGTGTGTGTGTGTGTGTGTGTGTGTGTGTGTGTGTGTGTGTGTGTGTGTGTGTGTGTGTGTGTGTGCGGTTTCTGTGTGTGTTGCCAAACTGTCTGGTTACATGTATGCAAGATATGCTGTTTGATTACAAAAAACATTCAACACAATAATATAATAGCCCACGGTTCGATACGTACCTCATTTTTTTGGTCATGGTTTTCGGACAGTATGAAGTGAGTAATTTTTGGCTGTCTGGGCTTCTTCTTCCTCCTCTGATTCCAACTCAGAAATCTCCACTTAAAGTCAAACATATTGTCTAATCGTCACATGAGCTTTTGTTATATGCTGACTCGGTCGGGTGTCAATCAGATGTAATCAGCCACGCCTACAAGCCCTGAGAAATGGTTCAAACATGTTTTATCTATAGCTATGTGTTATGTTTATTCACTTTTTTACATTCATTTGTTTGGATTCTTAATGAAAGTTGATGTCATATACATATTTTTGCTTTTTAAGTTAAATGTAGAGATTTTTGAATTGGATGAATTAATTGCCTTTTTTTGCGCAGTGCATTTCTTTGACCCTAACCTCCCTCTCTGTTTCTCTCCTTTTCTCTTTCTCCCATAGGTGAGTTCCAGGACCCTGGGCTGTGTGTCATGGTTGTGAGAAGCTCTTGGTTGGCCGTCACAGTATGAACTCACCTAACATTCACGCTCGCCTCCACTTCTCACACTCACTAGGAAGATTTATTTTGATTCTTAAGGGCATGTGCACTTAACTTCCATGAGTAATGGCTGATTAAAGTTGTGGGCGCTACAATAGATAATCATTAGCCATATGCACTGTGTTACTGGCATTGCTCAAGATTTACAGCGCTGTCCGTGGTGCTGAAAACAAATCTATCGCTGCCAATACATTTGTGTAACAGGTCCATTGTGTGCACGCAAATCTGTGGGAGCATGTGTCAGTGTGTACCCGTCCATCTTTGTAGTGTGTGTGTGTGTGTGTGTGTGTGTGTCTGTGTGTGTGTGTTTGTGTTGGCATGTGTGTGTAGCTCCATTATCTTTGCGTCTGAACAGTTTTCCCGTCCCATGCATCATCCACCCCCGTCTGTCTCCATGTCAGGCCTGATAACAGCTCCTATTGCCCACAGAGATGACTAATCAATAACACACAACCATGGGAACAACAGCTTTCTGTCCGCACACACATAGACACACACACCACACACACACACACACACACACACACACACACACACACACACACACACACACACATACACACACACACACAAGGCGGAAATATTGGCTCACTGTCCGCAAACATTGCATTGACTGCTGTAGGCTGACAAAGAATCTGTTGTTTTCTTATTTGAGGATATCTGGAAGGATCACACTTCCACAGAAGCCCCCACCACTACCATAACTCCCACGCCCTGTGCTGCACCACACCTTCATATACAAATCTTATTATGCATGCCACTCAACATTTTGCCAATAATGCCACAATCAGGCATGCTTTATCAGCCTGATCGTATCCATTGGTTGCGCTGAGGATGCTTCTCTTTACAAAGAGCCGTTAGTTTCTTTCTTCTTGCATCACGCCCACCGTTTGTTCGGATGCCTTCTTATCTATTCATGCTCCACTTTAATACTCTCCTTGCACAAGGCCTGTCAACTTCTGTGCGAGCTAAATCAACGCCTCAGTTGAGTGGGACTGCTTACTGATTTCACTTGATTCGATGCCCCTCGCCTTCAATCAGTATCTCAGTGAGCCTCTGTGGAATAACACAAGAAAGATGACAATAAATGCCTTAGAAGAGACGGACAAAGCACTTTCCCTTCTTCCCTTTTTTTTTTCTCTTCCGGTCTCTTTTCTTACACCTCTCACTGAGGTGTAATTCCCATAGACAGGCTGGCCTGTATAAAAGCTTGTCTGCTGTCCTGATTCCCCCCCCTGAGGTGCAATTCTGACCCAATAACTCCTCCATTCCTCTCTCATGCTTCATTCACTCCTCTCTCTGCTTCCTTCCCTCCCTCTTATCCTCCTCTCGCTCTCTCTGTGTCGCTCGCTCGCTTGCTCTCCCTCCGGTGGCCAGAATGCTGTAATTGAGTTTTTTATTCAAGTCAATTAAAAGTGCTGGCCTAGCTAGAGACAAAACAAGTCTGCACAGTGGCTTTTTTTTCCTCCCCGGGCTGCCTCGTTATTTATTCAATGCACTCTTTATATCACTCAGTGGCTAAGAAAGCGCAGGGTGTGTACTTTCATTTCATATGTGTCATTAAACTGTTTTGACATTGTTTACAATGTAATTTATCTTTTTCTATGACGCCTCCCCTTCCCCCCAAAAGAAATCCTATTTAAATGGTAATTCAAACTTCCATTAAGTTGGGGACTTTGTGAATGCCATACAGAAGTTGCTCTTTTCCTCCCCTTCCTGCCTCAGCAGCCATCTGAGGCATGATTGTTTACTCCCAAATAGCCAAATATTCATCAAACTGAAACAGCGGCTGTGCTGTCTACAGTTGATAATGCTTTCCTACTCCCATTTAGCATCACATTCTGTTAGCCACTGAAGTGATGAACGGTGGAAGTTCATAGAGATCATCCCGATATGATAAAGCGTCATAACCATCTTTGGTCTCCTGATGCATAATGACTTCGTAATCAGAGGGAAGTTTCATCAAGGTTTGAATAAGCGGGTCCACTTTGGAGTTTTGGGTCCGAGATCATATGCAGATGTTGACACAAACTGTGCCACATATTACCACATTAATGTTTTTTTCCTCTTCCTCGTTTATGGAATTGCAATTCAGCTTGTGCAATGCAGAGATAGTGGAAGTGAAGGTGATGCTTTTCATATGCAAATGTGAAATTAAACTTGAGATTTTCTGCATTCATTAACAAAAAGGCGAGAGATTTATAGAAGCCGTGAAGCTAATTTCCTCTAAATGCCTTAATCAGCAAACCATTTGGAAGGCAAAACTCTGGAATGAAATTTGGCCTCTTCTCATACACACACACACAAACACAAACACACACACACACACACACACACACACACACACACACACACACACACACACACACACACACACACACACACACACACACACACACACACGCACGCACACAGATAGTGTATTCCTGTCATGGAGAAGTAGGTTGCAGGGTTAAAGCAGAGAGCTGATATATTCCTATCTGTTTTCCAGGTCAATTGTCTGTCAGTTTCATATTCCGGAGCAGTTCTGTGCTAAATACGCTCCCCCACTGAGAAACTTAATTCACTGTACTGTCTTTTCAAGCCATTAGAATTTGCAAATTATTCATTAGATCATTCATTATTGTACTTGTGGCATCTCATTATATCATGTTGAATTTTGCGGAGACGTCCTGTTAAAAGCTTGGAGCCTTCGTATTATCATGGAAAACATACGCTTTCAAAAAGTCTCAAGACTATGATGAAATACTGAAGCCCCCTCCAGGATTCAAGTCTTTCTGCATTATCAACCAGCCATTGACCTTTTTTTTTTTTTTTTATGTTGCAGCGTATTCTTTATATCTCTTTCCAAACCAAAAGACCTTGAGTAATATGATGGTGATACAGAAGGGCTACAGCTGCAGGTGTTGCAGACACGTTAGAGACGGTGATGTCAAACCGTGCCCCCATGCTTTTACAAGCACACTAATGATTAATTCCTAAATGACATGATTGCAAAAACACAGCTTCTGCATGTGTCATTATATGTATTCAAACTATGCAGACACCTACTCTGGCTTGTGGGAAAGTCTAAAAAATGCAAACAATAATGGATGATTTCCAGCAGCAAACACTGCCCACATCACCTTGATTTGTTAATAATTACAGCTGCTATCTTGAGTCTTTTGCAAACGGGCTGTTTTTTTAGCCTTTCATTATTGACATAGAATTAGCATGGCAGGAATGGAAATGCCATGCATAACTGAGTGAAGATAACTGATGTTGCTTGTGGACTGCGGAGGAGGATATTCAATCAATACCTGTATCAATACCCGTGTAATGATTCAGCTGTAAGAGATGGGATCACTAACACGTGGGTCTTGTGTCAGAGAATGAATGTTCCTGGTTGTGAGATCATTTTTCAGCTTTCAAAATGTTTTCCCAGCACATACATTGTTAGCCTTTCTTTTTATGTTTGCTTCATGTTTTGGCAAGATGGAAAACCACTGCATCAGATTATAAACAGACATTGACTCTGGGCAATGGGGCGACTTGGTGGATTTCAATATTTTTTGAATGATCAGACCCTCATCAAGTCTCCTTGAATTTGAAATAACGCAAGATGCCTGTGTCCTGAAGAAATGATAGGCACTCACTGAAGAAACTCCACATCCCAATTATACCCCTACGCCCTACTGATACATTTCATAACCTACCTTTTGGCCCTTAGCCTGTGATCCGGAGACAAGGTGGTAGTAGTGTGACGTTATGTGTGTGAGTGACAGGCGCAGCATTTTTCTAACATCCATCCTGCTGCTTGTTTTGGTAGCAGTCAGCGCTGTATAAGTGGAGAGTGTCTCCACAGTCCTCACTGTCCGTGAGCCTTTTTTCAGCAGCCCCAGTAAAAAAAACGTGTCTTGTCTGTTTAGTCATGTTTTTTCCTCGCAAGCTTACTAACTAAATGTGACCGCTCACCCTGCTTGAGCTGCATGCGCAACCCACTCGTGACCTATAGTCATATTTCAACTTTTACTTAAATAATAGATATTGATAAACATAAAGTTTATTTTAGCTATAAATTAAAATAGTTTCCTTCCAATAAAAAGGTTGGCTATTTCCAGGAAAATAAATAACAAAACACAAAGCAGAAAATATATGGAAATAACATCCATCCTCTTGCTTTGGACTGAGTGTTCGCTGCCTGGTTTGAAAAGACCCAAGCCCAGCTCTGGGCCAAGGCCCTGTTGTTGGGGACCCCTGGTGTGGAATGATGGGCAGCCAAAGCCAGAACATCACCAGGTCAAGTAGGAGTCTCCCTTCATTGGAGTTTTTTCCAATTAGTCCCATGACACCACGGTGAGGCTGGACACCGAGCTCCCAGAGCATCCCATCCGTGCTAGCTCTTACTGCCCACCATACCCACACACAGAACTTCTATATATTACCTATCCTACCTCACGGCCATCACCAAACAGCAATGCCAAACAGCATTGCTACCTTCAACAGGCCCAGACTCCATACATGCAAGCCCGAGGTGATGACAACACTGATACTAGCCCATCCAAAATGCAATAATTCCTGGTGCCAACATTATGCATGAAAAGGAATGGCAAGGAGAACAGAAGAGAAAATGGAGAAACACAGAAAAAAATGTGTAGAGAGATCTGAGTAAATAAACGAGAAACCTTCTTCTTTTGTGTCACAAACACTGACATTATTAACATTTAGTTCGGGTAGCTGGGTCCTGTCCATGTGAGGCTTTTTGTTCCTATTGTAATTATATGTATGATGGAACATCATTGTTTTCAACTTCCAAATGAGGTTTCTGATTGGAAGCTTGAAACAGGTTATGGCACAAAAGACTGTCACATTACATCCTGTTTACTGGTAAATACCACTGCACTTGTTTTAATTGCTTTGGAAGAGAACACCAGCGTAATAACGGGAATGTAAATGGAGTCATTCTTGCATTCGAGGAACAAAAACAACAAATATTTGAAACACTGAAAGGGTGAGTAAGTTAGATTATTAGAAATACACATTTCTGATGAGCTAACCTAACCTTCCAGACAAACTGTAGCATGAATACAAAAAGGGAAAATAAAGGGGCTCCAAAGACAGTTTCAATGTGATGATAGATGCATGTGAGAGGTTCTTTAAGCTCCTCTTCCGCACTTTTTAGAGCATGAAGGCGTTCAGTGAACAAATGGTTTGCTGATTTTTTCATATAAAACCTCTTATTCAAAGTTTGGTGTATGTCTGACCTGCTTCTTAGAAACTTGACACACTGATAACTGGTAACTTTCCTCTAAATAGAGAGCACAGGTAATGCTTTGAGAGATGGCATTTAAAAGGCCAAGCCGCGAGCCTGCGGCTGTCAAATCTTTGTATTATTATTTTATCTTTTAAGCTGTTTATCTGCTCTGAATTAACACTGAAGTGAAGCACTATCAGTAGTTGACATTTTCGAGTTCCTACTGTAGCTGCATCACCCTTATCAGAGGTTTGACTCATGACCATTTACTGAGTGATGACTTTAAGGCTTCCAATGTGATGCAAGTGTTGTTAAAGACAACCTGTTTGAGTTTTGTATCATAACTTAATTCACCGTCTGTCTTTCCCTCTGGACTGTACAAGAGTTCAGTCTTCCTCCTTCACCCACCTTTCTTCTCTAAAAGCTCTCTGTTGCCATGGTTACCAACGACTTTAAGAAGCAGGTAAAAGTTGAACATACACTCTTGAGTCTCTCCACTATTTGGACTCACCAGTTTGGAGTGCCAGGCTTAAAATCCTTAACTGGATTGTCCTTTGTCGAAATGATCTTAAGGGTGCACACGGGGCCGTTTCGAATGTGTTTTTCAGTTTCGCAACAAGAACACAGTCAGGTCAGCTTTTTCCTGTGGTTCTCCTTTGCTCTGTCTACTGCTTTTTGTTCAGCCCGCTTGTTTTGTGTAATACTAAAAAGGGTTCTTCGACAAGCACTGCAGCAATACAGTACATCAGATTAGTGTGGCCACTTTGTGTTCACAAGCTGGCAGAGCAACAACAAGTACAAACTGTAGACACGATTTGCATTAATAGGCTGTCTATTATTGTTGCTACATCGAAAGGTATAAAGTCTCTGTGGGTTTATTATGAATATTATGACCTATGATATAGTGCTATAGGAAAAGAAGAACATAGACCTTGCAGTGGAACAATACCAGTTTTGGGTAAATGGATTAAATGAATAACAAGTGGTACTAACTAATATTAAAAAAACATGTAACTTTCCACAGTTGTCGTTCTCACCAGATGTGAGTCTCTGTGCCTGAACCTCTGGCAGGAGTATCAACTCTTCCAACATGCTAGCCACTGAGGATCCTTAATAGGCTCCTTTCTTGAGTTGTGATTGAGTTTGTTTCTGAACTATTAGATTTGAGCTTGATTCATTGGTGTTCAGCCAGAAACGTCTTGTTATTGGCAAGCATCGTGTGCTTTGACAGGACAGCAGTGTGATATTGGAATAGCTCTCCTTCAAGCAACAACATGAAATATGATTTGCTACATCACGGAGCAGCGGCTGATATGATGTTTTGACAGATTGTAGGAAGGTTTTATACAACAGATGGTTAATCCCAAGGGGTGACCAAGGAGCATACACCTGCAAGTATTCAGTGCAATGCTTTTTTATTGTCCTTACTTTTTCAGTATCACCGAATACTTTAGTGTTGTTTATTCTAGTTAAGTTAGTCATATGTGTGTTATAATTTACACTCTTAATTGACAATGTATCTTTGTGACAGTCATCTATGAGAATCTTTAGACATGTTAGTATTAAAGGACACATGTGATCCTCCTTTTCACCAAGTTTTAATAAGTCTCAGAGCTCCCACTAAAACATGCCTGTGAAGTTTCTTGTTTAAAAAAAGCCACCCTAATCCTGTATTTGATCATGCCTATAAACCCCTCTATTTCAGCCCTGCTCAGAACAGGCTGTTTCTGTGTCCGTAGCTTTAAATGCAAATGAGCTGTGTTCGACCGCGCCCCTCTCTGGCAGGGCTTGGGTGTCCGGGGCTTGCTTGCACCATGCCCTATTGCTTACAGTGAGAACGCACACTCAGAGGGCAGAACAAACACCTAGCTGTGTGAGTGTCACCCACCTGGGGGAGGGGTTACTGCCCTTTGTGATGTCACAAAGTGAAAATCGTCAAATGGCCTGTTTGAGCACACATTTTCTGAAAAGTGGAGCAGGCTAAAGACAGAGAGGATGGACTTTTCTTATAATTGGAGGGTTTATAGACAGGCTAGGGACACATATTAGTGTTAGTAAAGCCATGGTGAAGTGTATTTTGCAATATGTGACCTTTAAAATCATGGAACTTGTCTTGTTTTATCACGATGTTCACTGATATTTTCCCTTTTTGGAAGATTTAACTTGATCTTTTAATGATTATTCTCCTTCATCTCAAATTCAAGTTATTTTTTAGTACATTTTTTACATGTTTGTTCCTTCTTGGGGTCAATTCAAAATTAACAATTGACATTTGTTTTGTCTCTTTACTACGAAGACTTCAATTCCTCAATAGTCAAGGTGGATGAATTTATAAAGTCGTCTCAACTTAATCCTGTTTATGGGCAGCTTTTACAACAACTGTGGACTTATGGACTCTCAGTTAATAGCATAAACAACAGGAGAGTCAAGCCGAGATACAAGCAAGGCATTTACAATCGGATTATAAGCAAGGAGAAGCACATCTTGAAATAAATAATTCACTGCAGCATCCCCATAAAATCCCTTCATGCCCTTCACAAACACACCAACACACTCCCGATCTCGCAGATCCATGCACACTGAGTCTTGGCAGAGTACAAGGTTGTGCTGATACAGCCCAGATACCTTTGTCAACTCACCTCAGCAGGATGTAATGATATTGATGACAACAAGTTATCATGCAGGACATGTATCACAGCAGGAAATGTCTTAGGTGAAACATGTCCCCTCTCTGCTCATCAATTCTTTAGCAACCTGCTGTCACCTCGCTCTTCGGGGTGAAGCTGTGTATCTACTATACCCTTGCTCTTTTTGTATTTGTACTATCCGTCTCACACTCATCATAGTAAAGTGACTGCAAGCCAAAAAAGAAAAAAAGAAAATTGTTCGTACCTGTGCCACTCTTTGGATGTTATTGAAAAGGCCTTGCACAACAAGGACCAGACAACTACAGATAAACAACATAGGTTACGTACAGACCAGCTAAGAGCAAATTAGTCTAATTTAAGTCCTATTCAGTCATCCTTTTTGTAATTAAAAAGGCAAGATGTCTTATTTGTACTTTTCCATTTTGAAAAGGAAAAAACAAGTTTCTTTAAGAAATATAAAAGTGCTCTTTCAGAAGGGGCATGTCTGTGTCCATGTTTGATTGACAGCAGTTGCAGGATGAGCTCAAGCAGGGGACAAGAGTACACAATTACAATAGTGTACGTACCAGTGGTGTAAGTGAATTGCAAACAAAATTAGCAGTCTAAGGTGTTCATATTGACAACCCACTTACATTTTGTTTAATGTAAGCTACTGCAGCTGAGCAGCTAGCTAGATGGCTATGTAACTGGCAAACTGATGTTAGCAGGGCTTATTCCTCCGTTGTATGTCTGTTTGTTCTACAGGCCTAGGGACAAAACAAGGCGTGTGTATGTTTGTAACTTAGATAAGAGCAAGACTTTTAGCAGGTGAGCTAGTGTGGGTTGTTCAAAGTCACTCTTGCGTTGTGTAGCAGCATGATTTTGTGTGGCTCAGGCACAAGTGTTTTTTACTGGGCAGATATTAAGGAAAGTGTACAGTTGCAGCCATTACTGATGCTGTCAAGAATTTAAATAAATATGAATGAAAAGTTGAGACTTGCACATCAACAAAGGAGGAACAAGTTATACGAGTGTCTTGTATTGAGATGGCGTTAACAGAGCACGGACAACATGAGACCCCTTCAATTAAACTTAGCTTACTGTTACTTAAAAAATCAGGGGGCTTAAATGTCTTTGTGTAAGGTTTACTCTTGGTAATATGATCTTTAGTTGGATGTGTAACCCCGGTGAGGAAAATGCACACTAATGCAGGGTATACTGTAAATACACACACCATGCACTTTAATGTAAATGTGATCAGGGTTGCCGGATCACCTCTGAATTCAGGTGGTTATTATTCAGGCTGGACATGTGAGCTCTAGATGTAAATTCAGTGTGCAGTGTCTTTATGTGTCTTCCTTGGGGAGTTAAAACACTGACACACATGTAGCTTTTCTGAGTTTGTGCTTTGAACTCCTCTGAATTGTCTTTAGCCTTTTCACTTGAGACCTACTTTCAGGGCAGCCTTAAAGGATGTACACAAATCTACCTCTAACAGAAATTGACCTCAGAGAAACATGCACAGGACACTGAAGACGTGTAAGCACGTCATGGAAGGGCAGGACATTTCAAAAACAGCAGCGAGAAAAAGGAGATATGCCTGAACATTTACTCAAGGTCGCAAAAAGTTGTATTTAATCACATTAAACGTTTTATTTAATCATAGTTTGGCACTATCACCTGTATGACACCAGTGGGTTATGTGGCATTGAGTAAGTGTGAGGGCTAATCTTCTTTCACTTGCAATTCAAAAAACAGGATAATAAATCATGGCTACCTAAAGACAAAATATCAAAAGCTAATACCAATCAACTAACACAAAATCTCTGCATGCTGAAATGCAGCATAAATAGCAGTTCCTGTTCCAGTAGTCCACACTGTAGTTCTGACAAAACATACATGTGGTTATTTTTCATAACCAAGAGGAGCGCAATGTAAAGACAAACTGTCTGCAAGATAAATAAATAAAGTAGCAGCTAGTGAAGACAGAGATTCAAACTGGCGGAGTGCCAACAGCTTATATAGTCATCTGAGCAGCCGGAACAGGTGAGCTGAATCTTCTTAACGACGTGACTCCGCCCACCAACCTCCTGCAGACGGAAACCTGCACACAGAGGGTCGTCACGCCTTCATGCATGGTAAAGAGGTCTCTGTGCAGCTGTAAAGGTTGATTCACTCGCAGCAAAACCAACCTGCTGTCGTGTTGTCTGGTGCACCGAAGGAAACAGCCCACAAAGATGGTGTTTTTCTCTCATTTCAGCTGAAAAGTAAACACAGGCTGCACCTGCTATATGTTTTTTTATTGACAGTGCTATGTCCCCACCTGCTCCTTTTGCTTTGCTTACTTCACATGAGAAATGACATCTTAAAAAGAGTATTATAAAAAAAAGTGTGTGTTGAAGCAAAGAATGTGATGGATTTTTTGTGTTCTCTGTGTAGGAAATCAGCATTCAGATCGCATTTGAATATGTTGTTTGCCTCCTGCAGCGCTCTGTGGTAGGACATGTTGTTCATGTTGCTCGGTTTCAACTTAGTACAACTCATGTACTCTTTTATTTATACAACCTAATTGTATCATTAGCTGTATTGCTACCTGACAGGTTAAAAATGACAAAATATTCCTCTCTTCCTCCCTCACAGTGTGTGTGTCTGTGTCCCCCTGCTGAGCCACGGAGAGTCTTGCTGTTCAGCTGAACCTACTAGTGAATTAGCAACTCCACAGCCTGGCAGGTGCCTCATTAGAAATATATTAGAGGTGTTATCAGTAACCAAACACTCCCTGTTTAAAAGTCTACGGCTGCGTGTGGTGTGTGTGTGTGAAAGAAAAAGCGAGAGTGTGTGTTGCATGTGTGAGGTGCTGTAATTGGAGCAGAGTTAATTCAGCGCAGCAGAAAGTGAATGCGTTGATTTTACAGATTTATTTTTGGTATGAAGTGCCTCTCAGGCAGATGTGTGTGTGTGTTTGCGTGTGTGTGTGTGTGTGTGTGTGTGTGTATTCTGTGTGTTTGTGTGTGCTGAGGTTTTTTCAAGTGTCCTGAAACTTTCCTGAGTCACCCTGTGACGCATGATGTTTTTCTCATGTGTGTGTAATAATAGCTCAAAATACTGAGATGAAATGAAAATAGTACTGATATGTCTTGGAGGGATCTTTCTACATTGTCTAAAGTGCTTTTGTTATGTACTATAAAACATTTCAACATGAATCATTACCTAAACCCTTGAGCAGGAACAGTAAGTTACTTCATGTATCTTGTGATACTGCAGTACTGTACATTCGGTCTCGCAATATGTTGATGAAGCAGCCTCTGGATTTTCAGATTGCAGTGGGCAGCGGGGGTAACACAGTTTATTGAAGGATTATCTGCACTGTGTTTGTGTGTGGTTATGCATGGGCAGCAAGAATCCGAATTGCTTCTAGATGAGCTCATTCTCCGGCCGTCCAGGATATATTTAGAGAGGTCAGAGGAGAAAATACTCTTTTACAGACTTTACCCCGCTGCTGCTGCTGCTGCTGCTGCTGCTGCTGCTGCAATAAAAAGTAAAAAGTAGAGATGATTCATCTCTTCTGGAGCTCTTCTGGAGAAGGGGAACTGACCACTTCAGTTTTTTGTGTTTTCAAAAATATATTTGCCCTCCAGAGTCACCATTTCCTCACAGATAAGATGAAGTTTGGTTCCCCTAAGATGCAGGGGCTGTATCATTTGCTAATTCCAGAAACCAAAAAAGCCTCAGAGTCTGTATTGTAAGCAGGGGATAATTGTATTATTTTTTTTCTAAGGGGTGAGAATCGCAGGGTAACACGTGATACGATACGATACACAATAAGTACCCCTTAATGACAGTATCATGATACAGCGATTCTGCACAAATGTATTCATTGCAAGGCAATCATATTATGATAATTAATGATATCCAATTAACTTACGGATACAAAGGGAAGGCTGAATGTTCTTATTCACAGCAGTTAGGTGTGAAGTTCGACCCTTATCCTACTTCATCCTTTCACTGCTGTCTAACATTATCCTGCTGTCTTCGTCCACGTTTATCCCACTGTCCACTTTTTCCTAGGCAAATTAAAGACAGGGTTGGTCTTTTTCTCCAGATACACCTTTTAAGATCTTGGTTGAAATTGTCTTTAGGACCTGACAGAAATTAATAACCCATGTGCTCTGAAAAAAGGAACAAAGAAAATCTGTCATCTGTAGCGGTTGTAAGCCTGTAAAAACTTCAGCCAATGTCTGCCACGAGGTACCAGTTTGAAACAGTTGTGTTTGTTTTTACATGTATTATAATACAAATTAATGTTTACTTACCGCTGAAAGAGACATGAGACGGCAGAGTTTCTACAAAATGCATGGGATGAGCTGAGGTCCGCTTCTGGAGCAACGTCACTCGTGCATGTAAGTGAGGGGCGTGGCTTTTGAGGGAGCACAGAGCGGAGGGGGTGGATGTAGACGGAGCACTGAGGGAATGCTACTTTCAAAATCATGCTAGTTTTTGAAAATTACCAACCCTGCCTTTAACTTCTGTTCACATAACCGTCCTTCACGTAAGAGCCAGGAGTTCTGAAGTGGTGACACACACCTGTTATGTAACTTAAATATCAATACTTGGCACCAGGTATTTGATGATTAGATCACGAGGATTACGATGTATTGGTGTATCAATGTGTTGCCCCACCCCCACTCCTAAACAAAGTAAACAACACAAATAATAACAATTTAAATTCTTTAGAGAGGACGTTTTAAAGAGGCATTCAGTAGTAAATGTTGTTTGGATGTTTCATTCAACCCAATTCTCATTGGGTTATTAGGTCGCCTCTACTCAGCATGGTATCATCATTCCTTCCTGTTTATGTGTAACTTCCTGTTTTTCTTTGCATAGTACAAGACAATAATAAGATACAATTCCCAAAGGCATTTGTTGAAAACCTCTAACTCAAACCGCACACCCGAAGCCAATAAATAAATTCAGCCCAGATGGAGAGCAGAAATGTATAAATATGTTTACTATTTGAACTTGTTTTCCTTTTACCCTATTTATTTTTTTCAATGTACCCTCAAGCCTGGTATAAAACGCTGGGTTGAAGAATAAATAAAGCATTTCAGGGAAACTAAAAGCAAAGAAAGCAAAGAAAACTTTATGCACATCTATTTTCCAAAGTCTCTATGTACAGCTCGTTTTGCGGCGTCTCGCAGTGTTTACATGTACTGTATGTTGAATAAGGCAATTTCCATTATTAGAAGAGCATTTCATCACAAAAATGAAGTTAAAAATATAGATTTTGCAGTGTTTGTGTGTCTTTCATGTTGAGCAGCAGAGAAACGCTCAGTGAAGTAAGAAGTGTAGAGTTTAGTCTTCGGCTGCTGACAGAGTTAATTGGAGAAGAGCCGAGTTTTTTTTTAGTCTGATTCCACAGACAGTGAGATCTATATCCTCCAAGCCATCAGACACACTGCAACATGGAATTGTAAGTTTCACATTGCAGAAGGTAAACTTAAAAAAAAAAAAGACAATCTTAATTTTTTGGTTCTATGTATAGACTGTATATAGTGTGAAAACATAGGTAATGGTAACATGCTGCTTCTTCGAACTCAAGCTTCAGCAGACTGAAATTATGATTAGAAACAAAACGAGAATAGACGTACAGTATGAAAGTTCATTTAGTATATTTTGACTTTACTTTTGTGTACGTCTTCCTGGGTAACATCTGATGGGATTAGAAATAAACAGGCTAACTTTGTACTATATTGATCATTCAAAAATCTCCAGTGGTCAGAACACTTTGAAAGTTATAATATGCAACATTAGTTTATCAGACATCAAATACATCTTAACTAAATATTTAGTTGAGGAATTACTTTCCATCTCCCTCTGTGTTTGTTCTCAGCTCTGTGTTAACCCTGATAGAGTTGTGCTTCCTTCAGCTTGTTTATGTGCCACTCAAAAAAATGTCACATATGCTTTTTTTACATGTGAACCCCCCCTTTCTGTGAGACCTGCTCAACAGAAAATTGCACTTTTGGCAGAGTTGATAATACCTTCTTGCTTTGAATGCAGATTTGAGATATAAGCAGTCTAGACACTCAGGTCCTTCACTAAAAAGAAGTAGTTATTGCTTTTGATGTAGCTTTAAAAAAGTATGTTTTAATGAGTGGTATAATTACCTCAGGTCACTGTGGACCTTCAGTTTGCATAGCTGAATAGAGAAGCAGGAGAACACAATATGCGTTTACAAGAAGAGAAGGGATTCAGTCTGTGATTTTTCTATGTGAAGAAAACTTTTAAAATGTGACCCTAATTCTGACCACAAGCAAATTGCAAGTCTGGTAAATGATGGGTAGATGATTTTGTTTATTTGTTTTCATATTGCCCTTACTGGCCTGCTTTAAAAGTAACTGAATTCATGGCGCAATTGGTGGAAAAATATCCCAACCAAGCTCCAATTCAGTGGACACAAACAGCGTCAGAAAAAGTTAGATTCTTCTTACAAGTCCCTTTCACCTCAGCTCTTTAGCACTTTTTCCTTTCACTGTATGTGTAACAGCTACACGTGGGAGGACAAGGGTGAGAAAAAATTGCTTGGCAGAGCCTGCCAGTAATTTCACAACTTCATTGTCATCTGTTATGATGGATTTTAAGTAGTCGGTGGTAAAGCAGGCTGACAATAGAGGACTGACATTTCTCCCCTTCGCTCATAAGCTGTCATGAAGTTTGCATTCACTTGACTGGACCAGTTTCTGTTCTGTCATTGGTCTTTACATCTTCTTTTTGGGGGGGTTTATTTGGCTAAGATAAACAGGAGAACGCCAAATGTGTTAGCAATTTAATCTAAATGTGTTTTAGTCTCTTAGACATCCAAGTGTTCTGAAGATTCTACAAAAAAAGTCACAATTAACAGGTGCAAACCCATGGTGATAATACATGAGCTGTTAAAAAACAATGAAAAAAAAGAAAGAATTTGGCAGCAGTTTTTCTTTCTTCCTCTCATTTATCACACACACACACACACACACACACACACACACACACACACACACACACACACACACACACACACACACACACTTTTCTCTTCCTCTGCCTCCAGGCATTGGGCCATAGTCATCTAGGGGATTTACAAGCAGTCACAAGGCTGCTCTGAGGTTGTGCTCAGACAAAAACATGACTTCAGATATTTTGGTCTCTCATGTACGTACGAGACAGTGAGTGTGTTTGACAGCAGCAATGTACTCGGTTGTCTGAGTTCTCTGTCCTGTCCAAAAATTCATTGTCAAGAGCTCGCTAAAACAAGAGGGAGACACTGCGCTCGGAGGTTGTATAATTAGTGACAGAGGTAGCATCACAGGGAACACACACAAGGCAAGAGATTTGGAGCTGTAGAGGAAATATATGCATTTTCTTTTTGGATCATTTTGTGCATTAAATATTCTACACAGCATACATGTTGTTATTTACTTTGCTTGATTGGAGGAGTCTTGAATTGGTATCATAGAAATGACAGCTGATGGAGTAAGACCTGGCTATCAATCACTATTAGTTTAAATTTACAAAAGCTTTCAAAGAAAACTTTAGAGTTCAGGTGAAGCCACCTAATAGGCTGAGAAAGTTTTGTCTTTATTGGATAGGACAGCTGAAGAGAGACAGGAATTTTGGCAAATGGCCAGTGTGGGATTCAAACCCATGGTTGTACATGGGGCGCACAACATAACCGCTAGGCTATCCGGCGCCTCTAGGGATCTGTCCCTTTCTATCTGTAAGTGGGAAGGCGCTGGATGTCAATCTTTGGCTCCACAAGACGATCTCTACTGCGCTGTCTCTGGCTCTAGATGACATCACCTGGCCATGATATCAGCGTCCATAGTCAGAGCTACTTTGGCATCACTTTTGTATAGGAGGAGGTGGAGACACATTGTCCTCCTTTATATAGAGGGAGACATACAGCAAAAAAACAAAGAAAAACAACAAATGCCACAGACTTAAATTCATTGAACTTTGAGCTAGTGCATTGTGTCGTTCCAGTAGCATAGAATATCACTCTCCGGCCGCTGTGCCTGCAGCAGCATCACATGTCAAATGCACATGTGGAGAAACACTAGAGCTCTTAAACACACCTTCCCACCCACGCACACTCGCAGACATTCACTCACTTTCACCCTGTCAGCACTCGCTCCAGATGCAACTTGATGGGTAAAGCGTCCATTAACACATTAGTGTGGGTATAATCCATGTCAGTGCAGCTGCACACCTCAGGCCTGTACACACACATACACCTTGCTTAGTTTTTAGTGCAGCAGGTAGAACAGACCTTGTTGCACAGCAGCAGGACCAGCAGTGGCCAAGTGTTTGTTCATGATGATGTAAAGTCAATTCACAGAGGCATTAATGTGTTTACTGAGGAAAAGTCACTATTTTCCACCTGCTAAAGATCACTTTGCTCATTGAGGTGAGTTCGACTGTCTAATGTTAGGTTTTTGTCAATGACCCGGAATAATGTGTGAGCTCCTGCCTGGCAAAAAAAGCTATTCCAAGGTTTCTTAAGGTTCCCTTTTTGTGCCTCATTAGTTTTGCTATCGTCTGATTGGAGGAGATGAGCCTCTACTTTGCTTTTGACTTCAGTCCAGGGCTCATTACCCCTCTGCTTTCACTCTATGTCCATGCTTACCTTTTTTGTCCTGCCTCTTTTTTTGTCTCCTACACACGCGCGCATGCACACACACACACACACACACACACACACACACACACACACACACACACACACACACACACACACACACACACACTCTCTCTCTCTCTCTCTCTCTCTCTCTCTCTCTCTCTCTCTCTCTCTCTCTCTCTCTCTCTCTCTCTCTCTCTCTCTCTCACACACACACAAATGGAACCAGCCTTTCAAGAAATGACATTTATGGATGTATTAGGCTTGTCATTTATACACTGCACAATTTGCTAGCTGCAAATACAAAGAATGCTTAAAAAATAAACAGAAAGAGCCTCCTTCGTAATTTCGAGTTGTCAGTGATGGCTGACACTGAATCTCTCAACATTTCAGATGAGCCAGGATCTCATCCGCCCACTTGTGCTCTCGCTTACATCATTTGAAACACAAATACAGAAATATACATATGAGCAGCCTTTTCTTCCCTAATAAACACTCTCCACCCCCTCTATAATCTCCACCAGTCACTCAGAGTCACTTCTGATCCTCCTTCACTGTTTACTCTCCATTATGAATGTGTGAATATGAGTGCTTCACACGCAGTGATTTGAAATGTTTGCCTTGTGTTTCAGTTGTACAATCTCTAGCTTTGTCAGAAAAAATGGAGGTAGTTATTTGTATGAAATGATCTCAGATTTGATTGTTGTATTATAAACTGTTTCCTTTAATTTTCTCTTCTCTCTCTGTCTCTCTAGGTGAGTCAATAGCTGTGCTGAAACCTTCTCCTCTGAGGTGCTATGGATTTTGTGAGTGATAAAAACACACATAGTTCATTTTTCCAAGTCCACTTTGAACTTGTTTTGGCAGCTTTTCAACTACATTATTTTTTTCAAGTGTATCAAACTTATTCATGCTGGGAAAAATGTGAATCCAAGCAGTAGTTTATCTTTCTGGTAGCTCAAAGTTTAAAAAAAAATCCAACTCTTTCCAATCCATGCTAGGGAGTTTAAAGGTCCCACAGTTCTGGCAGGTTTTCTAGCCATGAGCCATCACAGATCCATTTTCACTAGAAGTGGGAGAGTCCATTTCACTCCTTTGAACACGGGTTAACCAGGGGAGATCACCAAGCAATATTCGACAGCACAAGTTTGACATCTCGGCCGCAAATAAACCCCTGTAAGCCCTGAGAGGCTCCTCCTGCATTTCTCCTACTGCCAATGTTATCTGGCCAGGAGTGAGAAAAACTCAGTGGACTATTTTCTTCCTCTTTCTTCTGTTTCCAATAACCCATTGGCCTGCTCAAGAGCTAAACTTCTACTCTCAGCTCTTGACATGGAGGTGTAAACCATAAACTTTCAGATCCAGCTGCACATGTGAGAGATGTTCTGGGTTTTGTAATGACTACAACCTGCTGCTATTTTTATTTTGTTTGACTATAATTATTGATTCATTTGATACAGTGTTACCCAAAAGCTGGCACAAGCTACTATGCTAGAGTTTGAGCATTGCTGGCCTTTCCAGTTGTTCATGCCATCCAGTTAAGCTCTTGGAAGTTGTGAAAAACATCAAGAGATTATATCCGATGACATTTTTTGTTTCTAAAGATTTTACATCCAAACATTTGTCAGGATTCTGGCTAACCGAAGAAAGAAGAAATCGTCTGCAACATGACTTTCTCTCCCGTGCAGATTACTAATGTAGGCCTTAAAAGCCTGTGATCACTTACTGATGGCAGCACTTGAGTGGCGAACAGTAGGCTTTCGTCAGGCGGTGGTTTATGACTTTAGAACGTGCTCTACTCCAAGACACATCTCTGCAATCTATTTTCTGCCATTAGCACTTCCTCTTCTTTAGCTCTATTCAGTTTCAGCTGGAGGCGGCGTGTAAAAACTCATTAAACTTTGAATCAGGACAATGATGTAATCAGACACACAAACTCTTGGAGTCACTAATGCAGGAACATTTGTGAAGAGTGCAGTCGGATAACCTCAGCACACAGATGTCACTTTAGCTTGTTTGTTACACTTAATTAGATTTTGGTACTCTGATGTACATTTAATAATCTGTAGACCATTTTAATAGTTATTCTTTTAATTAATTATGAGTCATTGGCTTGTTTGGCCTGAAAAGTGGTGGCTGGTTCATATCCCAGTTTAACCTTCTCTCATTTCCTGTCTGCTGCTTTGATGGTTTTTGTGCAGAAGGTATTCAACTCAGAAAACTGCATCTGGCTTTGTGAACATAAACATACTTAATACATGAGGTGCTAAACCACATCAATTCCTGCATATTAAGTCTGCAGACAGAAGGAACCATTTACATCCTGTAGTAAATAAAGCAATATATCTTATAATGTTGACATGACACAAGCACCTGCTAATAACTCCTTATCCAACCCAAGATGAATGAAATTAGTGAAATCTGACACGTTTGCCTACAATAACCCGGACAGTGAAGATATTTTCGCTAAACCATTACAATCCCTTGGTAGGATTTTTGTTTCTTCTCCTCATCATTCACATTTCTCCTCTCAAACCAATGCTTTACTCACAGGTGTAGTGCCTTTAACTCATTATATCTTAAATTCTAGCATCAGCACTTGCAGTATTTCACTTAGTGCTATCCCTGTTTATAACTTGGTGGCATCAAAACAAATCTGTTCCTTTGTTTTTATCTGTGTTCATTTTACAACTGCTTCATTGGGGAGTTCTACTCTCAACATCACACTCTTATTAGTTTGCTTTGGTCAGTAAGGACACAATAATGTTCGGCCCTGGCTGTTGTCCGATATCATTGAGGTGTGAAGAAAGCAAATCTCCAACGCAGCCTGCTGTCCTCTTTATCCACCAGCCCTGACTCTCTGGCCCTCTGAGCTCACAGTACCTCTTGTTTATTCACATTCTGTGGATATTTTCTGCATCACGAGAAGCTCTGAGCAATTAATTCACCCTGATAACTTAAATATATATATATAATAATTATTATTATAAACAGAATTTCATATTTTAAAAGCTGTATTCAGTCTGTTGATGAGTCATCTATCTGATTTGGTGTTTTTTTAGTATGCTAATGCTAAGTAACATCCGACTACATCAACAAAATGTTTTCTTGATTTAATCAGTATCACTAGAATTTAGAAGGTGAATAATTGAAGTAAAACAAGGAATTGCTTTCAAAATAAAATAAAAGTAAAAGCTTAACTTAACCCTTCAGAGTGTGAGATAAGGTCTCAAACATCCTTGAAGACAATCTTATTCAGACCCTTCTGTTTCTGGTAATTCACCTACTGATTCCTCTACACACTCATGTGTAAAGACATACACACATATACATCAAATACTATATACACGCCACTATTCTTGCAGTTTTATTTGCACTTTGCTTCAGCCTTCTCACCATCCTTCCCTTTCCTACCCTGAACCCAGTGTCATGAAGGCGCCGGACTGACCTCAAGTAACCCCCCTCAAAAAAAAAAACATTCTACCCGGCCTTCAGTCCTCCAGCAGGTCAAAAACAAATCAGAACCTTCCAGTAGCCTCTGTCTGACTCATGCACAGACTCCCTCCCAGCTGTCTCTGGTAAAACATTAAGCATCCAGACTTTTGATCATGTGGAGTCAGCCCGACTACAGAAATAGTAACAAATTAACCCTCAGCAGAAGTGAAACTGTGGTCCCATCTCGGCATGCTTTCATTGGATCACACAACAGGCAAACCCATCCTCCACAAAAAGAAAAAAGGCTGGGCTGAAGTGAACCCACGCTGAAGCTATACAAATGCATCTGGTCTGCATTAGCACTGCACTACTCATCTACATGTCCGCCCCTGCGATGGAGACCACCCTTCTTTATTTATGGACTACTGGTTTGGCTCATCATAAAAGAACAAAGTAAAGCAGATTGAACGAGGGGAAAATAAAGGATTATTGTCAGCCATGCATTAAAAGAACACATTAAAACACATTGGAGTTTAAATTGTCATGGCAAATGTTTTTATTTCAGGAAATACAAAGAAAAATGTCTTCTATGAGCTTTTATGAAGTGCTATTTACAGGCTAGTGTTCTTGCTTAATGGTCATATGATTTGATTTGAATGCTTGACTTGAGTAGGCCTGTGTTTATTCATATGTGTGTGGGGGCAGATTTTTAACACTGTACGGCCTCTTTCTCCTCAGACGATGTATTCTGACCAATGACAGAGCAGCTTTTATAGTGTTGGCTCTGCTTGTTGAATTCAAAGATTACCTAGGCTAACCTAATTTACACACGCCAGTGACGATAAAAGTGCAAAGTCAACAAACAACTCAACAACAAACTCACATTTTTTTTTTTTTTTCAAGAACACAAAATATAATCACGCAAACAAAAGAAAACACTTGGAAGCTGTCAAATCTCATCAGCTTCTGCGCCAGATCCCCTTCCCTCCTTTTCTTTCTTTATTGAGGGTTGTGTCACATTTCGGGGTGTAAACAACCTCGAAACTGGCTCAGGAGGACTAGCCCAGGCTCCGTTTGCAGCCCCCCAGGAGCTGTCACATCCCTTTAGATGCCACATTAGATCACGAACACAAACACACACACGCAGGCAAACACTTCACAAACCCTGCACAACCCTCAGGTTATTGGAAAAAGCTAAGCCAATGGAGCAGTTGGAGGATCTACCAAAAGCACAGAGGAACACATCAAATAGAGCCAAATCTGTGACGGGATAGGCAAACACCAAGGCGCCAGTTGCACTGTAAAAAATAATCAGCCTTAAAATAACCGTGGTTATTTGGCGTTTACTGTGTCAGAGCTGTTGGGAAAAAGCAATAAATTCATGTCATCTGCAGTCCAAACTTAAAAGTGACTCAAATTAACTGCGTTTTAATGAAATGTAAATTTGACTTAATAGTTGAGTAAGCTCATATGTCAATGTGCAAATTAAAATCAGCTCATTAAGTGTAGTGGGCTGCACTGAATCAGTATGTTAATCAGGAGGGATTGTGATACTTTCACACATTTTATGAACACACATTGTGCAGTCTCATTCTTCTCTGCTCAGATGCAAGCGTGTACAAACAACCTGAATGCCATTTTTTTTTTGGCTTGGATAGGTATCGGTCACTGATGTTACCATGTTCTCTGCAAGGTGTGATTGGATAGGGAGGTTGTGCAGGTTGAAATCAAAAGGAGACGGACCTTAAGAGACAAGATATCGAATTGCATACAGACATACCGAGAGAAGATGAGAAAAAGTATGTGAATGTAGCTCTATTTCTGTTACTGTATATATGAGGTTCACCTCAAGCAACGTTACAGAGCCAGCAACAACAGAGCTCAGAAAGCCACTGAACAGCGTTTGCAGCCAGCACAAACGTGGACCTTATTGCTTTCTGGGAGAATCATAGGGCACTGGTTTGAGTCATGATACGTGGCAGGGCAGCAGAGCAGTAAGAGCAGCTGTCCTGTTTCTGAAAGGTCACAGATTTGAGACGTATACACTGTGGCCCCCTACCCACTCACCAAGCCATGATCCTACCAGTTCCAATTTAATTCAGGTCACCTTAGCTTTACACAGTGGCTTCACAAACCTGTAACACCAAAGCATCCCGGCAACACAACTGTTATGTATAACATTTTACAGTGTCCATAAAGTGCAAACCTTCTGCAAAAAAAAAGAGATTTTCATCACAAGTAATGGGCAGCAATTTCAAAAAAAATTGCAAAACTCACAATTAGCCCCCCCTACAGGCCTGGAGTAGTTTTGCTATAATGACTGGATGTGAAACATTTTTCTGTTGTATTTGTTCTCCTGGTTTGTATGGTTTTGATTCTGCATACTACATGTACAGGTATTTGCACCACGTCTGCTGTTTGTGTGTTTGTTAAGGCCTTTCGCAGCATGTTTCCATTGTTTTATTTGTTTTGATCTTTTCCACGTGTCTTAAAATTTTGCATAGTTTCTGGATTTGCTGCTCGTTTCTCTTCAAAGAAGTCTTTTGGACTGTTTCAGCACGTTGTCACTCGTCAGCCACCGTACATTCACTTTACATTTTCATCATAAAGAAAGCAGATGAAAAAAATGTCACGAATCTAAGGCTTGATGAACAAACCGATGACATTTGACTGCAATCCTTTCAATAACACACTCACACGGACACTTTGCATCTCTATTAGCTTCTATTTTATCGACTTCACCTTTCTTTTGCTATTATCTCTTTTAGAGCATTAGGTCGATTTTATCAGACTTAAACTTAAGTCTGATAAAATCACAAATAATGTAGACATGAGGAAATAGCAAGACAGCGCAGTGAACTTACTGCTTTTTTACCTTAATGCAGAATAACTGGGAAGACAGTTAGATAAGAATTGAATCAAACACAAGAGCTGTGCTGAAGTATAAAATGATCTGCCAGATTAGTTCTATCTCTTACAGTGAATTTCTGAATATTTTAAAGCAAATCATAAGGCAGTGTGGTTTAAGCTTCTTTTTTCATTCTGCGGGGTTTTATGAAAAAGAGCTTGGCTTCATATTTTTGGATATGAAATATTTTTGATTTATTATCTTTGGATATAAAATCATCATGAACTAGAGCAGAGAGGGGTCTGGAGTCAATTTCTCCACTTGTTTATTTTTCCACTAAGGTCCTCATATGTGTCCCAGATGAATAGCTCGAGATAAAAGTAGAGCCTTTTTTTTTTGGTAGATGTAAAAGTGGAGTTGGATTGAGGAGGAGGGAACTGTGGTTTGTGAGGGTCTTGGCTTTTGTTGCAGTTAAATATAGGCTTTAGAAACACCACAAGACGGGAACCCAGCCTCTCTGTGAGATCATTACGGGGCCCACTGGCTCAAAAACACATTAATGAGAAACACACATTAACACAAGTGCGCATTCACACGCAGACATAAAGAACTTGGTACATCATTTTCCTTTTTTTCTTGGTCACACAAGAATAGACCCTTTAAAACTCTTTGAACGATAAAATAAAGAGAATTGGCCGAGCGTTGTTGCTTTAAAGGCGTAGATCCAGTAACATCTGGCTCACTCGATGTTTTGATGTGGTTTCCCGGTATTATTTCAGTGTCTGTCCCTTCTATGAGCCCCTCAAGCTCTGATGTCCTGTAAAACTCACACTCAGCTACTCAAATTCGGTTTTAATTACCTCCTCTGCCACACATTTACCCGTCTTGTGAATCTTCGCTTGGACTTAAAAAAAATAAAAAATCTGTGAAGTGTTTTCTGCCATTAATATCACCCCACTAGCAGAGCTGTTGGTTTCTTTTGTACTGACCTGAGATCAAACACAGCGCTGATATGAGTTTGACCTAGAGGGGGTAGGGACTCTCTTGGGAGGATTTACAGCGGACCGAGTTTGAGCCAATAAACACTCCATTCAAACGGGGCGATGACACTGAACAGACTGATACTTGTGCGTGCGCTCTTGTGTGTGTATTTGTGTAGTCGGGGCCCTTTGCTGCATGAGCTCCATCTCGCTGGGTCCAAAGTATCCTCTGACAGTTCAAGATCAGAGAACCCAGAAATTGGCACTTGTGAGCACCATTTAGCGGGCTTTGATGTAAAGTAATGGTTGAGGTTACGGAAAGTGTTACGGCTGGAAAAAAATGATCGAAAAAGTCAAACAATTGTCCTCAACTATAACAGCTAAAGGGTGCAAGAGCTCGTACATGGGTTTCTCTATTGATTTTTATCTTTGTGTGGTACCGTGCATCATTGGGAGGGCTGGGGTTGGGGGGGGGGGGGTTGTGTTACTGTCCTTTGGCCCATCAGAGACCACATCGGCCCGCGTTGAGAAAAGAGGTTTGGGATTGAGGCGAAAAAGGTTGATTGCATTAGTGACTTCTATCAGGATTCATTTGAAGATTGGTTTAGAAACAAAGTGATGGTTTTTGAACTTTGAAGGTGACCTTGACATTTGAGTGTCCGAGTAATCTTATCCATCGGGATGAGTGTGCGTGCGTCTGCCTGTGTGTGTGCGTTGGCTACAGTACATTCACAAGAATAAAAGAAAGCTCCAAAACTTCTTTTGGCTTTTTTTCTCTTTCTCCTTGATTGCACTTTCATAAATTAATTATGTGCTAAAGCAAATGGTGTGACAGATTTTGGGAATTAAAATAAACAACTTTTTTTTTTAAGATAAAATCCGGCAGACAGATGATAAAAATATCCAGACGGAGGGGAAGTTTAAGGACGCAAGAAGGGGAGAGCTTGATAAAAAAAAAAAAAAAAAAAAAAAAACTAGGACAGGAGTTGAGAAAATATTCACTCATACACGCATAGAGACACACATGAATGCACACACACGCGCAAATGCACGCATGCAAACCCTTCGGGGCGCACACACAACAAGCTTTTTTTTTTGCTCGGCACTTACTGTGAAGTAGAGCGTAGGTAGCCATGACGATAGCATACATCATCATGGGAGAGGAGGTGATGGAGAAAAGATTTGAAGGAAAATAGAAAAAAACAACCATGAATTCTACACTTCTTTACCTCAGAGGCTGCTGGGAGAGTCAGACCTTGATTTAAATCATTAAATGTCTAGTGGTTTATTCCAGATGTTTCTTTGATTTGATCTTATCTAAAGTAGACATATCTCTATTTTCTGATTGGGTCATGTTTGAATTTTTGTACTCTCACAGGATATTACATTTCTAAACTACATTTAGAATATAACCTCTACTTATAAGATTAAAAGAAGAGGTTCACAATTTTCCAACTCCAGTTTTAAACAATATTTAGGTACCCATCTAAAGGGTGAGACCAGATAGATTACATGATGCCCCTACCCCCACATGTGAAAACAAAACATTTGGAGTGCCCCCTAGTGGCTGGCTGCAGTATAGCTCATAAACTTGGCCTCCTCCACACTTTCAGATGGGACACAGGTCAAACCACAAGATCATAATTCATGTCAAATACATTTCAAATACAGTTCTCAAATGTAGTTTCTGACTTAATAGTGATCTCTTATCATGCTGATTTATTTCCAAGCGTTCATCTAAAGAAGAACAGTTTCATTTAGCTATTGATGCTACAAAAAGGGGTACAATATTATGATTGACAGCTCTGTTGACAAATGCAGCTCCTGTAGTGCTGTGTGGACCAGATCAGGAGGGTAGAGGTGGAACAGCGAGATAAACTTAAATGAAAACTAACATAAGAGCCATTGAACTTTACAAGACTCCAACAATGGAATGTTTTATTCTGTGGACTTCGGCAACCTGAGGGATCTTTGGCTTTTAATCAGTAAGGGAAATGTGATGATGGTGACATGATGTTACCAGTGCCAGTTTTCTTTAGCAGGTTATATTGGCTTCACTCTTGTACAACTGAAGGAGGTGGAGACGTGTTGTTCATCTTTCTATACAGTCAATGGTTGAAAAACCTTCAAAGAGCTGCCTTTTACTGGGGCCAACATCCAAGAAATGTCCCTCTTTTGTTTCTGTTTGTACTGCGCACAGGTGAATTTCTCCATGTTTGCAAACCTGCTCTGAAAGGTCAACCAGAACAAGACCAAAAGTTCAAATATCTATCTTGCCTTTCCCCCCTTCCAAATGAAATATTTATTTCATCTTTGCAAAGTAAGCTGCAATGTTTACTGGCCTTTGACAATTCCCCAACATCCACTTTCTGGGTGTACAGTTTCAGGTGTGATAGCGAGAGAGCATATTTTCCATACATTCCCTCTTTTGTATCCTGGGTTATGAAGGAGACATAGTGTGTGAAGGAGAAACAGAAAGTCGGGCTTGTCGGGGGAATAGAGACCTAAATGGCAATATACAGTGAAATGTATTTCAGTCTCTGCTCGTTGCGTCACTGTCTTCCCCAGAAGGCATAGGAAGGTAGAGACGGGCTGGATGGCGACCTTCGGCTTTGTCCTTCACAAAACAATGGCTCTAATAATCTCACTTACCCCCTGAGGTCGATGGTAATGACTACATTCTGTAACGCTGGCACAAACTCCCATATCTCCCCTATAATGCACAGATGTTTGGATGAGACTTCAGATTAAAGAAAACTAGTTAAACAGAAGTAAAGTTGCCAATTTAGATGCATTGTTCTCGCCTCCATTATGTCTACCTTCCTTTCCTCCACATTCTCTCGATGTGTGTGTGATGGATGGGCTGCTCTATCATATGAGTAATACTAATACAGGCCTGTCTGCATGCACTGACTCTAGCCCTTGCAAATTGAATTTGTCAGAGGCCCTTTTTTCACCTCGCTCTCTCTCTCTCTCTCTCTCTCTCTCTCTCTCTGTGTCTAAGGGCGTGTGACTAATCTGGCGAGTTTTTACATCATCTAAAAACATTTTTCGCTATTCTGCCTCTGTCAGAGCGTGTGGGTTTATGTGTTCGGACCTTTTTGAACAAACCATTCTGTATTCAAATGACCTTCTATCAACCCAGATAATGTCAGCTTTATCTGGAGAGAAAAGAGTGAGCGCTGAGCCTTTTTCCTTATTCACTCCTCATTCTTTAACTTTGTCGAGTCCGCCGCTCCCGTCCTCTTTATTTCTCTCATTTTCAAACCCCTTCTTTTTTTCCCCCATCATACCTAGTTCCAAAATTGTCTGTGGTTTTACTACACTGCTGCAGAGCACTTACCCCTTCCAAGTAGCAATTTTTAAAAAATAGGCCCTTATTCTTTCTAACCGTTCCCTCCCTTACAGTGTGTGTGTGTGTGTGTGTGTGTGTGTGTGTGTGTGTGTGTGTGTGTGTGTGTGTGTGTGTGTGTGTGTGTGTGTGTGTGTGTGTGTGTGTGTGTGTGTGTGCGCCTCCCATACTAAATTAGCCTCGGTCCACTGCTAGCAGGGAGATAAAAGATGGACAAAAACAAGCCACCCCTCTCTCTCCCTCCTTCTCGTGTCGTTTTTTCTGTTCCTCTACTCTCTCTCCTGCTGTCTTCCCCACTGAGCTATAATCTGATAGATCTTGAAAACACAAATTTGTTAATTTTGACCTTGTTTTTCCAGCATCTGTGTGTATGTGTGCGTGTGTGTGTGTGTGTGTGTGCTGGTTGCACTGACACGTGTCCGCATGCTTTGGCCAGCAGGCGACGTGTGATCACGCATACACCTGGTTGCATTTACACTTTGTTTGTCCCGCTCAGCCGTCAATGTGCTGCTGAGGTGAAAGCTGGGTGTGATGGCTGTCCAGCTGGCTGTTGCCTGTCTGTGTGTTTGGATGGTAACACATTAACACTTTGAGAACAACACTGACGTCAAAGGGTCCTCTCTCCTGCCTGCTATTGTGAAGGGCTGCGTAGCTAAAAATGGCTATATCTCACCTGTTAGAAGCTCAATTTTTACAGCCTTTGGACTTTTTTATGGCTCATTTAAACACACTGTAGAAGTCTTGTTTATTGGTATCTACAATATCAGCCCCTCTCAATCACCCTGTCTATTTCTGTTTGTATTTGCTGGACCAATTAAACTACCCTCCCTTACCTCTACACCATCACCTACTGCACATTCACTTAAATCCCATCAACACATTCTTCCCAGCCGTTCTTTCTCTTCGATCTGTTTTCTCACCTCTCCTTCCTTTGCAACCCCATCCATCAGTTTCTCCTTCTCTCTTCATTCTCTCCATCACTGTACAACCTTCCCCTCACTCATTTTGTTTGGGCCTATGATTAGGGACCACTAAGGTTTCAGCTGTTCCTCTGAGAAAAATTGAGTCATTCTGACACCTTCAGAAGAGAAATGAGGAAGGAGCCATGATGGACGGGAGACGAAAACTTCTGTTACCATTTTACCTTAACAAAATGAGTTTCAATATCCTCAAAAGTGAAGCCATACCATTTTGAGCTCCCCCTACTGACTGGCTGCCGTGTAGCTCGTAAGCTCCGCCTCCTCCTTGTTAACAGATCAAAAAGACACTTTGTATGTATTTTCTCAAACATGGTTTCTGTCTTTAAAGCTAGTTTTTTTATCGGGTTAAAGGTGTAGTTGATGCTATTCACAGAGATAGGTAAAGAGGTATTATTGACGGCATAACCGAGAGTGTCTGCTTCAGACAAAGAACCTCTTTTTTTGTGGACCATTCCGACCTGGTATAGTTTCTAATGCGAAACCATGGCTCCAAATAAGGTTGCGTGGGTATTTTGGGTTCATTTTTGTACATTGGGAGGAGATGTAGACGTGTCTGCCATCTTTATACAGTCACTTTTGACAACATTTGGGTTATGGTAGCTTTCAGTTGTATGATTCCTTTATGTTAGTTAATGTAGATCTGATTTGTGGAGACAGAAAAGGCAAATAATGCTGTTTATTTATTTGTGTGTGTGTGCACACATACCTATTGCCATTCCTGCATAAGCCTCAGTTGGGCCACCCCAGTCAAAAAAGTCTGGACATACCGGTCACACAAGTTAATTTACTTGAAAGCTGTTCTTTTGGGATGCTGATTAATATTGCTATCAGATTTGACTGATATGCACAGTCATACATGACACTTCATTTTAGGTAGTGTTAAAGGAGCGATGACGATACTTATATATCGGAAGAACAGCAAAACAACTTTGAAAATAAAGGCATCAAGGAGTATTGCTCCCTTTATTTTAAGTATATAAAAAAACATTGCTTGTATTTAGTTATTAGTTACTGTATAGACATAATGGTATGGCTGTACAGTATGGAATGAAACTGACTGAAATGACTGGATGCTGTACATCTGCAACCTTTGTTAAAAAAACACTTAAAGTTGGTCACAATAAAAAAGACAAAATATCCCATCTTTATTTTGATAGTGTCAATACCAAGTGCAAAAGATACATGTGATGCATGAGGCACAAAGATCACAGATGATGATGATGATGAATTGGATGATTAAGAAAAAGGATCGAAACAGAGTGGCATTTTGAGGATTTATGACGACGCAAGTTGCTTGTGTTATTGCTCATCTTGGTAAAGGGCCAGGCAAAAGAAGACTGAGGTATACACTCGGATAGTAATACTCTTTTCTGTGTGTGTGTGTGTGTGTGTGTGTGTGTGTGTGTGTAGGTGTGTAGGTGGGTGTAGGTGGGTGTAGGCACTCCTCACACTATGCATCTGAGTGTCCATGCTGTAACATATCATTTATAATCTTTTTGTTTTCTCGCACAGTTGCAACTCTGTTAAACGCACATGCACAGAATATAAGACAAAGATTTGTTAATCATCTATAATGCACTACAGCTGTACCGTACGTCAGGTTACATATCCTGATGAATCAGTATGAGTGTGCATGAGAGAGTGGAGAGAGAGAGAGAGAGAGAGAGAGGGGGGAAAGAGATCTATCAAAATGACACTTAAAGGCTTGTCGAGTCGTGTGCTGCTCAGCCAAAGTGGAGTAGAAGTCCCTGAGCTCATGCCTGGTACTCACACATCTATTTTAATTCTGCTGCTCACTGTCAGTCTTGCCTGACTAACATGTGATCAATATAGGCAGACATCCATGTAATTATGATGGATCGGATTTCTCTGGGCATGAAAACCAGTGACGTGGGTGTACGGGGATGATTGTGACATGCTTAGCGGGGACTGTTTCTCATTAGACGGTGTTTCAGTATGACTTGTTGTTACCATCATATCTGAGGTTCAACATGTTCTTAAACAGCTCACCATCAGATCATTAACGCTGGACCAATGTGGACAAAAACAACAAATCTGTCTACCAAACACATGCAGGGACAAAAACAGTGACCTGAAAGTGACGAGGCAAATCTTTAAATTCAGGAAGATTCTTTGTCTACTCTCAGCCGCTTTCACTTTAAAAATCCTAAAGCGTTTTCATTCTGTAAATGATTTAGTGTTTTGTTTGTGAGTTTCAGACCCTTTGAAAGAAAGCTTATTCTTTTTTTCTTAGCTTTGAGAACAAAACAGATTTACCGTCAAGGTAACAAGGCAATCAGCATTCATCGAGTCCTCTCTTGACGTTGTCATTCCCCGTCTTTCACTTCCTCGCACATCCCCAGCTTTGGGTATATACTGTATGTGTGTATTGTGCAATTGTGCCATTCACTTTTGTTACTAGTGAAGCACTTATCCGATTCAATTCTCTGTTCAATCATTCTTATGGCTTACAAAGAACAATTTCCAATTAGATAAAAGGAGGAAAATTAGGAAATAAGTAGGTCAA
This sequence comes from Tautogolabrus adspersus, assembly GCA_020745685.1. Classification (NCBI taxonomy): domain Eukaryota; kingdom Metazoa; phylum Chordata; class Actinopteri; order Labriformes; family Labridae; genus Tautogolabrus; species Tautogolabrus adspersus. The sequence continues at coordinate 21,981,220 of CM036546.1, forward strand.
GTGCTTCTTCCTAACATGATAGTACATCCACATACCTGTGATTTCAGAGAAACCTTAAACCTTGATTATTACAGAAGATTAAAATTGATGTTGTATTGCTTTCAATTGATGCAATTTCTTCAAAAAAATCAATTTTTTTTGGATACATGTTATATCACAGCCAGCAGAGGCCTGCAGATCACTAAAACTCAGAGAAAAGGAGAAGCTGTGGATGAAATAAAAAACAGGTGCGAGTATATTCGACTGTTGTGTAGGTGTTGGTGCCCTGACAGGATGTGTTTTGAAAAACCTTTTGACTGGTTGTGTTTTAGAAAGCAGCAACAACAGGGAGCTGAAGCAGAAGTCATAGAAGCAAACAAAAAAGGTTACTGTTCAGCTCCAAAAGCTGTAATGTTAAGAGAGTTTTTAAGGTGGTCTTAAGGTTTCCATTGTGGGCTCAGTCCTTGTGTTTAGAGAGAGGCTGTTCTTCAGTCTAAGTGACACCATTATGATAAAATGTGATCCCATTTAATGGAATTGTTTTGACTCAAGAGCATCCAGAAGCTGTATAGGAGGAGAGGCTAACCCAGAACTTCCACCAGATACGTGTGCATTGCGTGTCTGCTCCGCTCCGTTACGACTCCGTGCACCCTCGTCCGTCAAAACCCCTAGGCTGGGAACGGCACATCCGCTGAAGTTAGACACATTTGGTGTCTAACTTCCTGTTCTGCTCGATCTGCTCTGTGGTAAATTTATGCGTCGTGCTTCGGCATCCGGCAAAAATAGAAGCCTTGCGTATCTGCTGCAGAGGGCTCCAAACTGCTGGAGCTGGGACGGAGCTGAGACACAGCGCAGCGGAGCCATTGGAAGCACGCACTTTAAATAAAGTAAAAAAACCACTCTGCTGCCGTTCGGAGCGGAGACCGACCGAACACACATCTGGTGGAATTTAGGGGTAAGGGGTCAATTGTTAATGATAATTTAGAAAGGAAAATCAGAAATGATGCCAATCCAAAAAACACACACAAGGATCCAAAAATGTAAATGATGGGAATGAGTTGTAACTACTTGAATGTGTATTATAGAAATAGATAAATGATGCAAAGCCCAACACAGAAAAACCTGTGAAACAATGCAACAAAAAGTGTTACATGTGTAGCACAATGCTGCAGCATGTTTCCACTAGTTAGCTTGCCTAAATGATGGCATCTAATAAGAGCCTTTAAAACTATAATAATTCATGATAATAATGTAATACATTTTCAACAATAGAAGCCAACATTATACGGTCTTCAGTGAGACAGCAGCAAGAATGACGGATACCAACATACATTATAAGGAGTTACAGTAGTCTCCAAGAGAAATGTATTCGTTTAATAGCTTTCTCCATGAGGCAATAAAAAATGCAATGAATCAGTTGTATGGCAATAACCAATAAAATAAGGCCCTAGCTAGAACCAGAACTGAATATTTGATCACACTTAGACCCTGAGTGTATAATTATGATGAATTCATACACCTCTATAGGAGCGTGGAAGCACATTCTGAGCTGTGGGGGAATTGTTCTGCAGCAGTGCACCTCCACAAAGCCAGTCTGTTTTTCTGTTGTGTGGGGTTTAATGATACAACAAAACCAAAAAGAACTGCAACATTTCCGATGCTGACAAGCAAACATCAGTGAATAACTCAAGCAAAGCATTTGCCAATCAACACACAGTAGCGCCAGTAAAAACATGCAGATTATTTCCTCTGTTTGAGTGGACTCCAGCAGGAATTTCTGATGCTGTGTTGGCACTGTGTGCGTTTATCAAGTGAATAACAACCAAGTCACACTTGTTTAGTTTATAAGGATGCAAATCAAATCTCATATGTCAGTCACAAGCGCCCAGTGAAAGCAGTGTTCAGCTCTCAGAGCTATTTAACAGCCGGTGTTAATTTGCACTGCGGTGTGTGAACTATTTGTCAGTATTTGCCCAAAATTACTTTAATGGCCTGTTGGATGGAAATATGTTTTTGTTATAACATAATTATGATACTTTGAGACATTTCCTTTCTCTGAAATTCCATTCTGACTTCAAAAATGGTCTGAGATAACACAGATGAATGCCATTCTGTCCTCTCTGTGTAGTGCTTCTGCTGTGCCTTGTCTTAGAGATGACATAATAATGTGAAATAGAATATATAACTGCACTAGGAGGATTATTCATACAGGCTTTGTATCAATTAATTCAAGAAATACTGATAAGTGTATTTCCTTTATTCTATAAATGTTTCACGCAACATCTCAGACTCTCATGCACTACATTTAAGCCAGAGTTTTAATAGCGTTTTTTACAGATGAAGTTTACCTTGATAATCTAGTTTTAATAAAGAAAACCAACACTAAATGGATGTACATCAATTATAATTGGCAACCAAACAATGACTGTGGACTCTGGACTTTGGAGATGGAACAAAAGTCGTTTATGTCTTGACTGAAGACAAAATGTGAGCTTGACGTTTTGCTTGATTATGAACAGTTTATTAAAACACCGGAGGGTTTCTTTAAAATGCTCTAAATTATGGACTTGTAGTAATTAAGCACAGCAGAAACCAGCTACGTTTTCTTTTACTTTTTAGACTGGTCATTCTTGTAAACTGGGGAACAGAGAAGTGTCCTTTAAAGTGAAAAAAAGCTCAAATCTGTTCCTTTTATTTAATTTGTATTGAGCCAAATCTTAATTTACCACTCAGACCAAAGATTCACTGTCACTGCAGCGCTGTTGTATATGTGAGAACAAAAAAAGATTTCTTTAATGATGCAAAGACATACACATGAATCTAATCCAAAGTTACTTAAAGCTAGGGTAGGTAATTTTCGAAAACTAGCATGATTTTAAAAGTAGCATTCTCTCCGTGCTCCGTCTTCACCCACCCCCTCCCCTCTGTTCTCCCTCAAAAGCCACGCCCCTCACTCACTTGCACTAGCGCCATTGGTCCAGAAGCGGATTTCAGCTCATGCTTTGAGTGTGGGCTCGTGCATGCATGGGGTAGAGAAGGAGCAGGGAGACAGGGAGGTGTGATTGGTTCATAAAAATGGAACCGAGTGCAGACGTTGGTCGAAGTTTTTACGAGTTTACAACTGCTAAAGATGATGGATTTTCTTTGTTTCTTTTTCAGAGCATATTAATTATTAATTTCTGTCAGGACCTAAAGACAGTTTCAACCAAAATCTTAAAAAGTGTATCTGGAGGAAATTACCTACCCTACCTTTAATACCACATCTCTTTATGTCTGGGCTGCAAAAAGACGCCACATGTGGACTCTACCTATCATTTTTTGGACTCTGTAATGGAATCCTTATCCATCAGAATTCATAGAAGAAGAAAGTGGAGGGCTAAAGTAAAGATCAGGCCACAGATCGACAGTTATTTCAATTCATCCTCGCATTAAACGAAGATAGAATTCTGCAAACGTCTCTTCCACGTGGATGAACAGTTCCTGTGCATCATACTATTAAAATTTTTTAGTGTCCAGTTCCTGAATGTAAGACAATCGAAAACATGTTCGATATGTCCTTTGTATATTTAACTTCAAGGGTTGATCTGTGAAAGCAGTTTATGCATTTGTATTCTGTCATCCATCAAGTGTCACTGCTTGTTTTTTTTAGCCCTATGTAAATATTTCCATTTCTCTGCTAAGCTATTGTTGTTTCTGAAGGACAGGGACTATTACAGGAGTAAAGGCAGATGGTAAAATAGGTTATGAATAGCTGGTACAGGAATTCAGATCCCCATTATGAAGATGAGAAGGTGAAGAAGGCGATGCTTCACCCGTGCTGCCAGACAGTGAAGGTTCACCTTAGCGCCCCACTAAGAGGGTGTTGGGCACGGCTAGAGAGGCTCGCTGTTCCCCTGTCTGCTTCTGTCACAGCCTCCCTATGGGAGTCTGCCATGTGTCAGCAACCTTAATTACTACACCTCATCTCCTCAAAGATTAATGACGCCTCCGTCCTCCCAGTATTTATCATTGTATCTGCTCATTTACATTCTGCTGCGCGTCTACTGTACGTATATGTGTGTGTGTGTGTGTGTGTGTGTGTGTGTGTGTGTGTGTGTGTGTGTGTGCTGCGGCCACAGTGGTAACTTCTCTGTGATTTTTTTTCATGGATTTGTTATTCCCACTTCAGATTTCTAGTGTGTGTTTCAAAGATGAAGTGAAATGCCTGGAAAATGGAGCATGCTGTTAAACTCATTTGTTTTCTTAATTACCTGCAGCGTGGAAGGCTCCTGTTTGCCTCGATGTTAAAGCCCTGCCTGCTGAGGCTTTGTGTCACGGCTTTTGTTAGTAGGACTCCCATGTTTTATTATTATTAGACTTATTATTTCATACAGCTTCATGTGTCAAATATGTCTTTCTGTTTGAGGCTTTAGCTCCCCATTGTATGACATTTTATTTTTGGTTCAGGCTGTTCTGATATTCACACCAGTATCAGTTTCAGTTTCAGCCTAAATGGGATATTGGGAATCTGGAAGTGAAAATCAGTTTTTGGATATCATTTCACCAATGCAATTAAATAATCAGACCCATCAACAGGTTTCAGATGAATAATATTGTGACCATAACAAACAACAACAGTGTGATGTTAGCAGAGAGTTTCATTTAGGTCATTGTAGGTCCCTCAGATAACAACACGAATCACGAGGTCTTGATTAAAAGACAAGGTTTATTTAGTCCTGAAGACCAACCCGTGAGAACTGGGATTGAAAAGGAGAGAGGAAATCATAAAGAGTGTAAATTTAGACAACGTAGATAACCCACATTCACATGGCTAATTAGCATAACAATGCATGCGTATCTTCGTTAATTTACATACAACATCAACACAAGCAATAAACTCACACATACCTCGTAGGCTGCTTGTTATTTAAGAGGGGCTAATTCTGACCGCTCATCTTCTTATTTCTCTTTAAGTTTATCTTCAATGTGTGTAATCTTCCTAAACTTTGCCGCTCTTCGTCCTGTGGCACTTCTTTTTTATGTGCATCAGCAAACAGGTACGTAAGGAACACCAAGCAATAATAATTAGTTCCGCCTTAATTATTGCAGAGAGGAACTAAACAATAAACGTTGGACAAACAAAAACTAAACATGAGAGGCAGTTACAGTCATACTGGTGAAACGATGTACCAAACTCCATTCGATCTCCCCTCCCCTTATTGCTCTTCATCTTTATGTGGCCAAAACTGTGCTCCGTCAGCTTGAGAGCTTGCCTCCGTGTAAAGCTGCAGACTGCTTATCTCCACATTAAGACGCAAAACGACAACAATTAGGGCTTGTTTGCGCATGAATATCACTATCAGCTGTGTCAATTAGACACTTGAAATAGAGCAGATAGTGCGAACAATTGATCTGCTAATTTTTGGATCTATTTGCGGCCAAAATCCATTCTTCGTGAATCAGGCCCACTGGTGTAGCGAGAGCAGCATTTTCAACTGAGCTGTCAACCATGACGTAACATCAAATACGTATTTTAGAACAGTGGTTCCCAACTGGTGGGTCTGGACCCAAAAGTGGGCCGCGGAGCTGTTAAGTGTCTAGATTTTTCATGAAGGAGTAGTTGGTGGGTCTTGAGGCTTGACCAGTTGAAAACCACTGTTTTAGAATAAACTTGTCAGAAGCATAAATCAACATGAAAATAACTAACTTTAAAGACAATAACCATATTTGACAAAACATTTTTACATGTTTTTCACTTTAATTTCAAATGATCATCAATGTCCCATTTGTTAACATGGAGTTGGGCTTTATGATCTACACTGCAGATACAGTAGTCAACAGGGGCCATTCAATGAAATTCTGGTTTTCCTTTTGGAGAGCTCTCATGTCGCCCCTCTTTTTATACCCTCTATGATCTCAATCATCATTTGTATGTAGCCTCATTTTTCTGCCCCTCTGATCCACACACCATGACCCCTCAGCCAGTTCATTCTTCCGCTTCAGATTCCAGTAAACTGAAGGACACTGACCGTGTAATTGTTCGTTTTAATGGGGATCAAGAGTCAGGCCTCCTTCAATGAGCTTAGTTTGTACACCTTTTCTGAATGTGTGGCGTGTCAGAGAATCCATTCTGACTCTATCCCCTCTGGGTGCATATTCATTTAAGTCATTGTTCAGATGTGAATTGCTGCGGAAATTAGCCCTGATTATCATGCACAAGTGCAATTTTACCCTTGAGTCCCCTTCTCTCTTCAAGGCGCCAAGTGCTCATTTTTCTGAATAATGCCACAAATATAAACAAAATGGGAAAATAGCCGGGCAAGATGCTGCCAGCCAAATCACAGTTATTAATATCAATTTATCTCAACCTCTCCTCTTTCCTGCAGTTTCCGCATAATCAAGTTGTCATCAGTCAGAAATAAAGCGATAGGGAAGATGTGGGGAAGAGGGGTAGAAAGCAAGAGTGAAAATGAGAGATAGACATAGCTGAAACCTCAGGGGGGGGGGGGGGTAAATCTACTTCTCTTCAATTTGCTTTGCACACAGCAACTGAGAATGATCGTGCATGAGTTTAGTGTTTAGGGGGAAGCGCTCGTTAAGACTGTCTGACGATAAGTTTAAAGGATGTTTGTACATAATGATTGCAGGCACACAGTCACACAGACAGTTTAAAGACACGTTCAGATTGTAAAAGCTTGAAATCCAGTCGTGAGAGAACGTTTAAATGTCCCTGCTGTCAAAGATAGCAGTTGTGCATCGTCCTTTTTAATTATTCCTATTATCTGTGATTATCTAAAGCACTAACTGAGAAGGATCAGTGTGTTAATTGATTGAAGACTCTTTAATTTACATGATAATGTGGCGGGGGGGCAGGGGGGGGAATACAACTCCGAATGACAGATGACGGATGATGATAGGCAACTTAATTTCCGGGTAATTAATGCAAGCAGCAGCATTTTGGGGGATTTTGTGGTTAGATTTTTTACGTCTCTTACCAAGATTGAACTCGGGATTATACTCTAGTGGATTCATTTCTGCTTAGGTTCATATTTAGATTTTTTGAGGGGTTTGTTCAGGCTCCTCTGAACAGTTTACGTGAACTGTAGTGACAACCATGTGAGTGTGAACAGTGTTTTAACGCTTGTACTGTGTCTGTCATTAGCAGTCTCTTGCTCATTTCACGAAGCTTACTGTAATCTGAAGACTCAGGGATTGTTTTTTTAAACTCTCAAGAAATTCTGAAAAAGTCATCAGTCTGAGTGTGCTGCAGTAAAACAGGAGGAAGAGTAGTTAACGTTAGACAGCAAACTTTTCCAAAGGCATGACGGCATTTCCTTGAAAATACACCACAGATCACAAAGAACTGTATTTTCAAGGACCCCACGTTCATTAATTTCAACTCTTATTAGTTCTCTTAACTGGAGTGTGTATAGGTAATGGAGGTAAAGATTAGGTTGAATCCTGTGCTGCAGGTTGGAAGCCATTCACTCCATAGAAGTGTTCACACTCCACCTTCTGCATGTCTGTGCACGTGTTTTTTCGACTATTTTAATGGCAGCAAAGTTCATAAACGAGTATAAAAAACTGAATGAAGGCACACTATTTCACACACCAAACTCTTATCAGATTAAAGCTGTATTTGAAGTGGTATGAAACCTTCCAGGTGAAATATTTTAGGAGGATTTTTGGCAAAGTGATCAGAGGTAAAAAAAAAAAAAAAGAAAGTAAAAAGTAGCCCTATGTTTTTTCGCAAGTAGGCAAAATGGGACATGGCAACAAAGCCAATATTCTCTTATATTTGGGCCGAGAAGGAGCTGGTTTACTTTTTTATTCTCAGATAGTGGACTACTGAGACACATTGAGGTTACAGATTTTTGATACTTTCCTATCAAAGATACAAATGGACAGTTTTGACACTTATTAAGACGTCTGTCAAACACGTCTGTCAAACTAAATCCCCACTTTTGTCACATACGTACTCGTGACAAAATCAGATATTGGATCTATTATTTTTGCTTCCTGCGTTAATAAGCTGCAGATCACGGGTCTGCGACTGTCACATGCTATAACAATTAACCTCGAGTCTAGTGTACATGACAGCACGAGTCAAATGGCATATAAACTCGTAATTTAACTGTGAATGGTGTGTAAATGGTATTGATGTCATGGTTATGTGAAAGGGACATTTATGAATTAAAGACGTGTTTCAAGAAACTTTTACACCAGAAAGACGAAAACCATGACGTACGTCAGACACATTTATTTGTGATACTTTTTGCAATGTGAAAATTCACACGCTGCTGCTGTATCGAGGGGTGGTTTTAAGGCACAATTTTTTAGACTGTGCCATTGCTTAACTTTTCAACTAACTCTAAATCTAATGTATAGACTCATCAGTATTTTAATCTTGTGCATACAACTGTTATGGTTCCCAATTATTCCAGATTCACACGAGATATTTCCAACTAACCTTGGACCGAGAAAGGGCTGAGGAGGCAGTATTAATCACAAGACGAGCTCACTAACACTCTCCAGTCCCATCCCCCTTCCACACACACACACACACACACAAACACATCCTTATTTAACAGGAGGCTCCGGCCACATACATGGTTCTCCCAGCCAGACAGAACCAATCACTCTCAGTGAGGCAATGAGATCCCTGATGAGCTGCATCAATAGTAATCATGGGATTTGCCACGACGCTGATGGATTTTTATGCCTTTTTGCCCTCATTACAGGCCAGTGTGATAGCCTAGCTGAACACATATTTACCTAAAGCAAAACTCAGAAATAGTTACATTAGTATATTTACCGATATATATATTTATATACTGGTATACCATTTAACCGTCGCTACTCCAAGGTATATTTGCTCAAATTATATATTCTTTATCTCCATTTTCCCAGTCTGTGTTATTGTAAATCCTTTTTTTTTTTTACATTTTTGTCCAGGCAGCTCGTTGTATAACTCTATAAATCCATTTTTATGAACTTGGAAATAATTCTTCCGTTAAGTCAATGAAGTTCAGCTAGCTTCTATGAATGTGGATTACTTAAAAGACTGTTTACCATTATTTCACTAACTGGACTCTTGAACTTTACAATAATTTAGTTCTTCTTTCTTTTTGTGTTATTTATTTATTACTTTTTTCCAAGTATAGTGCATTTTTGTTTGTGTGAATTCTGTTGTGCTGTGTGTCCTTACTTTTCGAACGTATTAATTTCCCCTCAGCTACAAATGAAGAGTTAAATTCATTTGAACTGAGTGGGCTGTTTCACAGTCAACAGGCCCTTTCTTCCCTCTGAAGCTCTTTTGGCAAAAAATAAAATAAAATCAGTATTTTCAACACTCCCACAGTGCCTACGTCGGACTGAAATGACAGCACATGCTGTTGCAGCTTGCCTGAAGTAAACTATCTTTTAGAAGCACAGTTTGATTTGTCATTTATAGGTTATAAAACAAACTTTCCCTTTAAGATAAATGCTGAAGAGTCGCTGCCTTTCATTGGGCCAAAGGAAGCCATTTGGATGAACATCTTAACCTTAAAAAAATACAACCCAGCAGTTAGTTTTATTTCTTACTGTCACCGTGAAAGCAGATTTTTTTTTCTAACTTTATTTCCTCTCTCCACTGAATGCCAACGAAACCTTACCAGCAACCCTATTAAGTTGTAAAGGAAGAAAGGTCGTTTTTTCTTTTGAAGCATGACAGTCTTTATATGAATAAAGAAAAGCTACCAATTTAATTTTCAGACACCTTTAACACAATAAGCAAAAAAAAAAAAAAAGAATATGCAGCTGATAAAAAAGAAGTCACTCGGAGGCAACCTTCAGGGTAAAACATGAACACGTTCCAGTTTTACCCATCAAGAAAATGTATTTCAAAGCTGTTATACTATTTCATTGACTATCTTTATCATTGCTCAATTAATTGGCTCTTTATTATTCCAGGATTATTCCAGGAATGAGAAGCATGATAAAGATTGATGTGGCGAGGGATAATGTGCAGGAAGGAGGACTCTACCAGTTCACAGCAGAGTGCAGAGGATGTCTGGAGGTTAAGCTTAAACTGTTGGGTAAACAAACACAACCTGCAGCACAAAAGGTCTGTGTGAGTGTTGCTGCGAGTGTGTGGTATCAAGGGTATTGTAACCTTTGTTATCGCAGCGTGCAAATAAGAGCAATAGATTTCAAACATTACCCTAATTGGTCATTTGGTTTTTTTTTTTCTGCCCAGGTTATGTGCACAGATTAAATAGAATCTGCTACAAGCCACTTGGGACCATGCTTAGCTCATCCTGCACTGAGTGAGGGTGCATGTGCCTTCACATATGGAGCTCATTCTTCTGTAAACACGTGTGATTAATTATAAGTCTCATATTTGACTTTTGAATCCCTCACACACTTCATGGGATTAACCAACCGGTGCCGTTTCTGTAACTCCCCTCCTTTACATAATTATGTCTGTCTCTTTGTGCACAGGTCATGGGACTGTAAATAAAGATGGACAGAGTGTCTACACCTCCTCCTGTTATACAAAAGTGAAGCCAAAATTGCTTATATTGTGACTAGCGCTTATCCTTTATGAAATTTAAACGGATGAGTAATAAAAAGAAATCCCCCCCGTACAGTGTGTGCAGATTGAGACATCAGCTAATCAGACATTTTTTTTGAACCAGGCTGTAAACATCTCAACTTCTGCTGGAAAAAAATCTATTTTTTTAAAATGTCGTGTGTATGATTTTGTACTTCCGCATCAGCTGATTTTTTTAACACAGGAGGTTGCTGCTTGGTGCTGACATATTGCGCTGATGACGTAATTTGGAGCCAGAGTTGTGCAGCATCAGTCACAGTTTTAACATCCCCCCTCTTATGCTAGCTCTAAGTGCTTTAGCTTCACATTGGGGGGAGCTGTCATGTCGTCCATCTCTTTATAAAGCATATAGTATATACAAAGAGTGCCAGGCTCTGCTTGTCATGCACAAACACCCACATACACCATGATTGCCTTAGTGGAGTCATTAGCGATAAACATGAGGTAATCATTACGAGTGGACATATATTAGACTCTAATTAAACGCTTGTCCTGTCGAGAGAGCACATCATGTCACACTCCTCTCAATAAGTCAGATACGTGACTGTTGTGCTCTCATTTTTAAGCTCCTGCGTCAGCTTTGTCAAATACTTACTAAGGTGTTTGGAAAGCTACAGGTATAGGACAGTAATATTTCTAAAGTGCTAAAAAATATGTGTCCACTGGGAGTCAAATTCAAACTTAAAAAAGCATTTTCTCTACTGCCTTAAGATATGGATCCTGCCTTTTTTGGTTGGGGTATATCTAGAAGCAGTGTATGAAGGAAGAAAGTCTTTTTTTTGTCAGACTGCAGACAGATAAAGGCGTAACAGCATGAAATGGGAAAGTGAAAAACAGTTAGACAGACATGAGAAATTGACAGATGGAAAAAAAAAAAAAGGTTTAAAAAAATAAGAGAGTGAGTTATGAGGGAGAGGGAGAAGAGAGTTCATCAAGCAGGTTGTTATAGACTGTCTTGCTGTTGTTTCCAAGGGAACAGCGATGCTGCGTGTGGAGGTTGCTGTAACCCCTGAATTCTCAGGCATTACTTTTGGATATGGGCTGAAATTGGCTGGGATCTAACAGGATAACATCTAATCTCTTCAATTAAATCCACCATGGGGGCTTCCCACTGTGCGTGACTCTGTGTTCGTACCCTTACATGCTCATGTGTGTGTTTGTATAATGTGTGTGATTGCAACAATCTGTTCTCACGCAAAGTGGGAAAAAGAACACTTTAGTCACAGGCAAAGGCTGTCTGTCAAAGCTATATGTAGCATCCACTATTTGCAACGCATTACAAAGTGCTATGCCAACAGGGGATTCTTTTTTTCCCCCCTTCCATGTGTGGAAAAGGAGCTCTTTACATGAATGACTCTCTCACTCTCCATCTAACATGTAAGCTTTCAATGTCCTTTTCTCACACTCTTCGACAGCCATATAAGTACATACTCAATACTCTTTACATTAGCATACATCATTTACAATTATCTATGCTCAGCACTCCTCAAAGTGCTTCACTTCAACCGATTTTCAGTCTTATTCTCCTCTATCCTCTTTCCCATCTGTCCTTGGGGCACAGAGTGTGTTCCTCTCATCTCACATATGGCATAATTCTCCTTTTCTCACTCTCAGACTCTTACTGTCTCCCACTCTCTCTGCTATCTACACAGTTTTCTTGCACCACCTGTGATGTGTATTAAGCTAATCCCTGGTAACTTTGGTAGTGCAGCTGCAGCATAGGAACTGAACTAAACATGAACGTGTATAAACCTATAATGCACAAGTAACTCAAAAAGTCATGAAAAAAAATCTAGTAGTGTGTATACTTGTTTTCAGACTGACAGTAATTGCTCTGTTAGTATTTCATATATAGTGGGTTCCCTTCTACCTAAATATATCACAGAAAGTTACAAGGTAAATGTTAACCTTGCTCAAACTGATCAGTTATGTCACATGATTGCCTGTCAAGTCTAAAGTATTCAACTGAAAACTTCAGTCTTCAGCTTTGACCTTTTTAGAAGAATGGGACACGGTGTCCGTCTGCCTGTCAAACATGATATGCTGTGATTTGACTGACTTTATGGGACTTGACAGAGTGACAGAATGAAGCAGTGTGACATTAAAATTTGTGAGTAACTGAACGGATGGAGATTAAGTTTTCTAAAAAAGTAAACTCTCAGGGGACAAGAGATCTATACGTTTCACACTCAAAAAGCTATGCATCACTATTATTATCATTCCAATGATGTCCTGATAGAGAAGGTAGAATGAATAGGAAAATCAAAAAAGAGTGATGTCTTAGAATTCAGCATTGCTGGAATTTAACTTGTTTTCATTTTTACTAGCCATTAACTGTGCTTCAGTGTTACTTACTAGAACAACTTTAAGGTTGTCCTTAACTAGTCCTGTAAAAACGTGAGAGTATCAGTTTGGTTCAATTCAGACCTTTATCGTTCCTGGAAAGGGAAATGTGCAGTGGACAAAAACACAACAGATACAAATCCTTAGGTCAGTGCAACACAACCTGATGGAATACAACCAAGAAAAATGTCACTGTTTGTTGAAATTGACACTGGAATGGTACAGTAGCAATATAAATAAAGTGCTATAGGGCTGCTTGATAGGTCATGATTTAAACAAAATATACGCAGAGCATTAATTACACTAGGAATATAAGACAGTTTAAATGTGTTGCTCTTGGCCCTGGGCAGCCTGTGCCTCCGGCCAGAGGGGAGAAAAACAAAATCCTCCCAGAGAGGAGGGTCAGAGCTGGCCAAGATTGACTTTGCTTTCCTCACACTTTGTCTTTTCCAGATATCTGGCAAGGAAAGCTGCTGAGTAACAATTCTTTTACTGGCTGTTTTAACAATACATAGATGGATGATTTTTGTTGTGCACTGAAAGGTTACCATACCATGAGATAAAACTAAAGGTTAAAATGGACTGAATTAGTGTTTTTTTCTTTCTTTTAAAAGATTAAAAGGGGGGAGATAAATAGAGTTATCTAATATGGTTAGAATTATATGAAGAACAATAAGAGGAAAAAGAGAATGTGTCTACTTGACTATAGTCATGATTTACTTACAGTATCTTGCCTTCACACATGGCTCTGCTATAACTGTGGTCTATGGAAAATATGGTGATCCGAACGGAGCATCCAGAAGCATCCAGAGCTGCTGTCAGATTTCACATAGAGACGGGAGGATTTTACTCAATTTGTTTTTTTGTACACCGGTAGTGAAGGCAGAGGGCACATGTTGTTATCATTCATCTAGCGTTTGTCTTAGATCCATGTCTTTGTATTGTTTGGGTAATCTGTGCTTTTACCCTTGCACCAAAGGTAAACAGTGCGTTCCAGCTGAGAAGTACTTGTTCTGGTTGTTATACCGACACTTTTACCTGCAGAGTATTTGGTCTGCTGCACCTCGGCTGCTTAATTAGTTGCCATTCTTGGATTGTGCTTCCCTCCCAAAACGGCAGCGTCTCCCTACAGGTATTGTGTTTATCTGGGAACAACATTGCCTTTTTCCGGAGAGTGCTACCCCTGTCTGCTTCTTAGAGGTACGTTTTGTTGTGCTGGTTGTTGTTAGTGTGTGATGTCAGGAAGGCTCTTATCCAACCGTGAATGGGATCATGACCCAATGTCACAGCCTTTTGCTAAGCTGATTCCAGGGGAGGGGGTGTAAACGTCTTTCTGGCCATGTTAAGGGAATGAGTGCCAAGAAGTTGTAAGTGCTTTGGTGAAACAGAGAAATGGTTAGGCCTGTCTGGTTAAATTAATATAAGCACATACTTCTGTAGCAAAAAACTGACCAATTAATTGTCATAGTGCGTCAGGTTTTCATGCTTTCTTAGGGTCCTTTTTTCTGTCATTATCATTTATGATATCATTCTGCTCTAAGAAACACTCCCTAAACACCCACCATCATAAGATGCTCCAAGAGGTCACCTTAACAGTCAAGTAATCACTCATACACTATAACCGGATGATTTTCTCCCACATACATACACAGTAGCTGCCATAGACCCAGCATAAAGTAACACAAATACACACACAATAAATAAACACTTTAAGAATGAATGACACAGATTACCTTAGCAGTCATATCTGCTCTTTGTGAAGGACATCACCTTACAAAAGGCGTTAAAGATTTGTTTGCAACATGAGGGTCCCATACATCAATTCAACATTTTCTATGAGAAGCGCTCTTATTCAGTGACAGAGTGTCATTTGAAGCGCTATCTGAGGCTTGTTATCAGTGCTGAAACACCCGTGAGCAGATGCATTTGTGAATAATACTCTCAACCCCGTTAGATGTCCTTCCCTTTGTCTCGGAAGTTGCTCTATTCATTATTTTTCCCACCAAGCGGAGTCCATATGAAATCACTTCAAAGAAAACATTTCGATTCATATATTTTATATTCATCGCAGCATTTATAGGGGTTTAAAAAAGGCCGTCCATTTGTGTGTCATTGAAATTATTTACTTTTATTGAAGATTCACAATGCACTGGTTGTTTTTGCCACATGAGAAAGACCTCATATCAAATACACCGCTTTCATTAAAGTGTTACACACTTAGATCTGTATGGGATCCTATTGAAATCTTCTGTTTACCTGCAGAGAGACAGGTGTGCTACATTGTGGGTAAGCTAAAGTGTTCCATCAAGCAAAGATCTCAAATAACTTTTCCTTTTCAAAACATCATCCATTTTTAATGAGCTTGAGCGACCACAGCAGTATGCCTCTTTAATAATGAACAGGGGTTTTTTTTTAACCTCATTTCTAGTTATTTAAAAGAGAACATTTCCCGAGAAATGTTGTAATATAAATGTCTAAAGCTACCGACGAAGAAAGGCCAACACGTTTGTAATTTCTCATATTTTGATCTCATATCTGATTCGACAGAATCTGATACATGACTGGAGCATGTCAATTAGTGGGTTGGAGGAATTCTTCTTTGAGAAATCCCAAATTGGAATGATGATGGGAAAAGGAATCTAAGCAGCCAGACACGGAAGAAATGTTGTCGGCAGCTGTCAGGGATGGTTAAATGCAGACTAGGTTATTTATATAAAACACATTTAAAAAACAGCACATGGAGGAAAAATCCTAAATAATTAGCAAACTGAAGTCCCATGCTGCAGAGATTTATTTGAAAAATAAATGACCAGCATTACAAAATGACAGACTGAGCTGTCTGTATTAGCAACTCAGACAGTTTATCTGGTGAAGCGGTCATTAGTTTCTAAAGCAAGCTGGATCTACTAACGTAAGGGAGAAATCTGTTTTCTCTATTCTACGTGTGTGGTGTGAGGCACATGAGAGTGTTTTATTCTGCACTCACAAAACTATATAACCTTAAAATTGCATTTGAATGATCTAGTATGAGAGCTGTCACTAACTTATATCTTTAGTTCAGCTACTTTAATTAAGATTCTTTCAAAATAGAAAGCCATATATCTGTAAAGACCTTTACCAAATCAACAAGTTGGTCCTCCATTTATGACATCCATCTAACTTTATGCTTAGAGTTTGTTGCCGTCGCCATGGTTATGTTTGTTGTGTTTCCTGCTTTAGTCAGCTTGCCTTCTTATTTCCGTTTCCGTTCCACTTGAAAATTCACATAGTCCGTGCTCGGCCGTCCTCCGTGTTCTCTCCACGCAACCGAATTTCCGATCATAAATATCGAACACGTGTTATATTTACGATTTCAAATCAGGGCTGCACCGATTGTCTTCCGAGCAGATCTTATCACACCTTACACCACAGGAAAATCTGGCAAGAATTTTTTTTTGAACCATCAAATAATCGAGCCTTTGATGACTTGGGTCAGACGGGGGGAATCAGGCCCAAAATTGGCCCAATTATCTTGTAGTGTGTACCCCGCTTAAGTCAAAATTCCAGGAACAGCAGAGATCAAATACCAAAAAGTCTAAACACGACAAATGAAGGCTGGAACGCTTGACTCTGAGACACAAAATACTTAAGTGAGGGAAAGACAATGAGACACAGCTGGACACAATCAAACAGGCAGCAAACACACGAGGACAGGAAGTGGAGCATCTGAAACAAGAAGAGAGGTAATTAACACAAAATAAAACAGGAAATAACTAATGAAACAACAAAAAAATGAAAACAAAACCTAAGAGGCAGAGCTGGACATCCCATGTATCTGAACTGCCTCACTGGGGCTTGATTTTAAAAGTGTAATGTGAAATATGTTTTCAAAATGATATTCATATTCAGGAAAAATGTCATGGTTTATATTCTCAGTCTCATGTTCTTCTTCCCTCCTCGGAATTGTCCCTCTTTCCTGTAATGTAGTGTGACCTTTAAGTGTGGGCTAATCTCAGTTTGCCTGTCTGCCAGCTGGGCCTTAATCCACTGACTCTCTTTATTCTCTATTCAATCTCTTTATTCAACACTTAGAAACCCAGACTAATCTTTATCCAACAAATGTTACACACCGTGCCTGCTCTCTGACTCTCGTTCACTTTCCTCTCTGAAGACACAGGCACACATGCAAACATTTACCTCTTTTTACGCTCTCTAAATGGTTTTTTCTTACTGTGATTTGCGCAAATTCTGCAGCCTAATACTCAAGAGTACCTTGTTGATTTAGCATAAGCACAACACAATAATGAATAATGCTTGTGTGAGAAACTGCGGAAAATACTTTAGAGAAGAAAGGTTGTATCTGAGACATTATTACTGTCTTAAGGGATACAGTTGTGAAGGGTCCTTGATGTACAGAAAAATAAAGAAATGCCTTCATTCTCAGGCATGCAAACATCTTTGTAATTATAAAGATAAGAAATAAACATCAACTTTGTTCAGTGGCATCAACATGATGCAACACTCTGATGCTTACACATTGGGAGAGTGAGGATGACATCAGGAAAACTGCGTGTGTGTGTGTGTGTATGTGTGTGAGTGTTTGGAAAGCAGGTGGGTGAGCAGAGTCCTCTGTGGGTGTCGGGCTGTGAAACAGCTGTCCGAGACGATGACTCTGACGAAGATGGATGAAATGGCTACATAAGGAACTGTCCACTAGCTGGGTTACATCCTGCCCTAGAGCGAGAAAAAAACATACACACATATACACACACCCATTATGCCCCTCTCTCTGTTTTTCCTCTGTCTCTCTGTCTTATAAACAGTGTACCACTCTGTACATGCACCAAACTGCAGTGCATCTCAGCAGGTACGCTCTGCAGATGCACTGTGTCGCTGTAGTGCTGAACTGGCAGCTAGAAAGAATGGCTGCTCTGAGATTAGCTTAATCTGAAAATCCTAATGCCATGCTTGTCTGCGCCAGCTGACACAGGACCAGACTCTCGTTGACATAAAACACTGTGGCAGTTTAGTCTGATAAAAAGGTTTTCTCCTAAACCACTGTCCCCCGGCCTCTTCCACCCTTGCCATGCCTTGCCACCCTGTCCTTGTCTTCTCTCTGTATATAAACTCAGCCTGTACTAATCTTTATCCAACAAATGTTACACACCGTGCCTGCTCTCTGACTCTCGTTCACTTTCCTCTCTGAAGACACAGGCACACATGCAAACATTTACCTCTTTTTACGCTCTCT
Organism: Tautogolabrus adspersus; assembly: GCA_020745685.1. NCBI lineage: Eukaryota > Metazoa > Chordata > Actinopteri > Labriformes > Labridae > Tautogolabrus > Tautogolabrus adspersus. The sequence goes on from CM036546.1 coordinate 21,999,348, forward strand.
AAATGGTTTTTTCTTACTGTGATTTGCGCAAATTCTGCAGCCTAATACTCAAGAGTACCTTGTTGATTGACCCAAGCACACACACAAACACACATATACACTCAGCTAGCCTCACAGCACATGCTGTATTTCCTGACAGATAAAATATTCATTTCTTCTTTCCCAACTACAGTGTCACTCAGCGGTCATTACTCAGACAGTTAGTTACACTTAACACACACACACAAGCAGACATGCAGATCACACAGATTTACCAATGGCAAAGCTAAAACCAAAAGATGTTTGTTATTTTGTTGCAGTTATGGAGAGTGAAAGAATGAGGACTTGTGGGCGTATCTTAACTGTCTCCAACATTTCAGCTTCAGGGTTATTTTATTTGATTTAGTTTTATTTATTTTTTATTTTGTTTAGAAGGGATGTTTGAATGTTGCTCGACAGGTAGACATATCAAAGGAGGCAGCAAATGGAGACAGAGTGAGCCAAAGTGAGACTGAGGCCAGGGGAACTCAAACACACACACACTCACACACACACAAACACACACACAGACAGAAAGTGAGAGGAGCTGTCGCTTGTCACTGCCAGTCACTTATTCTCAGAGGCGTAGACGGCCACCTTGTACAGGCTGAGTTTATATACAGAGAGAAGACAAGGACAGGGTGGCAAGGCATGGCAAGGGTGGAAGAGGCCGGGGGACAGTGGTTTAGGAGAAAACCTTTTTATCAGACTAAACTGGAAAAAACAATCTGGGAACTTTTGTCTGCTCGAAGAAGAAATGGGGTTATCCATCCATAGAATCATCTTCTTGAAAGCCTGGGCTTTTCCTAATGCAGTTCTTCTATCTTACAACCTAGTTTCTAACTCCTGAATATACTGTATGATGCAAGAGTGATCTAGTATGTAGGGATGCACCAATGTATCGCTTGTATTGGTAGACATTAGGGCTGGGAATCTTTGGGTGTCTCACGATTCGATTTCGATTCTTGGGGTCATGATTCGATTCAGAATCGATTTTCGATTCAAAACGATTCCGGATTCATTGATCCATGGATTCAAGGTCTATTTTTGAATTAGTACATACTTCAGGATCTACTTAAGTCATCTGTGAGACTGGCTGAATTTCTTGTTGCTCTATTTGGCATTCTACTGATTTAAAGAGCTAGCCTTTGCACTTAGCAGGGAGTGACTGATTAGCCCCCCCCCAAAAAAAAAAATAATTGATTTTTGGAAGTTATGAATCGATTTTAAATCTTAGAAGAGAAGAATCTCGATTTTTACATAATAGATTTTTTTCCCCACCTCTAGTAGACATTGGCTGATAATTGCCCTGTCGACCAACATCAACCCATCAGCAAATAATGGCGCATGCACCAATGCTGGTAGCCGATGTGAATCTGTTGTTGCATCAACTTAATGTTGGCAAGCTAGTAAACCTGACTGCTGACTCAAAGAAGAATTTTTCATTGAGCTGAAAGAATCCCTTGTTCTAACTCTGGTCAAATGTGAAAGAAAATGTTTGCAGTTTGGGAGTCGTATGATGTCTCTGGCTAAGACAGATAGATAGACAGACAGATAGATAAATACTTAATTGGGAAATTGAAGTTTATAAGATTTGATGCAGTTACATTTCAAGAGGAGGAACTAGTAACGACAATTTGAATGCATCAAATCTCTTAACTTAAAGGATTATGAAGAACTAATGGGAAAAAACATCAGAATTGCCAATCGGGCTAAATTGATATCAACCCTCTCTGTGTTTCATAATGGGTGCATGTCTACTAATATGGTTCATACTCTTTAGAGATGTCTTATAAATACCTGTAATGTCCTCTGCTGGAAACACTTTCACCTTTAATACCATTAATCCATTCAGGGTTTAATCTCAACCATTTTTCAATTCATAACTAATTTGATGGACTGCCAGTATTTTTCATGATGCCAATGGTGCGTAGAGCCAACAAACAAGGATTTGAAAAATTGCGGTTGTTGGGTAGGGTGAGCCTGGATTGGTGCTACGACTTGTTGCTAGGATGTATCCAAGGGGTTGCCAAGGTGTTCTGGTTGGTTGCCACTCTGATCCCTGTGGGTACTATTATGTTTAGTTTCTGTACGTTTCTATAGTGATTATAGGTCGTCAAAGACTCAAACAAGTATTGTAATGTTGCCAAATTACAAGTTTATGCAATGTGAAAAACTCTTTAGTGAACTGTAACTTTAATTTTTGACAATAACAAAGCCATCTTGCCTCTGAGTTATGATGACTTCATATGCTGCTTCTTTGGGCCTCGTGTTGCGGTTACCATTAAGCTACCATTTTAAGGTCCATTAGTGTAGATAATACCAAAGCTCACCACTGCTTTCTTTGTCATGAGCTCAGTTATTGTTGTCTGATTGAGACACGCATATCATTATTACTTTGGAACTCTGGTTCATATTTAGAAAGGAGCCGACCTGACTTATTGGTTTTCAATGATGTGAAGCTGAGTATCGTTTCACATTGAGTGACAGAGGTTGTTGATAATATATATATTAATAGGTATTATTAATGTGTTCCATCTTTAAAGGTACTACAAATCAACCACAGTCAAACATACTGCCTTTCTTTTTAATATGTATCCACGGCTTCCCACTCTAAATGTTGTTTTTGTGTTGCTTAAATCTTGACAAAATAACTTTTTTTTTGTATCTGTTGTGCTGCCATATTGTTTTTATGTTTTGTGTTGTTAGATCCCGACTGCTTGTGAACCTGTTAGCACCCTGGTATTGTTGTTACCATCCTCCTCCTCTCTCGCATTCACCAGCTGATGTGAGGCAAGGCAGCCTTGAAGTGCCTGCTGTCTATTTACTTCCATTCAGGGGATTCACTTGAGAGGCCACAGCTCAAATAAATTCACTCAACAGCCCCTGCTCAGTAGGGACCTCTCTCTCCCTTCCCCTGCTCCTTCGCTTGCTCATTCTCTCTCTCCGTCTCTACCTCCCTCTGACTCCTCCATTCTTTTTCTGCATCCCCTTTTTCTTCTCATTTCTTTTCTTTACCTGTCTCTCTGTCTCCCTGACTTAATGCCATTTTGGACGTGGCTCTGCAGCCTTTCTGTTCTCCGCCTTCAAACTGATGTAGCAACACTTTGGTGTAACAGCAGAGCAATCATCTAGCACCATGGGAAACAGTGCAGCTGGAGGTTCTGCTTAAAACAGGTGTTACCTAAAACAATGTCATTTGTTGCGGACTGGTTGAGCTGTGTGAGGTTGTATGTGTGCAGCAGTGGAGATGTGAGGCAGGTTTGCATAAGTTAACTTCAACAGAATCATTTTTTTTTCCTTCAAAGCTTTTGACCATTGATTATTCAGTACATTTTCAAAAGAAGGATGCATTCTTCCGGTGTTTTTTTTTCTCTCCAAAAGGCCCAAGAGTGCGAAAGCAAACATAGCCATACCAAATGTGCACATAGGCTCACAAATATACACACATGTGCACACACAGACACCTGATCTTGTGTTTCTCCTTCCCAGAAGGAGCATGAATAAAACAGGAGTGCAGAGACTTAGCGAGCAGCAGTGAGAGACAGGGGGTGTGCTGGCAGATCTCTCTGCAGCAGCGGCAGTGTGTTCGTGCCACAATCCCCGTGTCTGGACTTACAGGATTACAGTAGCTTGGACGCCGCCTGCACGGAGAATACACACCCTTTCAGCTAACCTGTCTGTGCAAACACATAGAAGTGTTGGCAGCCATGTGCACACACACCTGCTACACAACAAACTATCCAAGTCTCATAAAGCACTCCCACAGAGCACAACTGAAAAACTAGTTTATAAGAAATTATATGTTATGTGCACTAGCTAGGGTGATTACTTTAGAGATAAAAAAGACAACGTGATGAGGCTATTTAAAGGTAGAGTCAGTAGCATTGTTCGTAGCAGCTTGTAAACACAACAATCAAACTGGGCCCCTCCTCCTGGGCTCATCTCCCCACAGAAGCGCACCGTTGTTTTGCTTTACGTCAAAACCAAGTAGCCACATTACCTTCTTATCATCCTTTTTGTTTTTACTTCTGAGTTTATCTAATAATAATTTATTTAAAATACATGTTTAAGAGAAAGATCTTAGATGTTCCTGTAAATAGCAACAGATTATCTAGCGGTATATATATCTGAAACTCAATGCCCTGCCATTCCATCTTCAAAATATTGACATCAGTAGTAGACTGAAACCCTGTTTCTGTGTGTCTGTGTGTGTGCTTCCCTTCTCGCTCTCTTAGCTGGTCTCCAAATCAATACCTCCTAATCTCCTGGGTTTCTTTGCCCTGCTAGTGAAGCAGTTATGAATTCTGAAGACTCAGCTGACTGAACCTCTGACCCTGAAAATCGCCCACAGAATAGAAATGAATCTAGGCGGTCACTGTGTTATTTCAGTCTCTGTAAACAAATGAAGCGTGGAACGTAAAAAAAACAAACTGTAAAGTCCTTCAGTGCTTTTCACATATTTGATTCTCTTGAAAGTTCTCAGTCCAGTAGTACTTTCCAAATAAGTAATGCTCACTATTTGGAAGGAAAGTGGAAGCTATTCTGAGGGGACGACTGATGGGAAAAATTGACTTTGTAGAGAATTTAAGGTAGTTGAAGTATTTTATTTTAAGTAAATACTTGGTGTACGCCAAAACTACACTTAATTATTTATAAAAAACTATTCTGCACACCTGAAAATGTTCCCAAAATAAGATATAGTAGCCTTTTAAAAACATGTACTATTTGTAGGTTCTAACTGCAAGTGCATTTACCTTATTGAATCTTGTACCCTGCTCTGTCTAGACTGTTCACTGGTACTCTCTTGAGCCTATATCCGCCGTTTGGGTGTGTACGTGTGTGGAAACATATTTGTCTTTACTCACGAGTGTGTGCGTGCAGCTTGGCTCTCTAGTTTGCCAGATAAGAGGAGCAGTGGGAAGCCTATGAAAGCTTAATGTGCAGCTTCATATTTAAAAGGAAGTGCATTAGGGGCTCTGTGCCCCCATCAGTCCTCTCACAGCATCTCTCTCCTGCACTGCAGCCCTGCTCAAATCCCTCTCAGAACCAGCGACCCCGGCTCACTCCACCTCTGTCGCAGCCATGGAATGCAGTCACGAATGAATGAGTGCGCATTTAGTTGGAAATTTCCTCTCAATGGCTCGGCTCAAGTTAGCAAATGCAGCACAAGTGAGCCAATCTGCTGCTGACAGTGAACAGAGGAGCTGGCAGGAAATCGTGTTTTTTTTTTTGTTTGATGTCATTTGGTATGACTTCAGGAATGGACTGAAAGATAGCAATCACAGAAGCTCATCAAATTAAGATGAATAAATGTCAAGGTTCATTTGGATGGATATTTCCAAATGATGAACACAGTTATCAGCCAAATACTGAGTTGAGGGATTGAATAAGCATGTGCAGTTATTTTGCTTAAAGTGACTGAGTGCAAAATGGCAGCTACTGCGGTCACAAATGGCAATCATACTCAGAGGGATTTGTGCTCAAAATGTGCTGTAAATGAAGCAGAAATGAAGAGATTAAAACATCTCAATAATGTCAGTCATATCCAGATAAAATGGGCTTATAGTATAGTACAGTATAGTAAACTAAAGTACTGGAGCAATTCAGACTGAAGCTTCAAAAACCCTGGCTGTATTGAATTAACCATGGGTTCAATTTATATGATAAGAATTCAGATATGTTTTTTTTAAAGCTTCTGTGAGACACTTTCATTTGTGTGGATATTGGCTACTCCTGTGGACAAAACAGCACCTTCTTCCACTTACCTGAGTTTGTCTATTGACTGTATATAACATGGACATAGTCTCAGTGTTGGCATTATGAAGCCAAACAATGTCAGTGGCCATAAGGAAATTGCTGACTCCAACCAACTTCAGGCTAATTAACTAACTCCGGTAGGCAGGCAAAGAGGTGGAGTTGAGGTGGTCTGTAACATGCCCATCTCGCTTAGCTGGTCACAGTTAGCGTATTTCAAATGATGAAAACAACATGAACATAGCTGACAGTTTAAAGTCAGTGATGGGATTTAGCTAGAGTGAGCCTCCTGGCAAAGAGCTACATAAAAATCTGCTTGTCAGTCACATCAGCCAGGTCCCTTAATATGTCTGACTTTTCACAACCGGTCGTAAAATAATCAAAACAGATGAGTTATAAATAATTCATCAGTTTCATAAACATGTTTATCTCTTCTGTAAAAAAAGGCCCTTTAATATGGACTCTAAAGGGGGAGTCTTAATGGTTTTTGGAGGCCAGCCTCAAGTGGACTCTGCCTCTGCATTGGTTTTATTTTTAAACAGCAGAGGATTGCCAGTTAGGAAAAGTTCCTGAGACAGAAACCATGTGCATAGAAGATTTAAATGAAGGCTGTTTAGGCAGCTTCGCTTCGTTTGACACAGACCCAGTGGCAGTGTTAACAGGCATAAAAAATACAGATGTAGAACATTTCGATCTTGTAATTAATGGTCTTGTTTTCATTATTAGGTCATAGAGGCAGCCATCATTTGTTTCAGTCTGTTTCACAGCCTGCTTCAAAAAAACTTCCCACCGGAGCCTAAAGAGGATAATTGTGTTATTCCTTCCTCCAAACTTTGCACCGCCTCATCTTCAAGTCAAGCAAACCGCTCTTAAATCTCAGCTGGATTGCATCTTTAAACCATGCATCATTTTTTTAAAGTTGAAAATTACTCTCCAGTTCTTGGTTCCGTTGCCCTAACTGTAACTTTGACTAGGTCTCAGAGTTTTCTTTTATCAGGATTGACAAAGTCATAACCAAGCTGATTGTGCAGTAATAGCAGGGGGCCACATTTATTCAGCCAATACAAGTACATTAAAGTAATGCAGATGTTGCTGAGTTCATGCAAATGAAAAGGGTATTAAGTGTAGATTACCAAAAATAACCTTGATAAAAGGCTTTAATTTAATAATTTGTATGATACATCTCACAACCGTAAATGCTTCTTATTAACATTATTGTAAAAAGCAAAGAAAACTCTAACCCATCTACATGATAATGTCTTCTTTTTACAGTGGAGTACCATTCGTGGCAACAATCACTGTAACTTTCCTGTTATGCAGGATGAAAAAAAAAGCTGTGTGTCATGTTGTGATCCATTTTCTCTGTTGGTCTGCTGTTCTTTTGGGTATTGTTGTTGTTTTGATAAAAGCCCAGTCAGGGTAACAGCAGGAATCCAAATCCTGTTTGATGTGACTGTGTTCCCTGTCGTTAGACCCTTTTTGTACACACACTGTCCGCCTGGTGGTGTGAGTGCCGGATTACTCTCAGTGTTTGTTCCAGTGGATAGAGCGGGCGAGAAAGGTTGCACTCGTTTGTATTTGTAGGTTTCCTGTACAGCCTGGTGTCAGGTTTGTCTTGTTCTTTGAGAGCAACTGCAGAGTTCAGAAAGGTCAGCTTGTTGTTCCACCTCTCCTCTCTTTTTGATGTGATATAAAGGCATGCTGAGACCATACGTGATACGATGGAATAACCTCACATCAGAGATTGAATGGAGTAAACCTGTCTATTTAGTTTAGTGTTGTAAGAAGAGAAACCGACTTTTACATCGATGTCTGTATAAAGCCCCGAAATGCATGACGCAGGACAGAAGTGCGAGCCCCTCGGGTCGAGACTCAGTAGTTTGCACCACCCATGGATCCACAAACACGGCTTTTAGCATCCTGCATGAAGACAGATGCTTGGATTAAACTCGAGGAAAGAAGCAGGACAAACTCTTGTATCCCTTTTCCTTGAAACATCTTAATCTCTGCAGTTTATAAACCGCTGAGTCACATTTATTATCTGAAGGATATGAAGTAGCCGACAACCTTACACAGGTCAAGTCTCAGAAAAAGTAGAATTCATGCCTGTTAATTGTGTGGTGCAACATTTAACTTCAGAACAGGATGCCATTAGATCTCATTATGCACTATTTAGGACAAACAGCAGTGAATATATCCCTCGTAGATTGGTCGGCTGTCTTGTCTTTATCTGAGAATAGTTCATGTTTGGTTGGAATGTGCGGTGTTACTTCTTGAAACTTCAAAGTCCCTTTAGAGGTTTGTGCTTTGCCTTCCGATGTTGTGTTTATAGTAGGAACACAACAGAGAGGCAGCCTTACTGAAGAGAATGCCAGTGGGGAAAACACACTCGCAAAATCCAGCAGAGAAGAATCGAGACGCTGCTTTGATTTGTGGAATAAAACTGAAAAGAGTTTCAGTGAAGGCTGCATTAATGTTAAAGCATGTATTTTCTCTTTGCTTCAGCGGGGGATTACATGAACCACTCTAAGGATACATGGGCGGATCGGTCATATTTTGGAGGATCTTAATGCAGATTCAAATCTGACTTTTAACTTTACTTCAGTATTTTGTGTCCACCTCTGCCTGCCAGTATTACAGCACTATGCTCTCCTTTTATAAAGCGCACACTACAGCGTGAGCATTTGAGTCTATGGAGTGAAAAGTCAATGATGGTTGTCTGTTTTTCACACTTGGCTCTGCAAAAAAAAAAAAAAAAGTTATCCTTAAAGTCAGATGGCATTACAGTTGTGACCTCTATTTTGTTTTTTAGCAAAAAGTCATGCTCATTACGTTTACCTTGCAGCCTTTTTTCGCCTACACTAACCTGTTATCTGTGCCCGTTCAAATAAAGAAACATGCCGCCAACAATCAAACCAGCTGTAACTAATACTTCTATTCATATTATTTCAATGAAAACTGGATTTTGTTGAGTTTGCATTTTCCCTGCAATCTGTTTCTACATCAGCCTCAGATTGTTTATGAGGTCACTCTGCATCATCAGTTGCACACAGCTCCAATACACTCATACAATATATATTTTTTTAAGCTGATTGATTCACATGTATTTCAGGAGTCATATTCACACAGCTTGTTGCACTTCATATCATCATTATAATTCAGGATTATTAGTAACCTGTAGTTTTAATGTATAACCTCCAGTCTATGAAATAACTATATAGTAGTGGAGCAGGGGGAAAAATCTGACTCACATCCCAATCTTATAATTTCCATATATGCCGAACTGTATTTTTTCATCCTGTTATAAAAGCTGCATTTGAAAAATACTTTTAGATGTCCCCCTTCTTTCATATCTGCGGACGTGATGCTTAATAATTGCCTTCTGCTTTGCGCTCCTCTTCTCCATCTCTGCCCTTTTCCCCTGTTTATCTCGTATTAAGGTGAAGGAAGAACTAATTGCATTTTTAAGAGTGATTTAAACAAATGCTTCCTTTGTGTTAATTATTAGCTTAATTAGTTTTTAACGTGTTATTTTAGGCTGAGCTTGTCTCTCCAAAACCTTCTTTTTTTTTTCTAATGGTGATTAAGACCAAGAATGTGGACCCCCCCCTCTCGCTCTGTGCCTCTCACGCACTCATCACTTCCCTCGTCCTGCATCATAGTCTCCCAATTACTCCGACTCAGTGTGGTTCAGTGCTGAACAAAGGCTAATTTGAGGCATGTCACTAGCTAATTTGTGACATGTGGGTAGCTCTTTGAAACGATATCACACATAGGCTGTTGGTTGTCATGAATGAACCAAGCTGGGAGGAAACAGCTCTCCACTATGATCTCATTAGAAGCCTTTGTTCCACTTCACTTGTGGTTGCACGGTGGAGCCGCACGCCCTGTTTATCAGGTCCAGAAAGGAGGAGAGGATGCTAAGATACTATTTACTCCCTGTGATTCTGTTGGCCGTTGATGTGTGTCCTTGTTATATGCATGTAAATTCCCTTAAATGGTCAAGACAGATTTGTTTCACACAGATGAATAAAACAGCATCGGTGTGGATGTTGCAGAAACCTTTAAATGGCTTGTATTGATACAACAACAGAAAGACATAAAAGGTTATACAAGCACAAGAATTCACCCACAGAGTCGACAAATTGAAGCCCCAACAAGATATGAAAAAAGTACATCACTTTGTGATTTCCAAAATCTTTTCATGGTAACAATTTATGTTTAATGCTCTACTTCCCTTTGCCATGATAACTTAATGTTGCAGTATTTTGCTTTTAATACAAACTCAACACTTTTTCCAGCTGTTGCACATTAAAACATTCCTTTATTCAGCATCCACAATCCTTTCCATACATGGGAGGCTTTCTATTTGAAACAACTGCGGGAAGCATGAGATTCTGCAGCTAAACAAAGGTAGACAGAAGAATGTTTTTTTTGCACTTTTCTTCAGCTAAAGTAAAATAAGTCACAAGCTGAGATGAGAGTTGGTGTAATTATATTCATGAAGTGTAACTTGCAAAGTTCCCCGATGCAGAATCAGTTTCCCACAGCTCTAATACTGACTCTACTCTAAAACACAAACTGGTTGTTGATTCAACAGGTGGACCTTGACTGTTCAAAGTTGACTCACTGTATGTATTCTCTATTCCCACCATGACCCTCATGTCAGAGAACAAAGGGCAAACATGCCCCATTTAAAGATCATGAGTTGATTTCTTGATTATTAAATCACTTTAATGCCTCTTCAACAAGTATGAAAACCACGCTGCTCCTCTCGAGCACTCTGCACTTTGCAAACTTTTCTAATCAGCGCTGGGCTACGAACCTGCTTTGTAATTTTTGCCCACATATTATCGTCAGTGTGTGGCGCGTCGGTGGCTTATAAATGTCTTTAGCCAGACGAGACAGGTTTTGTTCTTCCCTCTCGCTCAGCTCGATAGGCTTTGTAATTAGCTTGAGTGTGTCTGGGCAGGAGAAGAGCACAGAGCCTTTGATACTCAGACGTGACCATGAAAAGTATTTTCTTGTTTTGCTCTTTACACTTAATGATGTCATCGCCCCGGGATGGGCCAGGGGTGCTACAACAGCTTTATCTGAGGGGCATTGCCCTGATCATCCAATAATATACTTAGATGTTTTATGTGATTTCCCCATACAGCGTGGAAGAGGGTCTCCTGACCCCAACAGGCATAGAATATGTCTGGACATTTTCTGTTCATTTCCAGCTGTCAGTTCAGGATGGGATAGGGGAAAAGACGATTTAGAGAGTTTGTAAAGTTTTCCAATAGCTTATTAAAAAGTAAAATATGACTTATTGTTATATCATGCATTGTGATTAATGACAGTTTTTCATTCTAAAGAATAAGTAAAACTTTATTTTTCATATATTTACTTTTTATAAATATTAACAATTTGTGTAAAACAGTTTATTGCATGAAGCCTTGTTTTAACCTTAGATAATGCACATACTCTTGATCATAAATGGGTAAAAATGGATTCCCTTAGGCTGGCTTTTAAAACAGATACAATAAAGATCACAGTTTGTGTTGTTCTCACTTCGCTGCTCTTTTAAATAAACGCCTAAAAGGGGGCGAATATTTATGACTTCCTGGCAGCAAAGTCACAAACTGAGTGAACTCTGTTTAGGTCAAGATTTCTCTTTAAAAAACTGGCTGCTGAGCTTGTTTGGTTATTCATTTATTCACCAGAAGGAGACTGTTTGAATCTGAGATTAGTTAAAATGACATGATGGCAAAATTAATGAAAAAATCTGCCATTATAGCTGATATAAACTAATAAAGTCACGGTGTCCCCGGGTTATCTTGTATGGGTATAAGTGTAATATATCAAACCCTTCTTCTTCTTTCTGTTTTTTACTTCATGCTCACAAACACAACTGAACACGTCCTTTTACATCAGAAAACAAAGGAATTGGTTGGACTTTCAGGTGTCAGCCCCTTAAAAAAACTTTATTCTGAGGGAAATGAATCCCCACTTTGTAGCATTAATGGTGGGTTACCTATGTGGTTTAAACTGTGGAATATAGTCCCTCAACTTAACAGAAAAAGTCCAAATCATTCTCCAAAAGCTGAGGTTAACCCGACACTTTCGCTGCTGCTGCGTATGTATCTCATATACCGCTTTCAATCCTTTCTGCACCGTGTCAGAGCAGTCTGTTGAGATACGGATGTTTTTTCTCTCAAGCCCAACAGCAAAACTCTGATTGCTTTTTCAGCCTTTATTCTCACTATGATGATAAATGTGATCTATCACATTTGATTTGCTGCCTCTTGTATTGTTTTGATAAACTTTGTGTCTGTATCCGTCTCTGCCAGATGCTAATCAGCCACTTTCTCACAGCCTCCGGGCTGATGTTCATGTGCTGCTGTAACTATAGTAACAAATGTGGTGATTTCACACAACAGGTTAAAGTCAGCTCCATTGTCAGAAAGGGGTCATTTACTATAAATGCTGCCAATTACTGAAAATCTCTGCGTCTGACTGACCCTAAACGCCTCAGCATATGATTCCCCGCTCGCACTAAGTGCAGCTCTACATTTGTGCTCACACAATCAACTGATATTCAGCCACACTGGATTTTATTTTATAGATAGACCATGTGAGGATAGCACACTAGTGCTACACACTATTGGAAGCTTAGGTTTCTTCTGTTTGGAATGGGTTGTCGAAGCTTACGCACACATCAGTAGCCTTGTCTTTCATATCCGATGCTCCCATGTGACTTAAAAGCCTTTCCTGTTCAGCTGATTGCGATTTTGTTTGCTTTGACCTCACTGTATAACCACTGTGATTCATGCACACACACACACACACAAACACACCCACTCACACACCAACACGAACACACACACACATACTGTAGAGCCCCCGGCATCCCAGCGGTAGTCTTTTCTTCCTTTGGATCTCCCGTGCTGTAACCCTGTGACTGCCTCTCTCCAGCTACTGTATTGTGTGCTGCCTCTCTGTTGTGAGTGAGTCACTGCAGGTGTCCCAGGCATGGTAAATAAAACATCCTCCACCAGTGGTGAAATATTGAACAGACAAGGCACTGAGATGCTTGTCTTGTCTGAGGTGGGGTGGGGGTTTTAGAGAGGCCGGAGGGGGCAGAGGATGCAGAAAATGGAGAAGAAAAAAGCACTATGGTTAGGGTGAAACAGTGACTATACGGGTGAAAGCACATTGCCACAGAGAATCCAGATGGAAGAAATGGTACTAAAAGACAAGAATGATGGGGAGGAAATGGAAACTGATAATGGACTGCAGGCAGGGCTGCTCCATCTTCCTGTTTCTCTTTCCCTTCTAGCCTTCTCTCTCAGTTCCTACATAAACTGTGCACACACGAAAACAGAGGTGAATGCTGGCCACGATGACTTTACAGCTGGAGATGTATGAGCCTATTGGTCTCTTCTTTGTTTCTTCATTAAGCTCTTGCTGAGTCACTTTGCAGAAGCTGCACACAGCCTCACACTATCACAACACCCATTGTCACATCAACTCTACCACATGCCTGCTGGGAGGCTGCAGCAGCAACAAAACACAGAACTTCTCTCGTTCCCTCTTCCACATATGCACAAGCAAAGAATAAGAAGCTGGTTTTCATGCTGGGACAATAAAGCTGCTTGCTTGTTTTAAAACATATTTCATGTCCATACAACATGGTTATTGTGATCCAAGGTACACTACAAGTTTTGCCAGATTTCTTAAAAATCTTCATGGCCTGCTTTGATTTCTTCTGGACAGTGTTGCACTTTTCTGGGCTTGGTTACAAATGACAAAAAAAATTACTAGAAAAGATGAAAAAAAAGAAAAGAAAAAAGGGAGCCTTGTTTTCTGTGATTTTCAACCTTCTTTCTCAACCATGCCGAGTGGTTGTCCACCAATGAATCTGGTACTGCACAAGATTTCTGCTTAAGGAAGTTTTTCCTGAGCAGTAACCTCCTGTGTTGAAAAACGAAGCCAATGTGGAAGTGGAAGCAAAAATCTGCAGTTCTTTGAGTGTCCACTTGAGGCTGGCTTTAAAAGCCAAGGAATCCCCAATAAATCACATTTTTAAATCACATTTCTAAAGCAGACATACAGGTATTTAAAGTCGGGTACAAAAAAAAATGTTTTGGTCTCTATAGCTTATTTTTTAAACTCCTCAGGGGTTGAATTATTCCTCACTTGTTTGACTGTATTAAGACTGAGTTTTCATTTTAAGGGGAATGGCTGAGGTGACTGACAGACTGGCACATTGTCGCTGTTTGCCAGGTGGCTTAAGTCCCGCCTCAATTCCCCCTTTTTTCTTGATTGATCAAAAGTTAAGTGGAGACAGAATTTCTAATATGGTGATTGCAAGCGGCTATGAAGCCAATGTAGGAGTGCATAACATTGCAGTTCCTCAAGTGTCCACTTGAGGCTGGCTCCAAGACACCACGTGTCTGACCTGATTGACGGGCATGTGGATGTAACGGTTTGTCAAGATGCTTAAAACCCGCCTCAGCTCTAGCTCTTTAGCTGTCGTTAGGTTGACTAAAAGTTAGGGTGAGACAGCATTTCCAGCATGCGACCATCAATGATGGCTTCCAAAGCCCCCAGCAAATTGATGACGTCACTGAGACTTCACCCAAACTTTATACAGTGTTTTTTTCTTGACAACGTTGCCAGGTGCTTGCTCGTTGGTGGATTAATGTTTCATATCTGTGAATAATTTACCGTCTAGATTCAATCTTTATGTCAAGTGTCAACATGTTCATACTTTCACTGCTATTTAAAACTTTTTAAAACCAGCAAAACTACTGCATCATAGAATTGCACCGTCTAGCTACATCAACAGCTGCAAGCCTGAAATGAAAATAAACCTGCTCCATGCTCACCAACACAAACAAAGTCAAAAGATGTTATTTACTTCCTGAAAGAGAGAAAATGTGATGTGCTGAGATCCCCTGCTGGGCCTAAATATGTAATTTTGCCAACCCCTTCCTGTATAGCACGACAGCGCCGCAGACACTAATTACTACTTTTCAGCTATGAATCACAAAGGGAACTAGCACCTATAACAAACCTTAAATCAAACGCCTCCATTATTTTGATTGGCATTTGTGTGGCGTAAATGGGTATGTTAAAACATTTCCTCACTCTGCGTTTGAGGCACTTTTAAGTTGTCAGTCAGGATTCTGTGCAGAAACAATGGGTCAGAAAGGGGGAAAAAAGAACGAGTAATAGTGGCCTTTGTGTGTATGTGTGTGCATGTGTGTCTCTTGTGTGAAGGGGGATGTCAGTTCACGTCTCTCCTCAGGAGAAAGTGCACCTGAAGACTGTGTACCTGCTGAGATAAACACTGGTCAGACAGTGGAAAAATGGACAGCGCAGAGTAGCTGCTTTCAGCCTACAGGTGAACCTGTTATGAGTTCTATTATCAGGTAGGATGGATTCTTCTAGATTCCTTCTTCAGTGATCAAAGTGAAAGAAGCAGGCCATTATATATTGCAAAAGATTGAAACTTTTACTGGGTCATTAACCACTGTTACAGCTTGGGATGGTTCCAATTTGTGGAGCTATAAGACAAGAAGGTAAACCGTTATTTTGTTGTAAATTAATTGGAATAATCTGTTTTTATTAAGGCCCGACCAATATGGGATATCGATGTTAGGGAGAGAAAAAAATTTGATACCGAAAAAAAATTGGCTAATATATTTCTTAGATCTATCTTTGATCTGTAGAGATAAATACAGATATACATATTTATTGTGTTAATCCCGTTATCCCGCAGTTATCAAACACCAACACAAAAGATGGTCACTCAAATGGAAACAGCTTGACACTCTGGAGAGTGATGGTGCTAGTTTAAACCTATGAAAAAGGAGGACTATGAAGAGGGGTGAGGGGCGCTGATGTCCTAGTGGTTAGTGTGCACGCCCCATGTTGACAGGCTGTTGTCCTTGAAGCAGGCGGACCAGGTTCAAATCCGACCTGTGGCTCCGTTCCTGCATGTTTCTGCATTCCTCACTCTCTCACTCCCACATTTCCAACTCTATCCACTGTCCTGTCTCTCAAATAAAGGCATTAAAAGCCAAATAAAATTAATCTTAAAAAAAAAGAAAGAAAGAGGAATGAAATCAGAAGTAAAAGAGAACAAGTTTTGAGCTGCATTCAAACACTTTTACAGAGGGAAATCGATAATGAGAAATCTTTTCAAAGTAAAACAATGTGACTTGATGGCCGGTTAAATTGATTTTTCGCAGTTTTTCTCACACAGTCCAATAACAAAGTATAAAGCAGTCAGGGCTCACTGAACCTGCAGCCTGTGGCAAAAACTGCTGTGTTGTACTTTTCTTCTTGTGCTTTGATTTAGTGTCGGCTGGGTGGGATGATGAGCAGCACATAAAAGATGAAATGTCCTATAATACATGTGCCCAAAGCACCAGCCATTACATGTGTACATTTAACATTCACTGTGTATTCCATGGATGACTTTGAAAGTTACAGTGTGCACTCTTTAAGGGCAGTAATTACATGAACTCTTAATGTGATTAGATGGCCGCTGTATAGCAGCTACTACTGTCAGCAGTGGCTGTAATTGAAGGTAATGATGCTAGATTTGATGCTGCCAGACAGAAGGACATGAATCAGAGGATTAATGGACTCTTTTAAGCCACTACCCATTAGGAGTAGTTAACGGAGGTGAATCAAGGGATCCAGCCACGGGGCTGCACCAAAGGAAATCACTGTCAAAGTTTAAACCGATTCTGTCATCTTTAAGATCTTTAAAACTGCTGCGTGTATTTTTCAGTTTGTCAGTCTACACAGACTTCCTTTGGAGAAAACTGGGATAAATTATGCACCGTTTGACTTAGCACATTCTAAATGTAGAACAACAAATCCTCAATTTAATTGATTCTCTTTAGCCATGCTCAAATTCTTGGCAGAATTCTATCCAGAAAGTCGCTGCAAGTATGAATGACAAATCCAGCAGGCAGGCCATCTGTAACAGCACACTCCAAGTCCAAAAATGAAAAAGTGCTCATGAAATCTTTGTTGGTGCACATTTTGATTACCCATAAAGCGGCCCACACACTGCCAGAGCCGTTTATCCAGACGTGAGAAATGAGTATTCATCATAAAAACAGAATACAAAAATGACTTTGCGTGCTCTTAAGATAAACTGTGGATTGGTTGATGGTGTAGATAATCTGATGTACTTACTCCTGTAACTGTTTTTATGATGGTTTAAGACAGCTGTAGCAATAGAGAGGTCAAAGTTGATGATATTATTAGAACTTTTAAAGCTGTACAGGTTTATTGCTCTCAATTTTAGTGTCGAACAAATCTTCAGATAGCAAATCTTTTCGAAAACCATGAATGTATCTGCACACTTCCCTCTTAACTCTGACTCAGTCCAACCTCTGACGCAGTCCAACTTTGCATTTTGTTGGCAACATGTTCTCGAGAGTTGTGATTTGTGAGTAATTGACTGCCTGAAGTGACTCAGTGATTCAGATTAATAAAAAGGACGTTATTAGATTCTCTTCTTCTTCTCTGCTCATTCCTACGTGGTCGTATCAAAACTGAGCACACTGGACAAGTGTGCAGAAATATAACTTGTGCCACCTTACTTCAAACATTTTTATTTCCTCACCTGCTAAACAACAGAACTCGGAAAGCAATGAGCCTTAGATAGTGTTTGCCTGTGGAAGCACAGCCTGTTTATTGCCAGTGATAAGTTCTACTTGTAGTTTAGACATCGGTTCAATTGCTTGTGCGAAATCAAAATAACCTAACAACAAACAAAACAGAGAAATTTCAACACACACACACACGCGCACACAATAAAGCATCTGCTGGTTATATTGTATTTGCCTTTTAAGTGACTAACAGCTGTCCCCGGGATGATTTCTAATTAGAAACTATTGATTACACTCAATACCAAACCTCCACTTTAGGCCCGAGCAGCACACCACAGCAGATGTTTCCCAACAACAATATGAGATTCATTATTTAATGACGCCATATTTTCATTTACTTTTAGTACCCTATTACAAAAACAACAAGTCCCACCACCATTAATGAGCTGCAGGCGCCACCACTATACCAGAACAATGTTGTAGTTTCAAACCAACAGGTTTTATAACTTTATAAAAGTGTAGTTTTAATTGTTTGTTTTTAAAAAGCAAGAGTTGCACATGATGCACAAAATCTGCTTTATAATAAAGTGAAATGAGTTATAGTTGCTTGTAGTGCTGCAATAAGAAGTGAAGTAATCAATAAGACAATTGTCTCATTAATTATTGCAATTCATATTTTCATTTATTATGTAAAAAAAGGCAGTCGGGTCAGGGCGCCAGTTAGCCTAGCGGTTAGTTTGTGCACCCAATGTACGGAGGCTGTTTTCCTCTAAATCAGCACCCTGGATTCACCTGCGACTCCTTTCCAGCATCGTCATCCCCCACTCTCCCCCTCTCTCTCCCTCTCTCTCCCACTCTCTCTCTCTCTCTCTCTCTCTCTCTCTCTCTCTCTCTCTCTCTCTCTCTCTCTCTCTCCCCCTCTCCCTCTCCCTCTCTCTCTCCCACTCTCCCTCTCTCTCTTGTGCTCTCTCTCCCACTCTCTCTCTTTCTCTCTCTTCCACACTCTCTCCCCCTCTCTCTCTTTCTCTATCTAACACTTCCTCCCTCCCTCCACCTCTCTCTGTCTCTTCCTCTAATAGCCAGTCGTTGAATGTTGGTTTTAGGGGAAGCCATTCCAGATGCATTTTTTTTTTCTTTTTTTTAGTTTGTTTCATAATTTGAATTTTTTGTATCAAGTTTTCATATTAGAAAGAAAAAGAAGAAACATAGAAGAAAAAGATGTTGTCTTATCTATACATGATCAGTACAAAAGGATGAGTCTGACGGTCATCTTCCGTTTGGTTTTTCCTTTTAACAGGCGTGTATGGTCTGGTGTAGGGTTTGACCTGCTGTGTGAGCTTGTTCTTGATGTTGAATGATTCACAAGTTTTGACAGCTATTAAACCTGCGTCAGGTTCAAAGTCATGTTTCAGCAGAGAGTGCTTCAGTCACGTCCCTGCCCCTGAGCTGTGCCCTGCAGAGGGTCCATGATGAGAGCTGTGTTTTTTTTTTTCACCTTTAGGCGATGTGTCTATTGGACCAACAGAGAGACAGACATCCACACAGACCTTTATGTGCACACAGACTGGAGGTGTTCCAATCAAAAGTTTTGTGTGCAGTGGCCTTTTCGACTTGTGTTGTTGTAGAGGTAATGTCCGGCTTTCTTTGTCGATAGTCAATAGGTCCTCTTTCCTGTCAGCTGGTCCTGACAACTGGTGTATTGACTGACTCTTCCTGCCACCTGCACATGCTTCACACTTTCACAAAGGTACCACCTTTAACTTCACTGGTGTGACTGATCACTGCTTGTCTAAAAGCCAGCGAGGAACATTGTGATCCATCCTAAAAATAAGTTGTGACCACTCTGCCTTTCAGTCGCCCCTTGAGACATGAGGAAATGACATTATCTGTGAAAAGGGACTATTTCTCACCAGAGGAAATAGAGTGGAAGGTTGTTGATGGCTGTCCTTTAGAGTAATCAGCACAGATGGAATGACTTTTTTTTTTTTGTCATTGTTGTTAACAATTTGTATACATATAGATGTATTTGTTAATTGGCATCACCTGCAGTGGAGCTGCCAGCAAAACCCAACTTTGCAAAAAAAAACATTTGTTTCCTTTTATTCTTTAATAGTACTAGCATAATCAATTCTCTTCAATGATTGTGTGTGAGCATGTGTGTGTGTCCGTGTATGCGGCGTGCCCGTGCGTGTGTTTGTGACATCACACACAGCAACCCCTCACTAAACCCTCTTATCCGTCCTCTGGAGGCACAGCTTAGTGTAAACAAAGGGAGAGCGAGTGAAGAAAGGGAGCGGCGGAGTGGATTATCTCCCCTCTCCTCTTGAATCCGGGGGAGATCAGCGAGTCATTTACACAACATCATTCATTTAAGATGTAATATTTCCCCCCCAAAAAAACTAATGGACTTAAACGCAGCAGCTGTTGGCAGCTTATTACACACTCCACTCAGTTAAAGAGGCCAAGCATGGCTTGGGGTCTCACTTCCATTTGGTGTCCCTGTGCTGTCCTGTTGTAGTGTTCTTTAATTCTGAAAGTCATACAATTTCATTACTCTTGGCAGGGTGTGTGTATTATATTCCAGGCTAATTCTCTTTCTTTTTCTCATTTTATCTTTCATATCCTCTCCCGGCTGACTTGACCCTTACTTCACCGCTGTTGTCTCATCAACAGGTAAGCTCACAATTTCCTCAACCTCTAAAAAAACATCTCTCTTATCTGTTCTCGGTCCCACTCCCCTTGAACACCCTTCATTTGTCCCTCACTTGATCAAAGCTTTTTCCCCTCCTGACAGGTAATACTGCTAATATTACATTCAGTCCTCAGAAGTGAAAATTGAGGCGGAAATGATTCCCCCCCCCCGCTCAATATCAAAGAAATTGGTTTTGTGAAAGTAAAGTCACATTTCACTTTAAATCCTAAATTTTCTGACACTTTTATGTAAATATGTGCTCCATCGTTCTCTGCCTCAATCTATTCAGTGACTGGATCCGTCTTTTTTTTTTTTTTAACATTTGAAGTTAAGGGTCAGTCAATCTTTGCAGCCCTGCCTTCTTCCACAATAAGAATTACTAAACGGTTGTAGATTGCATGTCATAGGTATCTGTCTGTTCTCCCGTAAATGGAACAAACTGCTCCTATTTTTTAAACTAATTCTCTAGAAAAGAAAAGTCATTGTTGTCACTAATTCCTCATTTCCTATCAATTGAATTGTTTCCGGGACATGATGTCATCTAATCCATTCTCCAGAGCCAAGCTGCATATTAGTAAATGTCAAAATACTGACATTGAACATAGACGAAATCTTATTCCAGTGGCAGAGTAATGAGCTGCCAAACTTCTGCATTGCCTGTTGAACAGGCGAATCTGTAGCAAATGATATTAGGACTACTTGACTTTTCCCCAGAGCATTGTGTGTTTGTGTTGGCAGGGAGTGTCTCTTTCATAACATAATTTAAATAACAAACAGGAAAGCTCACTGAAGGTGAAATTAAGAAACAAGATGAGATAGAACTTTGTTAATTTTTATCAGACGAACTTTAATCACTCCAATGTATTATCTATTAAAGTAAATCCCTCAAGATGTACCTTGTTGTTTTTGAGGTGCAAATTCTAAAAGAAAGAAACAAAACAGAACCTGCATGACATTTTTTTAAGTATGCCTACAGTGTTGTATTCTCTCTAAGAAATACCATAATGACGAAAACACTCCCATAGGACTGAATATACATAAACACAAAGATGTTTGCTCGTCATATCTCACCTATATTATCTAGTTAAGCTGAGAGTGGCAACAGGTTGCCTCCACAGGAATGAAACTGAGCAAAGATACAAAGTCCTGTTAATGCAGAGAAGAAAGTACAAGCGGTTAAAATCAGGACACTTCCAAGCAAAAATCGCCATTCTTTAAGTGCTTCAACTTTTCTAGAAGAAATAAAAGCCCCCAGTAGGGCTAACCTGAGCATCTGTTTAACAGCAGTGTAATCTCAGGTGGAGACGGCACCTTGGTTTGTTAGGAGTAAAAGGTTAGTAGAAAGCTTTCAGGGGTCAGGCCACTGATGGTGGCTGCAGTAAATATCTGTAATGGCTGATAATAAACAGAGAACATATAAGGTCCCTGCTATTGTCAGCAGAAATCCTGGTGCTTCATCACTCTAACTGCATCCCAAATGGACAATGTCTGCCTCTGTCTCTAAGCACCCAGGGCAAGAACAGCCACCAGCCCTTTATCTCTTTAACTACCCGAGGCCTGGAGAAATACACCTTTTGGTAGCTCGTAAGATCTTACCAGGCACCACAATAAAATCCAGCCACTGAAAAAGTCCAATATTAGTCCTGTGTTGCCAGTTTAACTGGCTTGCTTTAGTGTTGGATGGGACCAGAGTTTAAAGAGGTAAGCTGTAAATTTTTGTTCTGCTCTTGAGCCCTTATCCACCTGCACTCATCCCACCAATACAAACCTTCATTCTAGATACCTTAACCTTTCTTTTATGCATCAGAGTATACAAGTATATGTCTTGCAAAATAATTAAGCTTGCATAAATAATGTGAGTAATACAGATATATTACTAATGTGTGTTGAACTAAGATAAGGAGAACCTGAACAGTGTTCACTCTGAGAGACTGCGCAGTATTTTGTTGATCTAAGTGCACACACACTCAGAGTGCACTGTCACACAGGCACAGTATCAGAGAGCCATTTGCCCTACTGCAAAGAATAGGTCCACAGTCGGTTATGTTTATATCCACTGTCTTCTCGTATATGGTTTGTACTGCACCAAGGCAGCACTAAAATCCCACTCGGTGCACACACTGCCAAATGGTAATGTTCTTTGTGCTCGACTTCTCTGTGTCCCAGTGTCCCATGGAGGATAATGACCAGACCATCTACAGCAGCAGTCAGCTGAAAAATAATCCCACATACCAACATACACAGGAGAGATGTTCGAGCTTTAAAAGCTTCATGTAGCGATATTCTGCCACCCTTGCAAACACTTATGTCATCACTAAAGGTGTGCAAGAGAAATATATATAGACATAACGTAAGTTAACTGAACAGAAGTTGGTCAACTTTAAATTGCAAAAGCCATGAAGGAAATTGGAAAGATTCTTATTAAGAAAAGATGTGTGCGATATTACGATGAAAGGAAGATAAAGAATTGTTTCTTTAGGACGATGACTTTGCTGTTGGAATCTTACAGTTATTAAAACGGAAAAAATAATTAAGACTTGGTGAAAGATAAGTGTGATTAGACATAGAAGATGAAGAAACAGATGGAAACGGACAGTCGTGTTAGATTTATTGAAATGAAAAGCTGTGTGTGCATGTGTTCATGCATAACAACAAGCTCTGCTCTCAAACTGCAGAAGTAGAGCCCACACTGTTAACCTAACAAGGAGTCAACAGAAATGGCACAAACAATACTTTATATTACTGAGGGAAGATTTTTTTTTTTTTATTCAACAATAGGGAAAGGGAAAGCCAGGCGTCCAGTTCACTGTAGAAGTAGTGTTGGAGCATTTGTACAGGCACAGTTTTGAATATAATGAAGCAAAGTGCACAGCTAAAAAAAAAAAAAGACCACTGTTACAATATACAATGATGATGATGATGAACCGGACAAATTGTTTCATAACAGAATCCATCGACCATTCAATCTTACACAACAACATGACAAGAACCAGATGTTTGTTGGGTGTTTCAGGTTCCCTCTACATCAGCACTTGCACTTTTAGAGGATAGCATATTGGATGTACATAGCATGGTTAGCTCACACTGTTTAATTCAGCCTCTAAACCGTCAGCTGCCAGCTTCAGGTCCCTCATTACCCATCAGCCCATTTGCCAGCTGCCTCATCATTACCCATCTCCCCTGGCGCCCTCTGTCACTCAAAATGCCTGGGAAGAAGCTGGAAAGTAAATTATTGTGTTGCATGCAGGCATGTCTTTCTGCTAGCCTTAATGCGTGTTTGTGTTTGTGTTCGGGCATGTGTGTGTCTCAGAGAGAGAAAAGAAGATACAGCAAGAGGACAGGTATAAGAGGAGTAACAGTGTCTGGTTGAATTATGTGCATTTAGTATCATAGTTGAAGGATCCTATCCTTGGGCCATTTTCTGAATAAACTCTGTGGACTTTGACCAATGCCAAGTGCTGCTTTATTCACACAAGGACACCAACGTATTCAAGCACAATCTGTATTACAGTCATTTTCTTGTAGGCCACAATGTTGTAAGTATGGGTGAAGTGGATTATGATTTCATATATTTTCACCCGTTTCTTGTCCAAGCCAGTCTGTACCAATCACTGTACCTGTCTTGGAATCTGATTGAGCAAAGATGACCACAATAGATAAAGATAAAAGATAGAGATTTAAAAAAAAACTTTCTAAGAAAATGTTTTTGTTGCATTCAGGGGTACAAAGATTAGCGATCTGACTTGGTAACCAATGTTAAATGAAATATGATGAATTGTTTACCCCATTTTTCAGTTCCATATAAGTAAAGAATTATTTGTGATCAATTTGCATCAGATCGAAACTAATCGGACCCAATCCTTCTATGTTTTAATGGATCGGATTGTTTATCGAGATTCCAATCAGATAGTCTTGTTAAGGACAGATCGACACTCTTAGTTGCATTGCTTTAAATTGCACCTTAAATGGCAGCTTCTTAACCAGTGTGATTGTGTTTCTAAGGTCTCCATGCTTTGTAGTACTTCTATCTTGGAACTGTGTTTGCTGTGTCTGTCCGAGGCTGCTGCTCTCCCTATGGTTTTGTATTATTTAGATTGGCAGAATCCTAAATTCCACTCAACAAGATTGATTTGGCACAACATTTGCGCGTGTATTTTGGCTTAGTTTTGTTTGTGCAAGATTTTACCAAATGCACTGTAATCCCAGTGTATCAGCATGCATAATGACACTTTGCTTTAGTGCAGTAATTTGTGCTGCTGATGAACCAGGCTTCAGTTATGAGTCAGTGCTCTGAAAAGAAAAAGATGCTCTGCAAACATTTTAGGTATAGCTATATCTTAGCATTATCTATTAGCCTCTTTGGCATTCTTTGTATTGTACTGTATGTTAATCTTGATATTTGTGCTGGAAATAATTAAGGCCTTCACATTACCATCAGAATTCTGACATTTCCGCTATTGCATTAGGTTATAATGTGAATATGTTTGCATACCAAAAGCAGTTTATATTTAGTTTAATTAAGTGTGTGAGAAAGTTTGCATACAAAAATACATACATACAAAAAAGCAAGGCAACTGTTCGTTACCAGGAATTTTCATTACAGAGGCATGCAACGCAAAAGCACAACAAGAGTCCAGTACATTCACGCCACAGATCTTTCATAACCAGATGTTTCTGCCAATTGGCTCTGTCTGTAAGTAGCCGGTGTACCGATTTGAAATTCAGTGGGAGGTGTAACTTGAATTTCTCAGGTCTAATGTGTCGGGCCAGGATGGAGAGCGAGTGTGTGGGCAGCTGAGTGTTTACATCATTCGAAAATGTCAAAACGGATGATGATACTGAAGTAGAGGCAAATGAACAGATGATGAGAAGTGTAGGGGGTGAAAGAAGGAAAGAGGGGAGAGAGAGAGAGAGAAAGTTTTCTCAATGCCAGATGGAAGAGCAGTTGGCACCTCTCTCATTACTGTGGGGATGGATTTTCCTCCATGGCATAAACACACACCGTACACACACAGACACACCAAATAGACACACACAAACACACGCACGCACGCACACACACACACACGCACACGCACGCACGCACGCACGCACACACGCACGCACGCACGCACACACACACACACACACACACACACACACACACACACACACACACATGCAGAGCTACCTCCTGTCACTCCAAACCACCTGCCCAGCACCTGGTCATCAAAGCAAGACCAAGGAGGGCTCTCATCTTGAGTGGAGAGAGAAAGAATTAAACGAATAGAGAAAGAAGAAAAAGAGAACACATGCACTATGCTTTCACTGACGTTGATGCCTGATTATATCCCTCATTAATCTTCAATCTACCTGAATCAGCTGTCTATCATCTCCTGCCATATTACATCTTCTTGCACTCTGCTGTGTCTGTGTGTGTGTGTTAGCCTGTGGGCAGACATGTGTATCCGTGTCACACCCTCGCCATCAAGGCAAGCAAAGGGGCCTGTCGTGCCTGCGATAAATTAAATGTGACACAGATGGGTGGAGCAGCCTCCCCCTTTGATCCAAACCGTGCAACAGAAGGACAGACCCTGACCAACACATGTCAGACAAAACTGTTGGGCATCGCCAAAGACAGCTTTACGGTCCCATCGGATGTGGGCCAGGGGTGCCGTCAATCAGCAACCTCAGATGTTGAAAAATAAAGCCAACACCGATGTGTAAAAAAGCTGTAGTTCATTAAGTGTCCACTTGAGGCTGGCTAAAAAAAAAAGCAAGGAATACCTCTTAGACCCTATATGAAAGTGCTCATTTTTACAGCAGAAATAAAGGTGTTTACAGTCTGGTTCAAAAAAACTCATTTCTTTATGTGTAGGTACAGAGGTGATTTATTTGTACAACTCAACTGCTTTGATTATATTGAGGATTGCAGTTATGCATTTAGGCATTAAAAAGGGGCGTGGCTAATTTGACTGACAGGTGAGTGCTTAGTAGCTGCTTGCCATAAGGCTAAGCTTCGCTTTAGCTAAATCACATCTCTGACGGTAAACTGTTGGTTTTGTTTGAGCTGTTTTCATCATTTTGAATATGACGAGCTAGATGTTTCAATGACAAAGATATTCATTCATCCTCCACTCCAACTCTCCACCTGCTTTTTGATTGGTCAGAAGATGATTGGAGTCAGTATTTCCAATATGGTGACCCCTATCATAGGGGCCTCTTCAGAAACCAAAGGGTGACATCATTGACACCGTGTCGTTTTATACAGTCCATCGGGGTAATCCATATGGACCTAAAGAGACAAAATGGGTGTATTGGCAGAAAACCAGCTGAAATTAATGGATTTAAAGTGCCACAAATGATATGCTGTGGTAAAATGTGTGATGGCACTACAATGCAGAATTGTTTTGATAGCCCTCGAAGCTTTGAATAAATCATCTCTGCGTCTGAGAGCTTCTGTATCTCAGCCTGTCAGGATGGATCTCCTCTGCAGCTGTAGCTGGAAGGTGACAGTCTGAGTCAGAGCCGAACACTGTGCTCCAATCACAATGCACTCGTCCTCATTGTCTGCCAGATATGTCACTCAAGCAAGGGCAGACAGCAGCATAACATCGCTAAGCCTTTACAATTATCTGATGTACAACAACAGAGTGAACTTGACTTTTATATGTTGGAACGTTGCAGCAGTAGACTTCTTATACTATTTATACTTTCGAAAAGTGCATTGCAGGATTACCACTAACAAAACATTTATTAAAGATATAAGATGCATCATTTAAAACATCACTACAGCAGTTATAAAATATATCCTCAATGCGTTGTAAATACATCGTTGAGTAATCACTTTCTAAAAAAGAGAGTGTGGTCAAACCCCATCTGGGTTTGTTTTTCTTAACACTATGTTCACATGGATGGGACTTTGGATCCTTCCGCTTGTTTTTGTTTCAGAGACTGAAACATGTGTCATACATGTTTTGTTTTTCTTCGCACAACGATCTTCTTCTCCAACCTTTTGCCCTGCTACCACTTGGACGGGGAACAGAGACCACTCAGAGGGGCTGTATGTGGAGGCATAATGGTGGAGTGTTATTGCAAGAGTACAAATGCAGTAGAACCAACAAACTTTATAAACTGAAGAAAAAGCTTTGTTTGTTCAAAAAAATACTTTTGCATGCATTTGGTCTAAACTCTGAGGGGTAGGGGAGGATGTGAGGCGGTGCCCTGAGCGAGTTTTGTTTCGGCCGGAGAGACTTTTGCTGAAGTCTGACATCGACTGGATCGAAAGTCACATATCAAGAATGAAAACATTCAGGCCCTTTAAAAGATCTACATTTACGTAAACGCTCTTCTTTTTTTTCTGTTTAATTGCCCAGTTGGTATTGTAAGTAAGGATTATAACTGAATGTTATCCCACAAGATGAATCTCAAGGTTTTATAGAAAAGCAATTCACTGTATGCAAACAGTACGCCATGATACGCTTTTGTTCAGTTTTTCTTTCAGTGAAAGCAAAAATAAATCTTATTCCTTAAGCAGGAAATAGACATGGTATTATGTGGATGGCATTATAATGCAATACAAATCGTGTGTACCCCTCACAATAGAATACAATTGACAAAGGTACTTTAGGTTCTGTTATAATGCAATGCATTCAATCGTGCAGGGGTTTTCATAATATTGTATCCAGCTTCTTTACACAGAAGTGCCACCAGTGGGGGGTCACGAGTGAAAAGTCTTCAGGGGGTATAACTAGCTAAAGGTCTTGAGGACTGCAGAAGTGAAATTTCACTAAACAGGATGCATTAATGTAAAGGACGCTTTTTGTCACAGGGCCCTGAATGTGTTACACCTGCTGTTATGTTGATGCATTGTCATTGAAATATATATTGATCGTTCCAGCCATGCTCTGAAGTAATCAACGCTTGTATGTATAACTCAAATCATATTATGCAAACTTTTCTTCCAGACAAAAAGGATCTTTGTTTTCTAAATCGGTCTGTTGATGTTAAAATGGCTGTTTTGATTGTAAAGTAATACACATATCTATAAATGCATGTTTCCTAATGGCGTACTCAGGGCTATTTTTAATGCTCTAGACTTGAAATATAATAGTTACCCTGAGATATAACACCATGGCTGATTCTAAATTGGGTGGAGGGTGAAGGAAAATCATTTTGCTCGCACCCTAATGTCTTTGGATATAATAGCCTATTAGATTCCTTCTTTATAGCACGGGTACTGCAGTACTTACACCAAACTGTCTCCAACCAGCAGAGGTTACTCGGGCTTGGAAACCTAATGAGAACAATGACCTTGTGTTCCATTTGGACGGGTGAATAGTCTGTCTTTCTCTCCCCCAACCCTCCGCCACCAACCCCTCTCTCTGCGTACATCCATCTTTAAGATTCTCCTCCTTTCTTCATCCCTCATTCTCTTTTCCTCTTTCTTATTTTCCCCCTCCATGTTTAGTCATCCTTTCCATCCTCTTTCTGTCTTTGTCTCCCTCTCTCCTCTCACGGTGTATTCCATCGGGTTCTGCGCAGGCATCCTAAATACAATTACAGTCCACAGTTGAATGGAGGGGAAGGGTCCTTGGGGATCGCTAGAAACAGGAAATGGTCAGGAGGGTTGGACTGAGGAGGGAACGGCAAATCCCTAATTCAATTGGCTGAACCTTGGCAACAAGCCCCCGGCGACTCTTACTGTGGAATCAGTGGAATCAAACAATGCGGCTCAAACCACAAGAGGGATTTTCATCCACACCAGCAAACACACATACACACACACATACACAAATTGACACAAATGCATCTCATTTTCTCTTGCCTAGCATTGGGTTTCTCTATGTTTTTCATTTTCTTCCTTGGCTCTTGTTTGATAGGCCGCACAGTACTTAATATTAGCCACATAGTGCTAGCCTGCATTAATGAGTCAAATGAAGATTCTCACAGTCTCCATATCTATTCATGTTGTTCTATGTTGTTAAGATAACAGACAAGTCGATCAATATCTGCTTCATGTGTCAGCGATCATGACCTCTAACCCGCAGTTTATGGGTTACAATTGATTACTGAGGAGTTGCACTGTGCCAGTGAACACTAAACACACTCACACACACAAACATACATTTAGGCAGGAGTGTGTGTAGAAGGAGAATAGGAAAATCAATGTGCACTGACAACAAATCTTTTAATCTGCACTGTGGGTGTCCATCGGCAACCCAGAGAAAAGGCCAGTCAGCGTTTGTATAAGCATTAAAAATGGATGTCTGGTGGCATGAATAAAGAGGGGCTCTAAGAAAATCTGTTGCATCACATTATAAATAATTTCAGACATCCTCAAAAGTGAAAGCAGACAGTTTTTCCCTCAATATTTCTCCCTCCCTTTCTGTAATTTAAAAATACTGTGCTTTGAGAGAAGAACTGCCAATACCTCAAATCTGACTGTGCTAACACATGCTAACATTATGCAACAACCAATGCAACCTGTCATTTATGCCATATAATGTTGCTTTAGCCATGACCTGGGGATGATAAAGTAAAGTCAGACAATAGAGAAGTTTTTGTCTTTCGATATCTCACAGGTACGCTACCAGAGGTTATGTTTTTACCATTGTCCCACTTTACAAACCCAACACAGTTTTGTTAGGAGGCTGTTCAACATGAGTCTGGTTCTGCTCGAGGTTTCTTCCTCTTTAAGGAAGTTTCTCCTTGCGGCTGTAACTTTTCTAAATGTGGCTTAGTGCTGTGCTCATGATGAATTAATGTAAGGTCTTTATAAATAATGTAACAAAGAGTATGGCCTAGACCTGCTCTAAAGTGTCTTGAGATGACATGTTTTATGTATTGGCACTATACAAATAAAGATTGATTGCTTGATTCATTCATACTATAAGAGCAACTTGGGGTTAAGTGTCTTTCCCAAGGACACATTGGAATTGTGGCTCCAGAAGCTGGGGATTGAACCCCTGACCTTCCTGTTGATAGAGGACAGACTCTACCACTGAGCCTCCACAGCAATGTTTTGATCTATGATTAATATGTGTTTATGAATTTTACTTACATTATTAATTGTAATCATACTTAAATGTATATTTCCCCAAATGATACTGTTTTACAGAATGTTTGGTATAAAACGTTAATGTTATACCACCGAGCACTTGGTGATTATGTGGCCGAGCAGTGTGGAGAAGAGATCCTCCCTTTATCCTGTCAGTAAATAACAACAAAAAAAGGAAACCAGCTCTCAAACCGGGAGCCGTCTCCCATAGTTCATACAAAAGACCAGGCACATAGAGCCTGCTCGTTCACGAGCGACACATCACCAGGACAGTATGTCTTACGTCTCTGCTGATTCTGTCACAACATGCTTAAGTGTTCTTTTAACAATCGCACTTATCCCTCACTGTGTAAAATGTAAGCAAAGTTACTCGCTGTATGTGCTGTAATGACACCTACCCTGTGGCAATGTTTACAGGCTGAACATTTTACAGTGTTGAAATAATACATCTTTTTCCTAATGGTCTACTTTTCTTCTGTAGGTCATACATAGGCATCATTATTATTTTTAGTTTCATAACCAGTGAAAAACTCCTCAAAGAAATGCCACCATGTTTCAACGTATGTTAGCGAAGACAATTATTTTGGATACAAACTCATGGTGAGCTCCTCTTTTCTCTTGACTGACTTACTCCACATAAAGTAAGGTGGGGCGATTTTAAGGGTAGAAGCTGACCTTGGATCAGTCCTCCAGTTTTAATAAAGGTGTATGAAAATAGATTGGAAATATTTATTCATTTATTGCATCCTATCACTTTCTTCTCCCCCTCTCCTTCTCTCTCTGCATCAGCTGCCTCTCTCTCTTCCTCCTGCTCTCCCTAAAGCCTCCATTCTCAGCAGTGGTTGCCTCTGTTGCTCTAATGCCTGTGTGAATAGCAGTATTAGGTCCCATCCCTGCACTGATAATTTGAACAAAGTGGGGGATCGATGAAGAGGGCGCACACACCCACACGCACGGCAATATATACAAACACATTTCCACACAATCGAACTCTGGTGCATTCCCATACACACAGAGGAGCGGAGCACTCGAATCAATATGACTCAGAGGCTGGATTTTCCTCTGCATTTACAATGCATTCTCAAGATGTGCCTGCACAATATGTGGTGCAACAGATACAATAAAAACTGTTAGTTCCCCTGGTTTCACAGTAATAAATTAAAAGATGCACCGATGGAAGGGGTGTGTCTAGACATTATCCTCTGTATATGAGGCCTGCTCTACCAACTAAGCTAAATCAGCTCCCTTCCAAACAGCTATTGTTAAACGACAATATCGCCTTTTGAGAGCAACAGCCAGCAACACGATATTCGATGCAGTGACATAACTGCACACACGGAAACATTTATAGCTGTAGAAACTGCTCCTCTAATCTTTAAAAGTAAATCGTTGAAGAAGATATTCATGCATCAATACAACACAAAATATATCACCAATACAGCTTGCGCTGCTCAATATAACTTAGGAATCTAATCTCAGGAATTTTAACATCCAGGAGGGGAAAGAGCTTTAAAGAGACACTGGTCCCTGCTCAGGCTTTTGTTTTATTTTTTATGTATCCTTTATTTCAGCAGGGAGGACCCACTGAGACCCTTTCACATCTGTGCGAGAAGCAGTCCGTCAGCATCGCCCTCGCACTACGTCGCCGTTCGCTTGCCACTTTAGTCAATGCTCCTGTTTCCACAGCGAGCGCCGTGGTCCGTCTCTGGCACGTTGTCAGCAGCGCCACTACATCCTGCTCTGTTTCAAATACGCTGCGAGTCCATTCTTGACGGAGCCTGCTGCAGGCCGCATTTAGCTGGACAGAATAGAATCAGTCAGACAAAGGAAAACACAGAGCGTCCGGTCAATTTCAAAATAAAACACAATCCACGGACTCACGATCGTATGAACCGTCACTTTATCAACTGCTACTTATGGCTGTTGGGGCAGGGCGAGTGCGCTGACCGTTCGCGGCGCACACGGAGTATGTGGAGTAAGACCTATAAGCTTATCTATGAACAGCTCAGACACAACCTTAAGGACTCGGACCCAGAGTTGCACTTGTACTCAGACGTTATAGGCCAATCAGTTGGTTTGAACAAAAGCCCCGCCTCTGAACAGGTAGATAGCCGAGTATAATGTATTATTTTATTTTAGCACCAGATTAAGCTGATTTGATATGAGGAAGGATGCAAGCCACCCATAGCTGCCACTGGAGTTTTTCTTATGGTTTAAATATGTCAACCTTTTAAGTGCCACTGCACACCATACATAAGGCTAATCTTTTCACTAAATCAGTCCTTGGTTTAGGACAATGTCTCTCCAGGTACTTAAACCTTTCTACATGCGTGTACATTTGGCATGCATGTGTGTCTGTGTACTCCACAAAAATAAATGCTTTGCTGTTTGCGGATTATCTCCCGGGGGAGAAAAGAGCAGCCAGCTGAGACTAACAGGCGGCTCTAAGTGAAAGAGTGCTGATGTAGGAGCTTACTACATCCCATTAAAACAGGAAATAGATTTGATCGCGGCCTCCAGTTGTCCTTCTTCCAGGACAACAGCACACTAAAATCAGAACAGAAAGCCAGTGTTTGCCTCTCTCAGGTAGCCTTTTCGTATGTTTTGTGATGAAGATTTGATGACGTCTTTTCTCCCAGAAAAATGGGGTACCACAAGGTCTGCAGCAATTATACTGCCCTGATTAAAAATGCTGCCTGTAATTGTTGCTCCCAAATAAGAGGGTTTTTTTTATCGTTGTGAAAAAATATTTTTTTGAGTCACACAAGTGGAATTCAAAAGGCACGAGTAAGCTCAAGAGCCATTTCTGAACAAACAAGGGAACATGAAATGTTCTGAGAAGAAAGGAGAGAAGAGGTGAGCTTGAATTTAGGTCTAACCTGCAGTTGAGCATATGATGTTATGTGTTTTTCTGAAGAACACAACATGGACTTGTAACTTTCTATTGTGTAAACCAAGACAACGCATTTACTATTAGTAGCATTTGATGTTAAATTCTTTTTAGATGTATTTTGAGGGAACAATATAAAACAACTAGTTATTATTGAAAGACTCTGATTGACAGTCTTTTACCCATCCTTGAGAGTACAGGCTTTAAGTTAAGAAGATTGAGACTGTAAAAAAGACATGACCTATGTGTAATTGATTTCTTTGAAGTTGTATTCTTTGAGGGGAAATATTACCTTATCAATTTCTGCTTTAATCAAATTGCAGACTGCAGGCAGAATGTAACTGAATTCAATAACAGATTGCTAATAGCATTGAGGGTCCTCTTATACGTATTGAATTTTCATTTGTCAGACGTTTTGCAGAAGCAGAAGTCCTCAGTGATTCTGATGTCTACATGTAACTGGGGTACCAACAGCTTAAATAATAAGAATATTGTACTTATTGACATTGTTTAATATGTAGTGTTTGTCTCCAACTTGTTATGTCACAGTGTCCTACAATCAATGGTGTAGTGCAGGGTATATGCATTCTTTTTCTCCATAGGGTATACCCACTTCTAAATCCTTTCTGATCCACATTATTCAGTAGTATGCAGCAACTTTTTTTTCCTAGGATAGCGAAGGGATGTCCTGCCCAACTCTGTCTGTGATTGGCTAGTACACATTGTCACTTCTTCAGGCACCACTGCCTTCAATCATCCGAGGCAGATCTTACAATCTACCTTTAATGACCCTCGTGTCAAATGGAACTAAATCCTTTTTTTGACTTTTCAGACTATTAAATAAAACAGCTAATGGACTAAATCTACAATAACACTACTTATTAACAAACTGCAAAGTACTTGCTCATATTAACAAGAACAGACATTTACCACAATAAAAACAACACCTTTGTCAGATGATGTTTTCAAGCTCAGCTTCTTTATTTCCTTGAAAAACTTCAAAAAAACAACGACCCATTCATAGACATTTCTGCTTAACTTTATACTGCACATTATTTAACACATTATGACACAAAATATGGAAAAATGTGATTTAATGTCCCTATATCTATAAATGTGTAAGTGGCAAAGAAAGGGGAAATAACGTGAGCTCATTAGTTTGTGTGTAAGCATACATGCACACCTGTCTTCATCAGGTACATCCCTGATAATTGATACAGACTTCCATTATGACGAGCTGGTAATTGAATTTTCCTCATCTTAGCACACAATCACTCTTTATTACATATCATCACCGGCATCATAAATTGTCAGAGCTGATCGTCTACACGCTCTGCGCCTCTGTGTTCTAACACATGCTAAGAAGCGCTAGTAGTATCATATTAGCATGTGTCCAATGAAATCAAACAATGATTAAGACTTCTGCACCTGCAGCTGTAAAGCGGTTTAAAGGAGAGATTTAAAGCTGAAGATGTCATAAGAGAACAAATATTCTGTACTTCCATCTTTTGTGTTTTTTGGCAGAATTGTCTTCGAGGCTGATTACTTGCCTTGAGCAGAAAAAAACATTACTATCTGATAATGTCAGGGTAAACTGAGAAGCCTTAAGGTCCCCTGAGTAAGAGAAA
The DNA here is from genome assembly GCA_020745685.1 of Tautogolabrus adspersus. NCBI lineage: Eukaryota > Metazoa > Chordata > Actinopteri > Labriformes > Labridae > Tautogolabrus > Tautogolabrus adspersus. The sequence continues at coordinate 22,033,996 of CM036546.1, forward strand.
CGCCAGATAAAAAAAAGGGAAATCATTGGTTTCGACATGAAATGATGAGAACTTTAAATAGTGATCTAAAACAAGAACAAAGTAAATGGAAGATGAAGAAACTGAAGTAAGATTGTGTTTCTTGTGTTAACAGGGAAATCACAAAATGCCAAGTCATGATCATACCAGTCAATACATTGGATAACTGAAAAAAAATAGCCAAGAAATAATATGAACATATACATGTTAAAGTGTTACAACAGACGTGCCATTGTTCAGTTCCTGATATTCATGTTTTTGAAGGTGTATTTGTTGATTCATTCAGCCACTCTGATCATTTGGCACACATGAATCAGTGATGGTTTCTGTTTTTGAAGGTCTAATAAGATTTTTGCTCAGGAAGTGAACTGGCACCTCTCACCAGACCAATTTCCAGATTTGGTCCCCACTGGGATTTGAACCAGCGACCCTCCGGTTCCCAACCCAAGTCCCTACATACAACTTTTAAAGTATGATATGCTACATCTAAAATTAAAACAGGAATAAAGCTTTATTATGCCTAAAGCAAGTCTTTTTTTTTTTTATCAAGGAGACTTACAGCTACTGCAGAATTATACAAAGTCTATCACATTAAATGTGTTGCATGCTGATTTATTTACTTCATTTTTTTTTGTATAAGGACAACTATGGAGCAAGTAAACTGATGCCACACACTACAGCTTTTACAGTCTTAGCTAATTTGCAATCCTCGTCCCTAGATGGGCCTTTAAAATACATTAAACTCAACAATAGATACACAAAAAGCAGTACTGAATCACTGGCAAACCTTATAACTAATTACTTACAGTAAGTGTCATAACTTAAAAATTAAAAAAGACCGTATAAGGAAGTTATGAAAACATGCAGAAAGTTTTCAGGCTAAAGTAAACCAGGGAATCCGAGAAGCCAGAGAAAGAAAATATGGGACAGCGTGATTCAAGTTGGCGGCCGGAAAACATATTTCTTGGAGACATTCATTTTATTCTTACGGTGAAAGACAGGGATTGCCTTGGAGGCATTGTTGGAGCTGAAGACATTACTTCAAGAGCCCAGAATGAAGGTAGCTGCAATATTAGGTGAATGACAAATAACAAGAGCCGGGCAGTCAGTGTCCCCATTGTGTGAGTGTGACAGTGCAGTCTACAGGATTTGTGGAAGTTTGGTTTAGAGTCACTGTTATATCCTCGTATACTGGATTGTTTGTGCCTGTGGAAAAAGTGCAGCTCAGTCCTCCTAAAGTTTAACTTGAGATGAAGGGCCAGATGTCTGTTGGTGAGTCCAAACATCAACCTAAGTGTCAGACAATGGAAGATGTAGTGGTGTTGCATAAGCAAGTTGGAAAAGTTTCTTTAAGGGGAATTGAGGAAGTCTATTTTGCACTTCTTTTGTGGTTGTGAAATGGTATGCTGTGGGTATTATTTAATTAAGTGTTAATTAATTACTGCAAGATCTTTGTTTTTTAAGGTTTATATTTTGGCTTCTTCTGCTTTTATTTAGAGACAGGAGAGTGGATAGAGTCAGATATCGGAAAGAGAGAGAGTGGGGGAATGACTTGCGAGAAAGCTGCGACAGCCTCCGTACATCTGGTGCACGCACCAACCACTAAGCCATTGGCGCCCCTCAAGATTATTTTGTATCTAATATAATTGATATTTTAAAGTAGTTGTGTGTTTTAACCAGGATAAATACATCTGAATTAATCAAGGTCAATCCACAAGTGATTGGAAGGATTACAAAGATTTGGTTGAGAGGAGAGCAAGCCACGTCCATAGACTGAACTTTTTTTTAAATATCCCCTGGTAATAACTGTAAATTTGACCTTTTTCAACAAATCTTTGAAGTTCCCAGAAGACAGGAGTGACACTGTAAAGTGCCCTTTTCTTTTTAAAGATAAGTGATTTTCAGAGGTCATCTTGTCTGCCGTCTCCGATGTTCCTGCCAGCTTGGCCACAACAAAACAGTTTATTTGTCTTTACGTAATTGAAGGCTTCCAGAGATTTCCAGATACCAAACTCTTACTGCTGGAAAAAAAAAAACTTCTTTTTTTTCTGATCTGTTTGTACAATCAGTCATACCTGCTGCCAGAGTCATATAACACTCCCATGGGGAAAAAACAAACAAAAAAGTAATTGTTCAAAATAGGGTTGGCAACGTTTCAGCACTGAAATGTTTTTGTGTATTTTAGACAGTGTGCAGGTGTTTGCTTCCACTTTATGATGGATTCATTCCTCTTGTACCTGTCTCAGGAAAGTGTAGTTTTGTTTAAAGCTCTGGTTGTGTTTGATACTCTCGATCACTTGATAACAGATATTGTATCATTTTGAAACACGTGGTATCAAAAAGTATAATGCAAAGTTTGAACACTTTATTTCAACACCTAATCAGGGGTCATGAAAGGGCCGAAATCTGATTTGTTTTATCTAGTTTGGATTTAGTCATCATTCATCATAAGGTGGATATTGGATTGATCACATTTTGAGTTTATCAGTGCAGGTTTCCAGCGTGTTCCCCTGGTTGATTAAAGAGAACTGGTCTTTTTTAGTACTGCCACAGAGTTTGTGGATGCTGTGTAACTTTTTTTTTTCCATATAGGGTTTAAATCTTCACAGGTTAATCTTTTTGAAGTGTAACTTAAATGATCATTTGCAAACAGTGTCAGTAGTTTGACAGTCTCACACTCGACTGGGAGCTATGAATGTGTCCCTCGATGACCGCAGCGCCTTGGCTAGCCGCCTTGATCCCATAAGTGCTGATTCGCCAGAGCTGACAGGTGTGATTGAACCAACAATGGATACTTGCCTCATAGGATGAAAACACATTCATTCATTCAATCTCTCCGGATGGCTCCTCTTGAGCTTTATATATGCAGTGGCCTTTTCCTTGAGTTACCAGCTGACAATCACTGGTTAGCACCCATCTATGAGAGCATGGCTATGTGTCAGCTAACTGACATTTGAATGGCCTCCTCACTCACTGTGTGGTGTTCAGGTGTCAACACCTTTGTCTGGCCCTGACAGCAAGTCAGCTCTGATGGATATGACATTGCAGCTCCTTGACATTATTGCTCCCATTGAGAGGTCCGTAAGAGTCCACACCTACAGGATACAGGATGTCTCTGTCTCTGCATTTCAAATACACACACACACACACACACACACACACACACACACACACACACACACACACACACACACACACACACGGACACACATCAAGTGAGCATAAAGGCATGAAGCCAAATGGTGTAATCCCTCAATGATCCATCAAGTGTTTGAGCAGCCATTGTGTCCTGACCATTAACTGAGCAGGGAAAGCATCTTTGAGATGGTAATGTTGCTGCTCTCATTTAGCACATAGCCAAGACGAAATGCCAACTGCTAATCAGCCATGTGTGTAACGCAGAGAGAGAGAGAGAGAGAGAGAGAGAATGAGAGGGGCACGATACGATTGAGGCTCTTCAGAAACCCTCATACCCAATCTCCCTCATTATTTGCGTGGATAACCTTTCATAATCCAGCTCCAACCAATTATTGGGTTATTGTTGGGAATCTTCTGGAATTCAGAGTGAGCTCCGTATTTATGTCCGAAACAACAATAGTAGTCATTAAGGACGAATCAGAGGGTAACTGATGAGAGTAAGTGCCACCCAAGTATTTAAACATAATATACAGTTTAACTTGATGCTTGTCTTTTCTAACCCTCTAAAATAAAACAAAAAACTTTATGTATATAGCACCTTTAAAAACAAGGGTTTACAAAGTGCTTTGACAAACAGGAAGAAAACGTTTATAAGAAGAGAGCAAGAGAACCCACACAACAAAATACCAAACCAACACATTTACTTACCCTACCTCATCTCCACTTTATTTATTCTGCACCTCTGACACAAACATGCATCAAAAATGCTTCCCATAGGGGAGGGGAAGCGGACTGGGGAAACAAAAATTGAGGCATACCATTTTGCAAGACCTATAATACAGTTTGAAGTTTTTATTTTATTTTTGTGTCATACATACATTGATATTCCCAGCCTGCATGTGCATACATGACACCATCAATTTAGACGTTCCAGGATCAGAGTACATTATAGAGTTACAAATCCATAAAGAAATGCACTCATCAATTCTCATGTATTCATCACATAGTTTTATTAATTATACTAGAGTTGATTAAAAGACTTTATAATGTTTTTAACTCAATGTATATAACATTTTTTATGTTGTTGTATTTTCTATAGGCCAGAAAACCTAATTTCATAATCTTCCATTTCATTTCCTGGAATTATTGGAATTGTTTACAATTAAAATAAGTAAAAAAGACAAAATGAGCACAAATAATAAAGCTATGGTAAAAAAATGTAGGCTATAAAAGTACTACAATTGAAAATGAAAGTAGTAGATAGTTGGTAAAGCCATGTGCTGCTAAGCTGAGAGATTGTAACATTTCCTTACAGGATGAACTTATTGCAAGGGGGCGGTAGTAGCTCAGTCTGTAAGGACTTAGGAAGGAGGTAGGAAACCGGAAGGTCGCCAGGTCTGTTAGCTGGAAAGGTGCTGGATCACTTCCTGAGCACAGCTGAGGCTCCCACCCACCCAACCCAGGAGCGCCAGCCATTGGCAGCCCCCCCCCCCCCCCACCGTGACATCCCTACACTGGTGCATGTCCACAGGATCCTGTTTGTGCATCTGTGTTTATTTCAGCCTGTGTGTGTGTGACGCATGTCTCAATACTAGAGTGTAAAAATTGAATTTCCCATTGCGGGATCAATAAAGCAAATGTTCTTCTTCTAAGATAAATGAATTATAAAAGTACATTTTTAAGATCAAAGAGTGTGTACAGTGCAAAACTCAACTCCTTTGTTTCCATGGCAGCTGTTTGTGTGCAGGACGTTCTGCCTTTACTCAATTCTTTAATTAAGTCATTTACTTTTATATTTTTCTATAAATGCTCCTAAAAATCATCTACATGTACTAATACTGGACCTCTTTATGAACAAGTTATATTCCTCCAAAGCCAAAAGATTATCCACAACATCTGACCCTGAACGCAGCACCTGCTCTCAATGTTTTTTCAGGGACGGGGGGAATTGAAGGAAAACGGGAAGTCAAACACCGCCAACACGAGCATGTCCACACAAATGTGTTGCACTGTGCTATGGGATGTTTGGTTGCATTGTGTGTTGCAGTGTGATGTTGGGGGCGGACATTTAACAGATGGTGTTAGCTACCTCCCCAGATAGTAATGTTCAATTATCTGTGTCCAATTTACACCTTTGTAATGGGCGAGAAAAGACAGGGAGAGAGGAAAGTGAGAGAGAGATGGATTAAATGAAAGCTATGACGGACAGGAAACACATCGGGGGGGATATAACATTTTTTTTTATAATAGGAAACTGGATTGTGCATTTTTCTCCAAAAGCTTAATCACTGTGAGGCACCGCTGTGTCCACTTCCTCCCATCCCCCTCCGTCCCTGTACTTACACTGCTCCCATGGGCTCGCTCCTGTGAATAGCTCTAATAGGAGCATGTTGAGGTCAACTTTAATTTGATGTGGGGAAAAAGCAAACAAGTCCCCATCTTATTTATTTATTTAGTTCAACTGTAACGCTCGGAAGGAATTAGTTCCAGTTCAATTTGCTCAAAATGACCCAGATGAGTTCAAATTTGTCTTTGGTAATTGAACACAGTTTTTCCTTTTGTTCTTCTGTAAATATAAGCTGAGGCATGAAATGGAATTTATTCACGTCTCCCTGCATCCCTGCCTTGGGTGAAGGGTAAATGGTGACTCAGTGTCTGTATAAATACTTTTCTTTGTATACCTAAAAATACATCTACTTTCTAGTTTCTGTCGCAACAGTGTTTTTTAAATGTACTATAAATCTATATCTATGATGTTTCTGCATAAAAAACATTTCAAACTTACAGTGAAGGGCTTAACTTAAAGCTCCTGTGTTTTTTTTTTTTTACGTTTATGAAACAGACTGAAATAAGTTGTGAGGCATTTTTTATGAGCATTAAATGCAAACAAGACAATTAGCATTAGGACTGGCTCTCTATAAACACATTTTGTATGCCTGCTGTAGCAGAGTACAGGTGTCAGACAAAGGGATTAACAGCACGCTGCCAAAAAAAGCTCGTATTTACATTTTCCACGGCAAAGATTCAGGGTGAGCGATACATTTAACTGATAATAGATAGCAGGTCAAATTAAAAAAAGTACTACTTATACTGTAAATGTACTAGATCAACAAAGACCACTATGAAGGGGTTTCAAACATCAACAAAAACCAAAAGTTCCTGACAGGAGTTTTAAACTGTCTTTATTCATTTAAAGTCTTATACACTTAAATGTATTAATTGATTAGGAGGTTGAAAACAAAAAAGTGCAGTGTGATATCACACTGCGATGATGTCACTGATCCAAGCCCATTGGCTCGTTGTGGCAAGCACAAGCTCATGCTGCACATTAGCTGAATTCCAAATATGGTAAAAGGGGCGTAACATTTCCGAGAATTGTCCGAACGACTGACCAATTACAACAGAGCAGATCGGCCAACCAATCAGGTCAGACTTGGCACACGTGGGGACCCTGCTCGGGGGGGATTCTGAGCGTTGCAAACACAGGCAGATGAGACGGGCTGCATCGATCGTCAGTACGTGAAAACAAACACTTTTTTCGAACATTAGCGATTGTGAACGTACTTTAGTAGGCACATAAATTAGATATATGAACCTCAAAAAGGGCATAATATGGGATCTTTAACAAGGACAACCTGACAGGACTCTCTTAAGCCATCCCTGCAGGAGGCTGACACACCCACCCACTAAGACAAGAGAAAAACAGAGAAAAACAGGCGGAGTGGACACAAGGTTCCTCCAACTGCTCATTGAGGGGGGGATGAACGGTGACATTTTGGCAAACAGCTGCTGATACTGTATACAATAAAAAAAATGGGGAGGGCACATTTTTAGCTTACAAGTATAGATTAATAGTTGGGTAAAAATAATATCTCTTTTGAGGGGTTATACGAGACGGAAAATTGAGAATAAAAATTGCTGGGATTGTTTGTAGCTACCGTGAACATTTGTGTATTAAGAGGAGAAACTGAGCTGCAGGAGACCTCAGAACAGAGAAGAACAGAATCCTTGCAGGAGGTCTGGCTGACCTGGTTAGCCTGAGCTGCTTTAAGTCTCATGGGAAACCTGTGTGTTGCATTCACTGCTCACCTCACTACAGCAGGGCGCTTCATTAGAAACTCTCCCGCGCTTGCCTTTCTCTCAGGGTGTGTTTTTGTCTTTGTGTATTTTGGTTATATATTTTATTAATGTGTGAATCCACATTACCAACACACACACTTGCTTGCGTTTTTTTTGTTGGGAAACACTATGAATAATGCAGACTATTGAAGTGGAATGAAAGCTCTGACACACACAAACACACGCACACGCACACACACACACACACACACACACACACACACACACACACACACAAGGATTTTCTACCTCTACTCTACTGCCTTCCTCAACTTTTCTACTTGCTCTCATCTTCCCTACCGGCCTGCCCAGGGATAGATCAGCATGTGGTGAATTGTTGATTGTTTTTTTTTTGAAAGAAGAAGAAGAGAAATTGCTAAAGAAACCGTTAAAGTAGGAAGCTGTGGGTGTACAGTAGGTAGGACAACAGAGAGGTGCTATAGTCATGGATATAAAAGGCGTATTAGTCCACATGTATCTAGAGACCTTTCTTCCTCCTTTTATCCTCCAGTGAGCCCACTGAGACAGGCTGCAGTCCTGATGCCCCGGAGTTTGCCCATTTACCATCATTACAAAAGACCTCTTGCACTGCAGTACTTCATGCACACACATGTACAAACTGTTGTGTAAATGTGCAACTTTTCTATGAAAGAAGTCTCAAAATCCTCACACACGTGCACAAGCATGCAAGATTCATCAAGTGTGCACAGCCCCACAGGCCCCAAGCTTTCAGTCCCTCCTCTCAGAAGTCTATTCTCTTCTCAGTCTGCTCTAAAGTCGCACAAACACAATGCCCCAAATAGAATAGGATATAAAGGTGATGGTTTGAAAATACCAGGTAACAGCCTGGCTATGACTGAAGCAGTAACAATCACAGGGAGCTCGCCCCGTTTGATGCCAAACGGTCCCTGGAGGGGGACGCTCACCGGTCAGCTCCCTACAGAGACCCTGCAAACACTTTGCCAATTTACCATCATTCTAAGCCCTTTGTAATGCAACACAGCACAAACATGCCTTTGTTCGCTGACCTTTGAATAATTCAGCGCGAGCAAAATGCTATGACACATTTTTGATCAAAGTCTCACTATCAAGGGGAGGAGGCATTTTTTTCAGACGCTCTGTGTTTCCTCTCCAGCGAGGATAAAAAGCTTCCCTCCTCGACACGATCTCTGACTAACAGCCAGGATAACGCCACAAAATAGAAAATCCCTCTGAAATATAAGACAATTCATATGTTTGAATTTAAGCAGTCACCTGCAGCTGGATAAAGTATTACAATCATATTGCTGCTTATCATGTAGGTATGTGACCTCTGAACGGGGTGAAAAAAATGACACTTGTATTAGCTAGAAGTTTTCCTCGGAATTGTGATCTCCCTTCACCGGGTGATGAATTGCTGAAGATTACAGGTCGGTGCCCGGGCGTACACATCCACTTCAAAGCTTTGTCTGGAGGAAGCCATTTGTTACCCTGAAGGCATCTATCACAATATAACTTCACCTTCTAAACTATTCATTTGGAGAAGCAGTGGAAACAAAAAGCAACCATTGAGTTATAGGCTGTACCTGGACTGTCCATCATCCCACAGCAGTACCTGTTTGACACTCTGCAGTGTGTGTGTGTGTGTGTGTGTGTGTGTGTGTGTGTGTGTGTGTGTGTGTGTGTGTGTGTGTGTGTGTGTGTGTGTGTGTGTGGGCGTGTATGTAGTCCATGTATTTGGGTGTGTCCATCATCCAACAGCAATTCCTGTTTGACTTTTCTTGTTGGGGAGATTCATGATTTTGATATCCCTCGGGTGTTTTGTTGAAATTGAAATGTGCTTCCCAAGCTCAGAGGAATCTCTTAAAGGCTTTAAATGGCAAAATTGTATATGCTGTGTGCGTGTGTGTGTGTGTGTGTGTGTGTGTGTGTGTGTGTGTGTGTGTGCAAGTGTGTGTGTGGGTGTGCGTGTGTGTGTGTGTGTGTGTGTGTGTGTGTGTGTGCGTGTGTGTGTGTGTGTGTGTGTGTGTGTGTGTGTGTGTGTGTGTGTGTGTGTGTGTGTGTGTGTGTGTGTGTGTGTGCGCGCTTGCTAGTATTTGCTTTTAGCGGTCAAAGGGCAGTTTTTTATGAGATGACCACAATCAAACCTTCACTTCTCTTTAATCACCTCTCCTCTGGTCGGACCCCCCCCCCCCCCCCCCCCCCTACACACACACACACACACCACTCTTTTCACCATCATCTGCACTATGATGAATCATAATCCTGCATACTGTATCACCCACAGTAACAGGATAAGAGACAAGCGAAGATTTCTTAGGCTGGGGCGCTGCCATAGTTACAGTCCAGAGGGTGTCTGAGATGTGTTTGATGCTCCTGTCTTGTCAGATTTTTAGACCAGAACAGACTCATCAAGAATTTATCGGCTGCCAAATGGAAAGAAGTTAATTAATAAACTGAGGAGTTTGGACTCTTATGCAAAAATAAACAGAATTCTGAATGGTCCTACGGGTCCTAAATCATGTTGACTTTTTATTTATTCTGTGTGGGAAGAGTTTGGTTGTTTGTCAGGCTTTTGCTTTCAACACCAGACTAACCCATATGTGTGTTTCTAGAGACCATGTTGGCTAATTGGTGATTATTAGGCCAGTGCAAGAACTCGATACCATGACTTTTTAACCCCCCAATGAATCAGCTTTTTTAGTCTTCCCCCACAATGGTCTACAAAGCAATCATGCTTCTTGGCAAAAGGAAAGCTGCTGAGAGTTATATAAATACCAGAAAGAAGTGTTTTCTAATCACATATCTCGTCAAACAGAGAACATGACTAAGGGCGCGATCACACTGGCAATCCGTACCGTGCCTAAGCATGCTTCACTCCATTTTCGTTTGACCAGTGTGAACGCTCCGTACCGTGCTCAGGCACGGTACACTTCCTTGGCTCTGGCACACTTCGGAGAGGTGTGCTTTGGCATGGTACACTTCATACACGAGCAAAAGCACGCGGTTACACAACGTTGACAGCCTTCATTGTGGAGAAATGCAGAGTTTTCTGGCTGTATCTGACTAAAATGACTCAAAATAAGCCTCAAAGAAGCCGTCATATTCTAGGATGCTTAAATCAATACAACTCCATGCCACATTTGTACTGCTACCCTGTGATCATTACACTTTTTCATTGGGAGATTGCTCAAATTCCATGTTATGTTTTCACTGCTATCATGCCGATTCCAATCAATCAGTAGCCTGTGTGTGGGGTTGGTCAGAGAGCATTAACACACAGAGCACAGAGTTTGGTGGGTCACATACTGTCATCACAAGTTTGACATTTAACTAAATGTTATTGTTAAATGGAGGAGGACTCCCAGACCCCCCATACAGTTGTCCCACCCACTTTTGTATGCTTCTGACGCCTGTGCCAGTAGACAGAAGTAGCTTAAGTAGTTATACAGCCAAGCTTAAATTATAAGCTGTTAATGCTATAAAAGATTTACATTTTTTTGCAATCATTTGTAACCTTGAAACAAAATAACATGTTTCGGACAACATAACGTCCAGCACAAATCATAGCTCCCTCCTTTTTAAAAACTAAGAGCTACAATGATTAAACATTATTGACTGGCATCACAGGTATAATATTACAGCTGGTGGTTTGGGATGTTTTTTAAAGCCCTATTTTGGGCTTATGCTATTTACCTCTTCTGTTTTGCCCTCAGTGCTGTCATGTCTTTGATGTTAAATACCTAACATGTGATCTATGTAGATAAAGTCCGATATTTCCAAGCCCACCTTTGGTCTATTAGAGTCCCAGTTAATTAACATGATATATGAAACAATACTCTAACCATGAGGATAAAACCAGAGCAGAGATTTCTGATAAGGTCTGCTGTGGGAGAGTGTGATAAAAGGGCAGTGTGGGTGTGCACTCTGAGAATAAAACCTGTGAGGTATGCATTTGTTAGAAGTGCATGGTGTTTGTATGTACAGTGTGCCCCTGTGTACATGTACATGTCCGAGAAGTATACACGCGTGTGTTTTTGTGTGTGGCAGTGCATGCTGTGACCTGTCATATAGAACAGATGTGAAGTCGTGTGACAGAGGAGCTGCTGCTGTCACTGAGCCCTCATTCTCAAACAAACATGCACGCTTTTAGTCATTACTGGTTTGCTTTTAGTTTGAAACCAGAGTCAACACTAATGTAAGGGTTCTTATATGTCTGACTGAATGAGACATGCAGTGAATAAACACTGGTGTTTATTAGAAAGAGTGTGTGTTGATAGTTGTTGGTTATATGCAGTATTGCATATGCAGTTATATGCAGTTATATGCAGTATTGCATATAACCAAAATAACAGATGAGCTAACTTCATGTGAGGGGGTGGCAGTAGCTCAGTCTGTAGGGACTTGGGTTGGTAACCGGAGGTTCAAGTCCCGGTGCGGACCAAAATACGGAAGTTGTTCTAGTAGCTGGAGAGGTGCCAGGGCACTTCCCGAGCTCTGCCGAGGTGCCCTTGAGCAAGGCACCGAACCCCAAAACTGCTCTGGTGCGCTCCCTGCGTAGCAGTGTGTATAGCAGCCCCACTCTGACATCTCTCCACCAATGCATGTCCACAGGTCCTGTTTGTGCATGTGTGTGAGAAGCATGTCCCTAAAATAACAGAGTGTAAACCCGAATTTCCCTCAGGGATTAATAAAGTATTTCAAAATAAAAAAAAAAAAAAATGTAAATGGTTCAACTCATGCTCTAGACACAGTTTAAAGTATTTATGAGTGTACATTTTCCTTCGCTTCTGCTTTAGAAACATTGTCATATTAAATAACCATGACCAACAATATGCATAGAGAAGGGATTAAGTACCATCTCCATGTCTCCATAATATATCTCTATTGTACTTACATGGAATAAAAAACAATCGGGCAGAGGAACAATAAATATTCAAACAAGCAAAGGATATGAACAGATGATCTTGATTTGTGACCTGAAAGGGTACACAGCCAAGCAGAGAAGAGAAGCATTAGGAAACAAGTAAAGAGCTACTGCATGTGTGACCGCCCTCGCCTCCCATCCCTCCTCTTGTATATCGTAGCATATGGTGTTGCACTGACTTGGATATAACCCTGCTTTAGTCAGGGAGGAGTCCTTGATTGCCGGAGGGCACGAAGCAGATGTGTTAGTGGAGAAATATTTCATGACTTTTGGCTGTTTATGTCTGACTCTTCGTATGTTGTTTATATTTATCACATAAATATCCTCATTTTCACCTTTCATGTTGTCAGTCTGTGAAACATATAGAGTAGCTTTGCATGATTTGCAGCTCAAAAAACCCTCCTTATTCATCTTATACTCGAAATGGTTCGTTTCAGTTGCTGTTACATTAAGGCCCCCCCTCCCTACAGTACGTGTGCCCACTTTGTTCTGATTGGCCAGCTCTCTTGGAGCCTTCCGGTGGGGGCAGAACGCTGCAGCGCTGCCAGGGGAGGACTACCCTCATGTGCTGGCAAAACAGCCAATGTAAACGGCTCCACCAGTCTACGAGAGGCTTGAAGCCGTCTTGTGAAAGTCGGGGGACTCTCGTGTGTTTAGCAGGACAAGCCGTTTAATGCATTCTGCAGACTTATCCTGGGATTACTCCAACATATGTTCACCTCATGATCTAAATCGTTGCCCATTTTTAGTGTGGCCACCCAGCATTGTAACACTATAGGTGATTTTTAAAAATGGGGATCAGCATATTAGTTCAACTTTAACTTGTTACACTTCCCTTTATCCCGTTCCTGTTACCAGCTCACGTAATATTGCATAAATGCCAAAATAACAACAAGGCTCAAAGTGTTAGCAATCCATTAGGTGTGATGCCCTCCACATGTTTACTGTTTTAAGCTGCAGCCCTTTGACAATGAGCAATAAACTGTGAATCCCGTGAAGTCATTTTCTTTGTGTAATGCCATCAGAGGAAGCCCAGATTGTCATCAACACAACACAGAAGAAGACAGAGATCATCCTTCTTAGTTTTAAACCTCTTTTACTTTTCTCAAACATTACCAGAGCTGATCCCATATTCTCCTGATTCCATGAATTATTCTGAAGTTCTGGACCTCTTTCAAAGTCAAGCAACCACTCCGAGTCTCTATTATGTAACACTTTTAAGTGCATCTATCTTTGGAAGCTGGCATTGTGTAAACAGTATTTGACTTCTTTCAGATACTTTTATAGAATCTAGTTTTCACTACAAGAGTTGAAAACTGTATTATACATAAAGCCAAAAAGAGGCGCGGGTCCAGATTGCCTCGTGTCATTCACACAAGCTGTGCTGATGGTGACTCACCAGATTTAGTTATTCTCAGAATGAAACAGAAAAAAAAACTGGAAGGCATTCGCAGAAAAACTACAAACTGCTTCATACCATTTTTAGTAAGAATGAGGCAAATGTTATTAATTGTGTGTACAGTGTGTGTCATGGACACGTGTGCCTCTTTAAATGTGCACGTGTGTCTTATGTGTGTGTTTTATCGGTGTGACTTTGCAGGGTATGTTTGTGTAATTGAGTTAAGAAGCGGAAATCAAATATGGCTGATTCAATGACAAAATAAACAGATGTGTGTGTCTCTGTGTAATGAGAGAAAACAAGGACGAGGTAGACAGATCTAATAAAGCAGGCGGTATGGTTGCAATAAGCTGAGTTATGTAAGCTTGATTTCATCCATTAACACTGTTAACCATGCCGTTATTACCTTAAGATGAATTAAGAGCCTTTAGAGAAAGCTTTGTGAAATCAAATAACATTAAAATACATTTGCAGATAAATCAAACACGACTTAAATACATGTGTTTGCATTCATGCAGAGTTCTTTTTTTATGCCAATAGTCCTCTTGAAATCAAAATTCACACAAATGTCTGCAGAGCTCCCCCTTCGTTTGTGTCTATTTTCCTTGATTTTTTTTTGATGCTCTTGTGCATGCTCTCTTGGATTGATGGCTCCATGTACGGCCAAGTCGTAAGGTGACAAAGAGTGTGTAAAGGTTTTACAGCAATCTGCTCACCGGTGGCGTGTTGGTTGGATTCCAAGGGCCGGGAGTACATCAAACATACGGCAAAACAGCTGCTGCCGTACGAAAGATAAGCTAAACTCTCCATCATGCTATGTGACAGCAGTGAGAGCCGCGCTACACACATCCATCTCCATAGGCTTTTCAGTGCATGTCAGACTCTGAATAAATCTGGCACTGTGAAAAAGGTAGCCCGAGGGGGGGAAGGGAAAAAAGAAGAGGAGATATGCGGGTTAATAAGGATGCAGAATAAATTTTAAAAAGTCGGATGAGACACCTGAATGAGGAGAACTTGAAGGGAGGATAAGAGGGAAGGGGGAAAAAAAGAGGAAAACAGGAAGGATGTTGCAATTGTACACTTGTCTTCCCAGGAGACTTAAAGCCTAAGGGAATACCATGATCACTGCTATGTGTGTGTGCGTGTGTGTTTGTGTCACGGTAGGTGGTGTCTGTATGAACTATCACACAGTTTATTTATGATGGCTCCCCGCTGAAAGTCACAGAGACAGAGAACAAGCTTCTTACAACTCTGAGCTCGTCACTTCCACCACCATTCACTCGCTCACATTTCATTCTCTCAGATAAACTGTGTTTGCATACACACAGTGCTTAGACCAATAGCCCCGGTCTTTAGGCTAAGGTTGTGAAAGAAGATGCTTCATGTTTGTATTACAACGATTTATGTACTTGAAATTTGAAACAAAACACTTACAAATTATTTTGAAAGTAAGGTATCACCTGGTATGTGTCATAATCTGTTGGAAATATACATTTTGATTTGTCAATTTATAGACTAAATGCTATTTAGTTGAACCTGAGTTCTCCACTGTGAATGTCAGTGGGCTTTCACCTTCAATGAACAATGTGCCACTTTTTGATCCAGTAGATGTCGTCCTTGAGCACCACTATGAAACCAAAAACAAACTGCTGTTTGGCGATACCTCCGGCATACTGAAGCCTCCGCTCTCCTCCAGCGACACACCTCCAACCCCCCTTCTTCACTTTGCCAAGAAGTTAGTTACGAACGAGCGGCGGACAAAATTGTCCTCGAGCTGCAATTGCCTGTGGCCTGCATTGTTGTGTTAGCAGGCTAATGTTAGCACCCTTAAGTTAGTTTGTAGCTTTACATTGCATAGAAATTGACACAGAATGGCCGTGATCTAAAAAGGCTTGAATTCAAATAGGCAGTGAGTATGTTATTAATCTTTTCTCTAGTCCTTGACTAAAACTTTATACTTGTATAGCTTTTATACGCGATGGGAGTAGCCAGCCGTACCCTCCATGTAAACCTGATGTTAACACGGCTCTGACAACAGCACAGCCAGCAGGACTAGCGCTTCTCACTCATTGTAGACAGTCATGACTCAGACAAATATTCAAATAGGATATACTTGATTTCTGCTATATGTATGTGTAAAATGTAGCACATTCAGCCTGTAACGTAAAATCTTCTCAAGTCACTTTACTATGAAAGCTCCTCTTGACAATTTACTTTAACTCTTATATAACAAAAAATGAAGTTAAAGGTGCAGTAAGTGTTTTCTCACCACTAGGGGGCAGACAATTTCCAATTCACAGCGAACGAAGTGATACAATTATATTGAAGATTTATAATGTCTATGTTAGAGAAAACAACAACTTAGAAGAGTAACACAGGAAGAGAAAAACAACAACCGTCCCATTACCAACAACACCATCATAACCCCCCCCCCCTTCCCCCCCAAACACACACACACATATCAGTTGTACATTTAGTCCAATATTACTTTAGGCCTGTTTGAAACACCAATGCAATATAACAATGCAACAGTGTTGTGTTGATTTTTTACGTGGTCAGCACTAGCTACTACTTTTTATTTTCATCTTTTGGAGAAATCTTACAGATCAAAAAATGTGTAAAATGTATTCGAGTTTAGGCCATATAGTGCACTTTACAAAAACACATTGCTTGCTCACAGGAGACAATTGATGACCTAATATTACATCATTTCAAAAATGTTCTTTTTTAAATTTCTAAATCTACCAGATTTGACACAAATGAAGAAAAGGAGGAATCAAATTGGAACGAATTAGGTCAAGATAGCCCTTTGTATGGGAAAAATAGGCCAATTGGATCCCATTCAGGCTCCTGTTTTTTTGGGTTCTTTACTGTATTCAGTTCAATCAGGAGTTCTGAGAGCATGTGAGAGGTGGCCATTGTGTCATGGATTGGGAATACTCTGCTCATGGCACGGTAAAATGGGGGAATGAGAGAGTGGTATGAAAAGCATTTTATTCAATTTATGCTTGCCAGGACTTAGAAAACTGTTGTGTTGGTTGCCTGGTAACTGTAATACAGAAATACAAGTGCAGAGGGAGAGAGTATCGTGAATATGTATCCCACCATTTTTCTCTTTTCTTTCTTTTTCTCTTTATCTCTGTAGCTGCATATGAATCCTGCTGTTGAAATATATGCTGTTTTTCCATCTTTCGTCTCCAGGTTCCTCCTTTTATTTTATTTTTTTCACACTGGTTGGGAAAGATCACAGAGCCACAGTTGTGACAGGAAACTCGTACCTTGACAAGTAGGATGAAAGGCAGGAGTAGGGTGAGGTCAGACTTTGCTGAGGGAATCTTTCACAAAGCCATCAGTCTCATGTAGAAAGAAGCGTCGGTGGAGACGTGACACTCGCTGCCCTGCTCCTCTGTCGGCCCATCTCCCTCCTGACCAGTTACACAGCAGCACGGTGTGAAGTTTTCACCTGCTGGATGTGTGACAGAGAGGAATAGTGTTGCTTTGTGTTCATGAGAATCTTACTTTTTACTGTTTCTGCTTTTTGTTCCTCATTCGGCGCATATGGTGTGGCAGAAATTAAGTCGGAAATTCACTAAAACATGCAAGAATATAATCAGTTTCCTTTCTTCCCTTTCACACATCCACACTGTATATATCTTGCACCTTTGAACAAGCTGTGAATTGTGGTAACAAAACATAATCGTCTCTATCAGCCGGTGAAAATTGGCTATCAGGATTTGATGACACTCGAATATAAAATAAACAAATCTGTTTGTGAGAGTTGGAAGTTTGGCTGGACTCATCAGCAGCTGGCTTGCATCTCTCGCAGCGCTTGCAATGAATTTATTTTCATATTCTACATTCCTTGTGTACAGGGATGGGAGTGAATTATTAATCTATAATCGAAAAAGAAAGCACAATAATCTTTATAACTTGCCGATGCTGCACCTGCGGTTACATTCTCTTTGTTCTTTCCCTCTCGTTCATTTTTCAGGCTTTGTCTCTAGAGCTGTTCAGGTTTTCAGGCTCACTGGAGGCATTCCAATAGATCCATCAATTTGGCAAAGCAGTATGTGTGAAGCATAAGAGCCATTCCCTGGGGATACACGTGCAAACACATAGACACACATGCTTGATAATAGAGAATCTATGTTGTTTATTCGCCTCTGTGCTGATTTTAACCCGCAGGATGTCTCAGAGGTGATGCTCTCGTTGTTTGTTTCTCTGTATTGTGTCTCCCTTTGTTTTGATACCTGGATACATACAGTAAGGCCTGTATAGATTTCACCAAGCTGTACACTGAACCTTCACATATCATGGTATACACTGTGCCAGACAACAGTTCTGTCTGTGCTCCTCCTCACAGATTACAGTGCTGTCAGTCATAAGCTGATATGAAGCTTGCATGCATTCATGCGTGTACTCATGACAGCAGTCTGTCCTCAACATACACAACCCAAAGACACTGACAACAACAACAACAACAACAACAACAACAACAACAAAGCTGAATACGTATCACCTAAAAACAAAGTTTAAAATGTTCTTAAAATTTGTAATATCCACTAGAAGTCAAATAATAGCACACTATTCCAACATGTAATATTTATTTCATTTTTTTATGCTGAATCACAACACAAGTAAACCTTACGATATGTTACTTTAAGAGTAGGTCTGGACCTTTCTCTTTGCAATAATTAGAGAAACAGAAACCTTGAGCAGAACCAAAACTCATTTTGGACAGCCATCTTCCAAAAGCAAACGTGCAGAGAAGTTAAATGAAGGTGAGCCAGGAAAAAAATGTACAGTATGAAGACAAAACAATCAGACAGGTGGACGGACAAAGTATGGGAGATGGAGACAGACAGACAGACAGAGAGGAAGGGAGGCAGACAGACAAACAAGGAAACATCCAGAGAAAAATAAAGACAGTCAGAAAGGAAGGAAGGGATGCAGACAGACATACAGAGGAAGGGACACAAAGGAAGGGAGACAGACAATGTCAGGGAGATGGGGGAAACAGACAGACAGGAAAAGGAGACAGACTGACAGTGTGAAAGACATGGAGGATGAAAGACAGACAGACAGACATGAAGAGATGTTCACAGACAGATATACAGAATAAGGGACACTGAGCGAGTGATACAGCCAGTCAGAGTTTGAGACAGACAGACAGATATGGTGTCAGTCAAACAGACAGACATGATTTAAGAGAGACAGAAAGACATGATATGATTTATATTAGCAATAACAAATAATGATAATGATAATGTATAAGACCTGGAATAATAACTGTAGCTATTTACTGCTCAACAACTTGATCTGTACAGTAGGCCCATGTCCTTACGGGTCTTCTAGGCTCGTCAGAAAGCAACAAGCCTCCTCACATCATCCAGATGATGCTAATTAAAAGGTGCCACGTTGTTAGGTCTCAATCTGCTGATGAGCTAAATCAGGACATTCTCCGCTGCCAGGTTTTCAGCACTCGTGATTGACGTCCGAGATAAAGACACTGCCGTTTCTGCATTGACGCAGATCCAGGCATACGGTTGTCTTCCTATAGTTATCTAATCAGTTGCTCTGTCTTTTGTCTTTGTTCTTTTCTCTCTCTTTTTTTCTGGCTTCTGCCTCTCTCTTGCTGTCCATCCCACCCCTCTTGTCTTCTTGTGGACTCCAGTGATGGCGTCAAAAGGCAAAGCACGAGGTGAGTCATGGCTGCTGTGCCTTTAGCTCAGCCTGGCAAAAGCTAACATCTGAAACAACATGTTTTTTTATTTGAAGCAAAAAAAACTGATGTTTCAGTTTGTTTGCTTTTTTTCTCTTAGTTTTGTTTTTTTATGCTTGGCTTAGTTCCAAATAGTCATCCTTGTTGTGAAGTAGTTTTTTAAAGGTTTTTCCAATGTCATTCCAGCTTTCAGATATTCTTTTTTGATTTGATAGATTTTTCAGTGTGTTTTAGCAAACACATTTTGCTTTGTGTGTCACTACTGACAATATGGTTTGCTTGCAATCAGAATGTCTTTGTGCTATCAAATGAGAATGCTGCAGCATAACGCTCATCTTAGTGCCATTTTATTTTTATTTTTTTTGCTAGTGAATTATTCCAGCTCATAAACACTGAAGAGGACGGTCCGAGGTCGTAAGATTAATAATGAAGGATTTGATTGTGTTATATTGCCCTTTACCACCGCCAGACTCTGCAAAGGTGGCAGTAAATTACAATGATAGAAATCTTCCCCGTCATTCTCTGTCTGCAGGATGGAAGAGAGGACAGATTTGAGATCAGAGAGAGTTTGAAAGAAGAGGCAGAGTGCTTTTCTGAGAGGAGATAACATGATTTCTTTCAGCCATGTGCGTGCTGCTCAAAATCAAGAATCTTGTCAACAACGACTGTAATCTCGTTCTGTTCACCATCTCTTATTGCAATAGCACAGAATTTCAATATGTAGTTGCATCCGGAACAGATGTGATAAGTCAAAAGAGGGCGGACATAAGATTGAAGACAACATTTGCATGTACACATATTGAATTCTATTATTGTTAAAATGCAACATCTGGGGTTAATGATAGCGTTAAAGTCTTTTATAAAAGGTATTTCCTTAAATCTACTATTAGGATCTTCTATTGGAATAAAACAGCCTTAAATGAATACTGATGTCTCTACCAATATGTTCACATGGACTTGATTATCCCGGTTTTACCAGGGTTTTTAAGTATCCTGTATTAGTGTTTGTACATGTCAACATTATATCCCAATTTTGAGAAACCCCAATTTTGCTACCTGGAGAACTCCGAAAGGTAACCAGTTAATATGGAACATATACGCCTTACCCTGGTTTGTGACAGCTGCTGACCACCTGCCCAGGTGCAGCCTCAGCCAAGTGACGTATCAGCAAAACAAAGATGGCGGCAGCAAAAAGAGTGTCTTACTTCTGTTGCGGTGAAGAAACAGAGTTTTGTCCTTCGGTAATGAAAGAATTAAATATAATTGGAAGTTAAGATGGGAGAAGGCATCAAAATGCCGGGCTACAGGACGCCGGTTTCCTAACACATTACCTGTTACATATCTGCAACACAATGTTAGCATTGACTAGTGCTAAACCCGCAATTAGCTACAGTCTCATTTTTCTCCGATTTCAAAATTGGCTAGGTTTGTGTAAGATGTAATAAGATGCAGTTATCAGAAACCTTGATACTAGTATTTATCATGTATACAGGAATATGCATAACCAGGTTTCTCTGTGTACATGTAAACGCCATATCCTGTATATGATCAAAACCAGGATAAGGCTCCTAACCTGAATACTCAAGTCTATGTTGACACACTATGTGACAAGCAAGATAATCTGTGGCCTTAGATAATTGCCAATATTTAGATTGTTCTTTTAAATACATTAGATTTCCAATTTTTAGCAAAGCACACCAAAGTAGCCATATGGAACATATTTTCTTTAGAAAACAACTAAAAGAGAAAACATACAAAGCTTTGTCAGTACGGTCCCAAATCGAGAGATCCTAAAAGCTGCTTAGCAGAAAGGACCGACATGAAAATGTACTTTCCTCTGTTTTACGTGCAGACTAAATATTTCACCAGACGTAAATCAAAAAACCTTCATGACAGACTTCATTACATTAGATTGTTGGTGGTGAAAATGCTCCATTCAATTCCTTTCTGTTTCTGGAAAATCTATAGCTTCTCTGAACAAGCTGATCCAGTGAAGTCAAGGAATATGGACCTCACTCTCTTTCATTTTCATTTCTTTCTTCTTTTGTTGGTACTGTATGTTCAAGAGCACTTTTTAATGTGGTGCATCCTTTTTAAGGGCCCTGGATATTAAAATGAGACTCTTTCTCAGTGAATTTGTCGTCATTGTCTGCCTGGCAGAAAATGAAGTGGTCTGCTCTGAGAAAACTGCTGCTTGGACATTAAACAGTACACCAACCATAGTGTATTCCAAGTGCTTAGAGCTAATTTCATCATTTTCAAAACTGTACAAGCTTATGTCAAAACCTTCCTGCCTCTTTACAATACTGTGTCCCTTTCTGCCTCCTTCTATTTCTTCTTCTTCTCCTCCTCCTCAGCAGGAGCCATAGCATCAACAGCCAATTTTTCTCCTCTCTGCACCTCATGATATTTTTCTTACTGAGTCTGAATGTGATATTTCAATTAAAACGCCACGCTGCACGGCCAACATCCATCCAGCTGCTTTTGTTTGATTTTTAGATCTCCACTCATCCACTCTTGACCCCCTCCTCTCTTGAAAGGCAGCCACAACCTGACTATCATTCTTTTCTATCTCCCTGTGACAGTATAGAAAATCCATCCCAACATTAATGGCTGGAGCAGAGGATGTGTAGATCAGAGTCAAGCACATGTCTCCCCTCTGCCTCTTAGCGTTATAATGAGGCGATTGGAAGGAAAACATAACAAGCCAGATAAGATTCATGCTGATCAGTGGGCAGATAAAGGCTCGGTTCACCTCAAAGCACCGGGTAACCAGCGTGTGTGCGAATAAAAGAGGGAAAAACATGTATGTGACTGATGTACTGAGTGGCTGTTTAAGGGCTCTTTTTGCATAATTCTTTTGGGGGAAACAACAGCAAAGACGAATTTCCTGTCGACTGTTTTTTTACACTGATGGATGATTCATTGTGAGCTATTTTTAGATAATGTCACAACATTATGCCATCATCATATGTGGAATGCAAATCAGCATCAAAAACAGACAGGGACAAGGACTGCAAATTAGTCTTGGCTAGTAGTCCTATATACGTCCATTGCACGTAATTAGATGTAGCAATGCCTACATATATAATCCCTGACAAATAAACTGAGAATAAATAAATAAAAGACCTCATTAAACACAAGATACAGCACCTCGACAACATGTTTGTGTATGGAGAACACACGGTATGAAGTCACCTTTAACCTGTGCCCTTTGAACTAATATGAATTTGTGGAAATGGATGATTTACAAAAAAGACCTACATTTCCTTATCATAATAAAGATGGTGCAACATAAAAGTAATTGTGAACAGACTTTTTTTCCAGTTTTTATCCATAATGGATTTTATTTGTAATGCATGATGCAGATGAGCATGTTGAAAAGGAGCAAATGTAACTCTGTCACATAGTGTTTAAATTGGGTACTGCAGTCCAAATTCAAAACATAGACGAGAGCTGTCTCTCCCCCCCCCCTCTTTCCTAGAGTCGATGGGAAAGTGTGTTGCCATCGCTGCAACACCTGTTGGTTTGTCTTGATAACTGGTCTCATATCTGGCAAACCGAGGGGTGTCCAAAACGGCCGTGTGAGGGTGCCTTAAAACCGCCTACCTCTCTGCTCAAAACAAAAACAGACCATTCCGGACCAGAATCTAAGTTCAGAAAGAGAACACGCTGGCTGCTGCGTTATTGTCGGAGAAGCCAGCACTTCATGTTTCCTCAATGTCTGATTATATAGTAAGGTGTTTTTATGATTTTATTCAGTAGATATCTTACATATTGCCCTCTTACTATTGGTTTCAACTTCAGTTCCCATAAGGCGGTGGGGGATGTTAACTATAATGTTAACATTGATTAAAATTGTAAAAATGAATGTTAACGGCTTTTATGAATATCTTTTGTATCATGTCTTTTTTTAAGGCAAGGCATTTCTGGAACTACAGCTCCCATAATGCTTTAGGTAATGGGAACAAGAAGCATAAGGTTGCTGTATTTATTGAGGTAACATTTAAAAGTTAATGTGTCCGGGTTATTATTGTTATAATTAATCGAAATTATTTCTATTTTAGGGATTTTTTTAAATACTGTTCCCATAATGCTTTGGGGGAGGTAAAAAAAAAGAAGTGTAAGCTTTTATTGATATACTGGGGACTTTACATTTTTATGAAAATATGACTTCACATTTTGGAAATGAGTACCACATACAGTAACAGTTCCCACTCTTCCTCAGGGAAGGTAAATAAGAAGTTTAAGATTGTGAAGGATACAAAGGGGAATCTATTTATCAATGTATTTATTTAGCAAATATTGTTCACTTTTTTACAAAGAACATGTTATTAAAAAAAACAACGTGATGCCTGATGTCCACAAAAACATATTAAACCAAATTTAAGGCAAGTTCTGGAATTAAAAAAACATCCTTTTAAATGTGACTCCTCAGAAGAGTTCTCGTAAAAATGGAAGAAAGAGATATCTAGATTCCTGAAAGGATGTACTAAAATGCAGACACGCTGAGTTGGACTGGTCTTAGTGTTTCTTTGAGATGAGCTCTTCAGCGTTAGTCTTGCCACTGTGGGATCCTGACTGGGAGTTGCGGTAGAAGATCATTGAAGAAGAGCAAGTCTGACACTGAAGCCAAATGTTAAGAGCTGTTTTTAAAACCAGCTTTTTTTTTTTGCTTAGTGAATCTTTCAGCTGCTTCCCTGGGGCAGGAGGCATTTCCCCAGCTCACTCTTGAATGAGAAGTATATGTCAACACATCACCACACATTAGAAAAATCACACTGTGGCATGTTGGTTTGGGGAGTGAGGGAGTTTTTTGGTGGCAGCTGTGATTAGTCTGATTTCTCCAATGGATGCCACCCTTGCCTGGGATCATCCTGCCCTCGCCCTGTGTGAAAGCATTAGAAATGAACTGCAGATGAAAGCAGCAGGATAAAAAGGAGAAATTAAGCACATTTCTGCTTGAGAAAATGTTGGAATTTGAATAGCATCAAACTTTGAATTCCCTGACCTTGTGCTTTTTATGACATTTAATTTACAAAACCTACTAAGCCAGCCAGCGTGACTGACTTCTAATATTGCTTTGCTATTGCTTGGCCTTATATTGAAAGAGGGAATAGAGTGGAATATTTTGGGGCTGCTGGATACGTTGCCAAAGCTTTGCCTTCTGTGTCCTTGTACAGACGACACTCAGACTTTACTAATTCTAAGGATCAACTGAAAATGACATGAAGTGCATATTGCAATGCTCATTCTCAGGCAGTGCGATATCCACAATCACCACCTGCATGAAAAAAAAAACACACAAAGAAGAACACAGAGAAATGCACTTAGCTTAATTTTTATGCAAAAATCAGGGCAGCATTATTTAAATGTCTTTTTCTTCAGATGCCTGCTCAGAAAATCAATGAGAAAAGGTCATTTCTTTGACTGTACACACTGTTAAGGTTTGTTTTTTTCTGTGCTTGCTCAAGTTGTGTTTTCTCACCCTTATTTCTTTCTTTCACTTATGTGTCAAAATATGTACTCTTGTTTGTACAAAACTCAGCCTCTCTCTCAGCTTCTTCTGCTTGCTTCTTTGCCAGCTGGAAGAAAGAGATGTATGATGTATTTATGAAGCCAACTTTACCTCTAACATAAAAACCATGAGCTGTCTGCCCTTGGCTCAGAAAGGAAAACGAGATGGCTGAACATTCTGGACCAAGCGTGTCTGATCTTGGGCAGCTTACACACAGAGACTGGGCAGAGGTTTTTATCTTTGCCCTTTAGATTGATGTGGCTGAATCAAGGGCAGGAATACTGGGCAAATGATATCACTGTCTGGGTACCCAATTTGAAGTCAGTGTGTGGGTCTTTAGAAATGATGTTATATAGGAGTTGCTCATCTGTTACTGCGCTGCTTTTCCTCGGCTACAAAACAGAGAAGGAGAAACTGCTGTGTGCTCTGGCATGTTTGTGTCTTGTAACACTTTGTACATGACAGACGGTGCTATCAGAGGAGAAACTCTTCCTGGTTGTTTTTGTCACTACTTTGACAAGGTTCACACCTCCAGATGCGGCAAGAGAAAAAGAAAAACAAGACAAAGAGGCTTCCGCTTTTCCCTCTGAGGGACTCATGATTTGTCCTCCCTCTGTCACTCCACGCCACGCTTAAACAACACCTTGCAGACGGAGGTGATGGTGTGTTGATCCGACTCCAAGGGTCAAGTTGGGCGTCAAGTTTGGGATGGCAGCACCAACAGCTGCCCAGTCTAATTACTGTATGTAAATGACAACAGCACTGCCATAGCAAGCCTCTCTGGTGCTGGGTAATTAATTTCATATCTGCAGATCAGAAATGTCTGTCCTGAGGTGCTTGTACACCAGAGCTGAATACAAAGGTAGCTCGACCCTCTGCAGGGGTTGTATTCAATTTGCTCACAGCGGGAATCTTATCATTGTCAAAAGGGGAAGTTTAGATTGGAAATGTGCACACACACGCACGCACGCACGCACGCACGCACGCACGCACACACACACACACACACACACACACACACACACACACACACACACACACACACACACACACACGCACACACACACATAAATTAACACTGGATTCACTCAGAGATATAAACGGAATAAAGCAGAAACATAGAAATCTCCATCACTGTGCTATTTGTATTATAATAATGTGATTTATTTATTTCATTCTAACTCATAGAGTTTGGCTCTGAAAAGGTCACTGAATAAATATTAAAGCAAACATTATTACCAATTCTGCCAGCAGAGTATCAATAGATGAAATCTATAACACATGCAAAGTCTACACAATGTGTAAATGCCTGTTTGTATCTGTCGGTTTCAAAATGCAATTTGGATTAGAGAAACGTTATCGTAAAAGATAAGAAAGACAAAAATCTTTATAATGTAGAAATGTTAATTTTTAGGTTTAAAAACAGAAAACATGGTACAGTTTGACACAAATACCACATTTACGTTGAAAAAGTGCCCCTACTAAGCTTGTTTGATTTGCATCTTTCCTCAGGACATGGTAGATCAACTTTAAGTATATTCACTTATTTTACAAAGGCAACATGAATAAAATAGTCTCCCTATTCCAACCACAATAACTCCAAAATGCACGCCATGTTTTTTTTCTTTAGTAAAAAATACTCTGACTTGCAGAAGACATATCTGTCATGATCTGGGGGAAAACCAGAAAGTCATTTGTGTGGAAATTGTAACGGTGGGAGGGAGAGTCTTAGCTTCTGCTCCAAAAAAAGCTGCTAACACAACATTTTGTGATCCATATGATCAGCTAAAATTGGTTGTTACCCAGAGAAATATATGATCATCCCTGCCTGAAAGTAACAGTAGCTCTGACTATTTTCCTTGGCAGTTTTAACCTTGATCGTGTGCTCTTAAACCAGTACATTTGTTTTGCCCAAGGCCCCTCTGTCAGAATTCAATGACGGCAGCTTGATGAGTTGTGATTGAGATGATCGAACTCTTGACCTTGTGCGGTCTCTCCCCGCTGCTTGACACTCACTAAGAATCACTCAGTATGAGGAGCTTGTGTGTCTAACTTTGTATCCACCTGGGTAACCTAGCAGACACTAACTGGTCATGGCAAAGCTGTCACTTCCTATGTAATCTTCTACACCTCCTCATGAGCTCCTGAGTGTGCTGTATTCTGTGTCAGTGTCTTTGAGGGTGCTGTCTAATGGTGCTAGTGCTTACGGTTGTTTTTTACTGACACTTGTATGATAAACTCAACAGCAAGTATTTATATGGCCTTTTAAATGGTCCAAAAAATACGAATGGATAAATAATGAATTATCACTTTGCTATCACTTCAAATATACTAACTGGAGTATTAAAAGGCTGCTCTGGTTTATTACAAGATGGTTCCTTAATAGGTTAGCAGTGTTGGATCACTTTAGAGTGTAGTGTGCTAAGTACTTACTTTACATTAAATGAAGCCTTACTACTGTATGCTGAGGTTAGCCCCCAGAAAATATAGCAAGCTAAGCTATAGCAACATAATGAAATAAGCTAACTTTGCAGAAGCTTCTTGCTAACGTTTTAGCCATATTTACTTACTTTCAATTCAAGCAACAATTTCTACTAACCATAATTATTTGGTTCTGGCCTTTTTGACAATCTCATCGTTTCCCTCATAGCCGTGTTTTTTTCCCAACCCAATATCGGGGAATTTTAAGCTTTTGTGGTCACCAAACTTCTTTGTCAGAGCTAAAGTACTAAAAGTGTAGTTGATTCAGAAAATGAAGACACTACAACTGTGCTCAGGGAAATGTATTGAAAAACTAGTAAGACTGCTAGGTGTAGCACTGCTGCTAGCGCTGCTACTTTTACTGTTGCACTGCTACTGCTCAACAAAGGAGGTTAGCCTAATTTATTTGTGAGGTAAAAAGAAAGCTAACAGTATCATGTCACTTTGTCACATCAGTCTGTTTTCATTCTTTACCATTTTTTGTGTTTAATCTTTAAATCATCTACTCACCTAAATTAAAGCACAAACTTCTTTGCAATGATACTTTATTACCAACATCTTTTAGGTGTTTACAATTTACAACAATTCTGACTGTATTAGCACACTCTCTCTTTGGTGACTCCATAACTCATAGAAATGATGGCACTGTGAAAACAAGTTTATACATTTAATGAACGTTAATGAAATCCCCAGTCTGCATTCATAAAGAATGCCCACCTGGCTTAAAAGGTGAATCGGCTAATCAGAATTGTGGCCTGCTTCTATCTGTTTTAGTAATCTTGTATTCCCGACCATACATCACAGCTCTTCAGCTCAGTAGAGCTCCAGTCCTGGTGTAAAGGTCAGTAGCTCCAGGCTGTCCGTCTGTCTGCCTGCATCTCCCTCTTTTTCTCCGCTCCTTGAATGCCTAAATAAGAAAGGTTAGTAGACTCAGCTGCTCTTTCTTGAAAGGTCATGTCGGAGAGCAGACACAGAGCATCCAGGATGGTCTAATCTGCGTTATTTGTGTGGTAGTTAGCTCTGGCAACTGGTACCGTGTGTTTGAAGGTGTTTTCTGAATATCTCTACTGTCCACACTTGCTTTTATTTCTTTATATTTCATGTAATAGTTTTTTTCTTCTTTTAATTGGATGCAGCACATTGTGTGTTCACAGGCTCGAGTCCAAATAATTGGAGGGAACCTTTGCAGCCAGCTTGATTATTAGTTGATGCATACACTGGTGGAGGGAGGCTGTTGAGTGGTCCCATTAAAACTTAAGATTCAGCTCATCTAGGGAGACAGCTGTGCGGAGAGGAGAGTATGAGAATGAGCTCTGGTTTAGTGTCTCTAGAGGAAATAATGATTTGCTATTTGTTTAGACGCAGCTGTAAACCACATTGCACCATCTCAAATGAATCAAGTCTCTATAGAATAAGCCATTTATGGTGACATATATATTATCCAATTCAGGCTAAATCAAGCAAAGCTAATTTCATTATGTCATTACATCGTAATGGCATGCAGATGAGGATGTTGTTGACCTGGCTTAGCCTTGGCTTGTCAGTCAAAGTAGAGGGCAATTAAAGCGACCTGGCTCTCCATGAGATATAGAGCACAATTGAGCGCAATAGAGGAGGTAGGATCAAGATAAATTCAAAAGAGTGAGAAGCACAGAGAGAATATGAAAATGAGAGACAAAGAGAGTAGAAATGCCACCCTTCAGGGATCAACCCGAGGAGGAAATATGACGGAAGGAGAGAGGGGGTGGGGGATTGAGTGGATTGGATGTGAACTGGAAAAGCTGGAGCAAGAAAGTAGGAGTTGAAGTGAGGGAAGGAACCTAAATATAGACATGGAAATCAGAAGAGAACAGCTGCCTCCTTCCCTCAAGAGATACATTAAAATCAGGTCTGGGTGGCCAGAGGGGAGAACGGGAGAACCTACTCTACCGGCCAATTAAGCGCACAGAGCTCTGCACTGTTCTAATAGAACCATCATTGTGGCCCCTTCGGCCCTTTCAGTCCCTCTGGACTTGTAGCAGCAGTCACTGACGCAGGGTTCAGGAAGAGGGATCCCCGGACTATTGTGACTCCGTGTAGGCGCTAATTCCGCTGGAGAGAGGAGAAAAGAAAGGCAAAATGAAGCTTTTATATTGTTAAGCGTTTGTGTACTGATTAGTAAACTTAAAACAAATTCATGAAAAGTCCCTCCCAGGTGTGCTTTGTGAGAAACTCTTAACAGTGAAATTGTTGATTTAAAAGATGTTCTGACACAATTTTCCCTGCTTTTTAATTCATATTCCAACTCCTGAATTTTGTCAAACAACAGAACTAAGAAACAATCTAAAACCAGCACCAGGCTTAAACAAATAATCACTATAATCCAGATAGGAGTACTTTCCTATTTTGGCTCTGGTTTAGAGAATATACAACAGAGAATTTCATTGAACTCGTGCTTCTAAGAAGAGTCATAACTGAGAAAGAAAATATATAAAAAGATCTAGAAATAAATAGAAATTCTTTAAGGAGAATATTTTTGACACGTCTCTCGTGTATGCTTAAGAGCGTTGGAGAGACACTGATTTTCAAAGGGAAGCTGCTTCATTCAGTGAATTAATACCAGTGTAAAAAAAAAACAGGTCAGTTTGATTTTGAGAGTAGGGGAACCTCTTCAGATAATTGTCTCCTGTTTCAAAACTCAGTAACGACAAACAGAAGAGAGGGATGCTATTCTAAAACCAGAATACGACCTAATACAAACAAGATGAAACTGCTTAATGGAGAGAGGCTATGAGTAACATTACATTTAGTGCTAGCACTGCAGCTGCTTGCTGTGTTGGAATGGCACAGAAGAACAGAGTTCATATGAAACAAGTAGATTTTTACCGTCATTTACAGTAGTATTGGTAGAAACAGTACTGGATATAATGGTATCAGAATCTGGATCAGTATCGGCTCTGACCGATTTGCTGCATAGCACCCATTCAATTATTTTAATCTGTGTAGAAAATAAGAAATATTTCTCAAAATACTTATATACTCAGTTTTTTATCTACTTCATATCTGTCTTGATTTCGTGTCTTGTGTTCATGTCTCATAGCCCTGAATGAAAATCAGGATGGCTTCTGCATTTTAGAAGCAACCATATTCCCCAAGGGACACGTTGCCCGTCACAAATGTCATGTTTTCTCATTCGTCAGAAGCATATCATTTGGAGAACAAACTAGCAGATTATATTTCCAGGGACGAGTTTAGAACTGACAACAAGTGAGCATTTCCCTCGAGAGTGACACATCACGTAATGAACTGAAATTATACACTCACATCGTCACTCTGTGCAGAACTTCACTCCAAAAAAAATCATCACCACTGTTTCAGCTTGGCAGTTAACCATTAACATCTCTTTTTGGCCGCCACAAAAAGTGAAATGTATCACAGTGTGGTTGCATGTCACCCGACAGCGTGAGCAAGAAAAATGAGGAAAAATGTAGGTGATTTAAAGAGAGGAAGTGATAAAGCAAGAGAGGGTGGGCAC
The DNA here is from genome assembly GCA_020745685.1 of Tautogolabrus adspersus. Lineage (NCBI taxonomy): Eukaryota > Metazoa > Chordata > Actinopteri > Labriformes > Labridae > Tautogolabrus > Tautogolabrus adspersus. The sequence continues at coordinate 22,064,811 of CM036546.1, forward strand.
AGGAGAACGGTAAATCGTTGGCAGATCATGCCTCATGCAAAAATTTCATGAATAAAACATATTCCAAGCCTCCCGTTGCTCGGATCCATTTTCCCTTCGTTTCCCTCCTCTTTCCCTCTCTATCTCTCGCACGCATGATTAACCTCGGGAGGCCTTAATCAACACTGGAAATGACCCGTGCTCCTTGACTTACCTCTCTGCACCTCTCCTTCCCCTCCTTCACCTCATCCCCTCTCCTCTCAACACGTCCTTCACCATGGCGCTGTGAGTGATGTGGTTTGCCTCACCTGCTCACCCTGCAGACAAGCTGCTGTTTGAGCATTTGTTTATCTTACCTGTGCAGTCATTAACTGGGGGAAGGAAAACACCAAATTACCCACGGAATATGATCAAACGCATTAACATGAAGGTGTCAAATGAATCACACAGAATTTATGGACTCCTTATTTTTAAATATTCCTTCTTTTCTTTATTTTCTTTCTTCAGTTTATGATCCTGTCCGGAGGGTTGTGGTGGTTTAAGATGGGAGAGTTAGCTGTGGATGAATCATCCTTCTTACCTAAGCCTTTATTTACACAGTCTTTAAAACCTTTCCTCTGGGCATGGGGACAGAGATAGATTCATGGTTATTATTATTTACTTGCTTCCAGCCTCTCTCGCACACATTAAAGCAAACACACATAAAAACATGACACTTTGAGCTGTCCAGGTTACTGAAAACAGGCAGGCTGCTACTGAAGAACTGTCCGTGGTGCTGAAAACTAGCTCTGCTGGACAACACACAATAATATAACTTTGTATTTTTCTGTTTTTCTCTCAGCGGATGAAGGCATGACACGTACTTTCATCCACACATGCACTATAGAGTCCATTGGGGATGACTGTGTTTTAATTGGGCTATCCTGTGTCGCTGAGGATCAGAGAACTGTTGGCTAAATCCCCCGTGTGGTCTTTGTTTGGGTATAATTTAGCAAGCAGATATGACTAGACATCCTTCCTGAAAATGTGTTTTTAATTGAGATATTACATTTTGTACAGAGATGTAAATGTGATCCTTTAAAGTATAGTCTGATACCCCGTTATAACCAATTGGAAGAAAATATCATTTCTGTAGCACGCCTTCATAGTTATACTTTTTAACCATCCTTTTTTTTTGCTGGATTTTAAAATTAATAAAGTGAATTTAATTAACAAAGAATCCTTAAAAATCAAGCAATCCAAAAAGTGCCATCTGTCTCCATCGCTTTCTCTGCAATCCTTCTCTCTCTCCCCCCCCTCCCCCCCGATACATCCTCATCTCCTCTAACATGTATTTCCTGTGTGTGTCACGTTGCAGGCATCAGCGGTCAGTACCCCCTGGTTCAGAATATGACGGTGACAGAGGGTGGGACGGTGAACATGACCTGCCGTGTAGAGTACAATGACAACACCTCCCTCCAGTGGTCAAACCCAGCACAGCAGACCCTCTTTTTTGGGGACAAGAAAGGTAAGACTGACAGACTGACTGACAGCAGAAGCCACACAACAGATGTGGTCTTACAAAGTATTCCCTGTTTTAGGTTTGCAGTGGGCTGAAGAAATGCACAAAACACACAAAGATGGGAGGGTTTTTATTTTTGTATATTTTACTTTGGAAAGCTCCCTCCTTACTCCTGTGTGTTTGTCACTTGAATAAGCTGCTGTCTTTGTGATGTCAGAGCACCTGTCCCACTTTCTGTGTCTGTGTGTGTGTGTGTGTGTGTGTGTGTGTGTGTGTGTGTGTGTGTGTGTGTGTGTGTGTGTGTGTGTGTGTGTGTGTGTGTGTGTGTGTGTGTGTTTTTACAGCAAGTGCATTCACAGTACACAGAGAAAGATACACACTTTAAGGCTTTTCTCCTTGGATGAATGGTATATGGCTCTTATTGTTAATTACTATGTACCTCACCCCTAAACACACACACACACACACACACACACACACACACACACACACACACACACACACACACACACACACACACACACACACACTACTACTACACAATCCCAAAGCCCTCTACTCAGGTCAGACTTGTGGTGAGTTCCTATTGCCATTCCCCTCTCAACTGATTTTGCCAGAAATACAGTAAGCTAACCAATGGCGAGCATCACCTGCCAAGAACAATTAAGAGGCTTTAATGTTTCTGTGTGTGTAGCGCATATAACCCTAGTGTCCGAATTGTTTATGTTGTGTTTTCTATTTTGAAAGTAGAGACAGCTTCAAAAATCAGCTTACATTTCAGAAGAGGAGTTAGCTGCTCTGTTTGTTTGTAGTTTATTTAGTTTTAGTTGTAATTGATCTCTCGTGTTCAGCTCAAACCTTGAATACGTTTTACTGCATCCCCTAGACATGGAGTGGTGGACTTGATTAGATCTGTTATACTTCATTGTTTGAAGTTGGTGTTTCATATACTCATACTTTGAAAGTCATCCCTCCACCTCCTACTGTGCAAATAACCTTCATTGCGATGCTGTGGTACTTAGTTAACTGCCTCCAGCACATACAGTACAGTGTGAATTTAATTTCAGCTGTTAGAAAACACACCTGATTATATGAGCCTTGGGTAGTACGGCATAATGGCGCCCAACATAAAGTTTGTACCTAAAATCAGAGAAGCACTTTCACAGTAATTGGCAACAGACTGCACCTTGCTTTGCACCTAATTACCTTTTCATTGGTGAAAATGTTCAATGCATTATGTCGGGTTTACAAATCAAAATGAGGGAAATGCATAATAATGTAGCACACTGGCACATTTTAATAGCTGATACAGTGAAAATGGTATCAATGGCAAGTGTGGAATAAAGTATGTTTAAATAAATACACACAAAACAAGAACCTAACAGGGCAACTATACTGACTCCACTTGCAATTCTTTGAACTTATAAGAGGAGATTTTCAAATTGAATCCTGCAGAGATAACCAGTGGGATACATTTCTCTCAGCAATACACCTTTAAGAATGAAGATTTTTAAAACAGGACCTCAACTATCATCGCCCTCAAGCCCCACTATCTGAAAGAAACTAGCCAGAGACTAATGTGATCTGCAGAAAAGACTGTAAGCTCTGCATAATAAACCGTTTATAAGCCTGAGAGACCTGTAAGAACCCACAGTCAAATTTTCCCCATAAACCGGATGCAAACCTCTGTGATCTTTGCACACGTTCACAGACACAGTAATGCACACTCATAAAGAAACCCACAACAATTACAAGCACACAAATTGTGGATACTGCATAAGGACACCAAGTTTTAAAGGCTAATAAGTACAAAGCGTTTATTCCTGACCTTTCACACCCTCTTCAGTGAAGTCCCCATAAAGAGGATTCATGGGTGTTATTTTGTTGCTTCTCGCCTGCTGAAATGATTGCACCCTGTGCATCTCTCAGCTGTATTAGTCGAGTGTAATAGAGGATGAATCACGCCCTCTTGTAAGTGTCTGGATTAAGCACATATGGGATTTACACAGGCTTCCGCCAAACACAGTGTTTGTGTGTGTGTGTGTGTGTGTGTGTGTGTGTGTGTGTGTGTGTGTGTGTGTGTGTGTGTGTGTGTGTGTGTGTGTCCGTGTGTGTGTCCGTGTGTGTGTCCGTGTGTGTCGGTGTGTGTGTTTGCAATCTATTTTTGCATACATACCTGAATGTGCCAAGCGTCTCAATATGCAACCATTCTCATTTTCACTTACCTACCCTTTTTCCTGGAAGAGAGGCAGTAAAAAGCTGCATTGAACATCAAATTCAGCAGTTGATGTTCTCTGCAGGTTATTCCATATCACACCAGGGGTCGGACTTGGGGGTCTATTTCATGGCATTTTCACTGCGGAGCACCAAGATTGGAAATGAAAAAGCAGCCAAGGACTCTTTTATTATCAGAAAAAGCAAAGGGATACTACTGAGGCCTCAGTATTGCAGTGCTGTTTTCCGTAGGTTTGTGTGTGTGTGTGTGTGTGTGTGTGTGTGTGTGTGTGTGTGTGTGTGTGTGTGTGTGTGTGTGTGTGTGTGTGTGTGTGTGTGTGTGTGCATTGGGAGTTGTCTTGCTGAACGTGGCAGATTCAGATGCACATGCAGATGGGAGCACTGAGATGGTGAGTGTTTCCAAAGTGCCACTGGCAGTGTGAGAAAGGAGAGATGTCTCAGCTGCAAACGCCTTTGAGCACAGTAGGTTTCAGATTAATTTTCCTTGCTGCCTGTTGGGAAGAAGAAGATGGGGATAAGGGCAAACAAACCCCAGACTAACCAACGTTTTTGCTCTGTTGCAATCAGTTGAATAGGTTTTTTATTTATTCTAGCATAGAAGACTTTTTTTTTTAATCTCATTTTTTTCAGTTCGCAGGTTGAGTCGGCAAAAGAATAAAAAAAGTTCTTAAAGTATGTTAGTGTGGGAAAAAATGAGTTAATGTAACTTATAGATTCCACTCTAATAAGAAACATATATATATATATATATATATACTTACAGAGCAGATTTATAAAACATCTAAGGCAGCTATATCTGTCTGTCTGTCAATCCAACAGATTGTTTTCCGTGCTCATGTCCATGCATGGCTATGTCTCGTATCTCAAAGAGAGTTTCACTTGAATCCTCTATTAAAGTCAGCCACAGAGCATTAGCATAAACATATTGGTTTCTCAAAGACAAATGCAGCGCCTGACTCCATTAAAGCCCTCTGAATGGTGCCGGTTTTGCGGCTGTTGTTGTTTAATGTTGGAGCTGAGGCTCACCTCGAAGACGTTTAGTCGGATGAAAGAGACTCCTCTTGTCTTCCGTCCTCTCAAAGGCACTCCAATGGCTTTGAAGAGTTGTCTGAATTTCGAATAAGTTTTTGTCCCCGAATGTAGCCATTTTCGTCCTTTCCATCACTTTCAATGAGGGAGTTAAGCTGTGACTCGACAGTGAGAGAGAGAGCGATGAGCACTGGGCAAGAGGGATTCTCCCTTTTATATGATTCAAAAGAGGCTAATATCGTCTTACAAATTGCTCCTTTGGTTTTGTGTAATTCAAGACTTGATAGTAATGTTATTTCCTGAATGGAGAAAATTTGCAAAGAGGCATAATGACAATTTCTTCGTTATTCTCGTACTAGAAAGAACCCATGTGTAATTACTTTCCTGGTGAGATTTTCAGCTCTATTAAGTGGAATCATCATGTGTGAGCGCTGGCTAAAGTGTGACATTTAGATCATTTATTCAATATGGTTACTGTAATTTGCCAACCTCTTTTCATCCCATTTCTTTTCCAACACCCACACCTGTATTTTCATCTCTGTAGTCCTTACTTGATCCCTTGTGCTTGCCTGGAATTATCTGTCCGCCTTGCCTTGGAGTTTGCCAGGATTGCATTTACCTGGCCTCAAAAGCATCATGAAGAATATTGCAACACACATTTGGTAGAACTGAATACTTTCAAGCTTGATTATTCATTTGGAGATGTATGGAAACTACAGATGCTGTTTTTGTTATTGGCAAGGTGTCAGATATGACTTAACTAGCAGTATGACATCAGCTTCTTTTTTTAATAGCAGAGCTAATCTGATCTGGGTGCTTGGCAGGATAAAACAGCTAATGCTTACGTCATGGTATTGTAATACTTCTCTTTTAGAGGTTATATTTGAAGAAGCATTATTTTAGTAGTTGTGAATAATGACTTCTGTTTAATCAACGTTTACAACATCAAACAATTATTTTGACCCTGTAACTGTACCTTTTGTTTTCATTTACTAATATTATGTTTCTTATGATTTCATATTTTTAGTATGTGCTAAATTCTTTAATCTCCAAATTGAATCTTTAATTAACATTTATCATACAAGACTCTAAATAATGTGCATAAATCATTTGAAACAAGGTTTTTTCCACCAATAACAAGCTGTTACGCTGATGACACTACTTTCTATACTTCTGATTTAAAAAATCTGCCATTGAAATGGCTCAAAAGCAATGAATATAGATCTATGTTTAGTCCTTTTCCTCACATCTTCTGGTAAAATGCATGATAGACATTTTGGATGTTGGATGGCAAATTCAAGTTTTGAGGCCATTTTTATGTTTCTGGTATCGGGGCTGCGTGGTGGTGCAGTGGTAAGCGCTTTTGCCACACAGCAAGAAGGTTCCTGGTTCAGGTCTCGTCAAGCAGCCAGTCTCCACATGCATGCCTGGGCTCCCTCCGGGTACTCCCGCTTCCTCCCACAGTCCAAAGTAAGGTTAACTGGATATCAACCTACAGTACAATCTAGATTACCTAGATTCTAGGCGTGAGTGTGAGCATGAATGTTTGTCTGTTTCTGTCTGTCAGCTCTGTGATTGACTCGCTACCAGTCCACGGTGTTCCTGCCTCTCGCCCGATTAAAGCTGGGATCGGCTCCAGCCCTGTTGGTGTCCCGTTTGCAACCCCAAATGGGACAAACGGTATAGGTAATGGTTGGATGGAGGTTGGTATTGGTTTATAGTCATGGAAAACCAATAAATAGAGCATTCACAGAATTCTGGTGTTCAGACACTAATATGTTGATGTTGTTTGCTAAAATGCCAATGTGCATACTGTACCTGTGAACATCTCTGCCTATGCTGTACCATCTGCAGATTGATTGAATGTGTTTAAACATTAAGATTAGTGGTCTGGGTGAACAGCTGAGGGCCAACTGCTCAATTTTTAGGCCTCTGAGCTGCTGAATATGAATCTATTCGGGTCCTCAGATGTCAAATATTCAGCTGTCGGAATCAATTTGCTGGCTGTGTGTGTGTGTGTGTGTGTGTGTGTGTGTGTGTGTGTGTGTGTGTGTGTGTGTGTGTGTGTGTGTGCCTGCGCGCATTTGTAAGTGCACATGTACGTGTGTGCATGAGGAATGTCAAGCATTCCAACTCCCCAGTATACAACTATGAAAGCTTTGATGCATTCAGAATATCTGTGCCTTAGCAATTTAGGGGATAGGCTTTTAAAAGTTTTCCAAAGTAAATAACAAAATGAGAAATGCCTGACAGACTTTTTATTTAACAGATAGCAGAACTTTCTCTCCAAACTTAATCTTAGCAAGAAAGTTGAACTTTTGAGACAGCTGTCTTTTTTTTTTTTTTTTTTTTGTATTTCCTGGAAGAGTGCCTCTATGAAACATCCTTTCATATCGGTCTGAAGATTGGTACGGTGTTCTCTCTGATAGAAAAAACTTGACTGTAAATCTCCAAAGATCCCTAACAAGTCCCCTCTCTCTGAGACAAGGACCATAAAACATGAAGAGAAGAAAAAGCGGAAAAAGGAGACGGGAAAAGTAGGCCTTGGTGGGATGAAGGAGAGGAATTAAGGAGGCATTTTATGAGCGCTTTTAGATGCGGTTATCACCTCTGAAAGAGACAGGCAAACTTTTCTTTGACCTTGAGAATTCTACTTTCCGTCTTATCTCTATTTGCACATACTTCTTTAAGTGTCACTTTATCCTACTTTCCTTAATAGCTTTACTTGTGCTTCATGTGCTTACAGTCGCAGTCAGGTACAATTGTTGAAGGCATGTGTTTGTTTTTGATGGCATGTGTTGGCCTCTGGATCTGAGAAAGGCAAAATCCGGCTTTGTTTCTGTATGCGGTGCAGCTGCAAACAAGTTTCTGTGTTAGAAAGAAACTTCATTGTCTAATGAAGCAATAGATCTATATTACTGCCATTATTAGCAGGGCCACTTATCATATGTGAGGTGTAGAGAGAAATACCCGAGGCAAAAGGGAATAATTAGCTCTCACTTAGTGGCAGCCTTATTCTTTCTTTTTCTGGGAGGACAATTTGAAGGAGAGAATTTTTTTTTAGAAGAAGAGTGAAGATGAAGAATTGTGAGTTTTTTTTCTTCTTCAGATTATCATAAAACAAGAAATATTCAGATATTCAGCCCCTTTAAACTTTGTACACTTTCTTTTCAAAAGCTTTCAAAGTCGTTTTGAAGGGTACCCTAGAAAAACATGAAACTCCTTATAGACCCCGGCACCTGTTCCTCTCCTCCTGAGCTGGAGGGGGGTAAAAGTATCCCTATGCAAAATACAATAGGGTGTAGAGGCGAGAGCTGTCTCCTCGCTGACCTGCTTCTCACAAGGACTTAATGAAGTAGGGCCGACGGAGGTGTCCCACTGAACTCGGCATGGCAGCTGGAAACTGATGAAAGGAAATCGTTTCTGTCACAAGGAAAAATCTCCACAACCCAATTACTGTATGGAGTGTGGCACATTTTACATTTTAAAAGGCCACTGTTGCCTCGGATAGGTAGAACAGGTAATGGAGGTTGAGGGATGGCTGAGATACAGAATATACATTAAGCTATTCAGTAAACATTGCATTCTGTTGCTCCTCTCTATCGGTCTCTAACACTCACACACACACAAACAAAGACATGCACACAAGCACGCAGACAAACTGGAGTCCCCTGATGGGTTGTTGACAAGAAAAAGAGAACAGTCACATCCAGATGCGGGCAGCTGAATGTATATTCTGAAATTTGCACTTTTCTCATTATAAAACTGTGTCACCTGAATGAGCAAACACCTGCCAAGGTTCTATACTCAACAAACTGTCTCCAGGTAGATGAAGGGGGAGGAGGAGAGGCTGGAGGATGGGAGAGTAAAGGGCAGGAGGGGAAATAGAAAAAGGAAATAAAGGACTGAATTGACAGGTGCAAACATGATATGGGCTTAAAGAGAATGCATTTAGAGTCATGGCTGTTTGCTTATTCTTGCACTCTGTATGCCTTTACAATAAATGCATTCTCACTGTACAAATACGATTACCTCTTATACACACACACGTGTATACACAAGCTATGTTTTCTTGCCTGCTGCTTTTAATGTACCGGAGAGTAGCGGTGGTTTTGAATAAGCGTTATGAAGTCCAACGATCAAGGACACCTAGGGATGTAAAGATTAATCGTGAGGCAGTTAAAAATCGATTCAAAGGTGTCAAGGTTCGAATTGGTACTCTGAAAAATGAATCGCAGTAATATCGTGAGCATCAGCAGCTGTAGAGCAGAGGCGGTTGGTTGTTATAAGCAGGCGTTATGGCAGTGGAAGCATTTTTGCTTCCCAAGACAGAAGATGAAAGAGGTGAGAAGATAACAGATGAGACAAAAACTGTGCAAATATTGCAACAAGAACTACACAAATAGCACAACCAACATGATGCAGCATTTATGCCGATTCTCTCAAAATAAATCGTGAGAGAATCGTATCGTGAACCCAGTATCGTGAAATGTATCGTATCGTGAGTTGAGTGAATCGTTACATCCCTAAGGACACCATATCGGTAAAGCTGACTACAACAAACGTTCTATCAATCAAGAAACAGTCAAAGAGGTGGAGCGTAGGCGCGTCTTAAGCCTCCTCGCAAACAGCTACAACGCGCCAGACTGTCAATCAACTCAGAAATGACCCCTTTTATTCAGATTGTTACATAACCCTCAGGTGTAGTCTTTTCAAAACAGGTTAGCTATAAAGAAAATAAATCTCCCTTACAGTAATTGTGAATAAATCAATCAATCAATCAAACTTTATTTGTATAGCACTTTTCATACAAAGATGTATCACAAAGTGCTTTACATAAAAAATAAATCAAACAGCAACAACATGACTCCCTCCCCCACCCCACTCCACAATCCAAAAACTAAGGTAAAATAACTAGATTAAAACACGTACTGACGGACCGAGGAAACGCTATCATTAATTCTCAATGAGGAAACATAGGAGGTTAAAAATGTAATAAAACTAATTGAGATAAAATGAGATTCAGTTAAAAGCTAGACTAAAAAGGTAGGTCTTGAGTTTGCTCTTTGAATAAAGAGATAACATAGAGACTAACACATTTTTTTGTGTGTATCTGCTGAAAAAAATGGGCATTTTAATACAGGCTTTATTTGAGTTTCATTGTCATGGAGCCGGCCTCAAGTGGACACTCGAGGAACTGCAGGTTTTTGCATTTCCACATTAGTTTAGTTTTTTAACACTGAATGTTGCCGCAACTAAAATAAAAAAAATTATCATCATGCCAAGAAAAAAAAAAAGTGAGTGAGTGAGAATTTGTTAAGAGGAAAGAAAAAGAGTAAAAGAAAGTCAAATGATGGAAATAGCCATGTATGGTTAGCTTTTATTAACCTGCTATTAACTTCACAGTTATGATAAGAATATGATTAACTGTTAAATCACTTTGAATGTATTTAAACTGACTGAATGTCTTTTGTCAGTATATAAATGGAAATAAGACACATCTGACCTTCTCTCTGAGCGCTGTCTGTCTTAGTCTAAGAACTCATTTTCAAAGACGCACATTTCCTCTCATCCTTTGAAAAAAAAATCCAGAACACCTGCTTTTTTTCCCCTCTACTGAGTATACAGTTTTGCAACAAAGAGTCTTTGTGTCCGATTACGCGCGGTTATCTGAGCGGTCATGTATACAATCGGGAAAATGTCTCCTCTAAAACCCTGCAGTCATCAGTTACCTGTAATGAGACGAGTAATCTTTCTAAATATTAAACCACATCTACTTTTACAAACTTAGATTGTCCGTCTGGTGGCATCTCTATGTTAGTTCTGTTGAGATTAAGTCAGTAAACACACAAGTGTACAGTAAGCTCTGTGTATTTACAAAGCAGACATAGAAATGAGTACAAAGAGGTGTTTTTTAAGAGAAATAAAAACATGTAACGCTGAGGACAGCTTTGCTCTCTGTCTCTCTTCCCATACGTCTGACGAGATGCAGAATTAGGCTAAATGTGCAAAAATGAAAGTTGTACATCAGGTAGTTATTGTGGGATGAAAATGTACCTCTCTTTGATGTTGTCAACAACGCCATCCTGCATGACTTTATTCAGGACTGTTGGCACTAATGGTCTCTAATGGATGGTAAGCAGCTGCAGCAAAGGTTACATTCCTCTTCTCTGCTGCCTCTGTGGATATCCAACCTCTACATTGAGCCGTGAATGAGACACACAAGTTAAAAGAAGATGAAAAAGCTTAGAAAAAAGACTAAACATTTGGTACTTAATGCTTGAAAAATGTGCCAGATGGACTCCTTACAGGCTATGATGTGCTCGTGTTCACACCTTTATTATTGAGCACTGAGGGTCTTAAGGCTCTCCAACATCACGCAGCTGAAACTTCCATACTTAGTAAATGTCTCAAATGTGTTAATTGAAAAAGATCTCTTTTTTTGTATAAATAATTCATGTTTATTGAAATTCACATGTACAACTTAAATGAAGTGAGACAAATTAGCTATGAAAAATAAAGTATCCACACCAGTTATATTATGATTTCATGGTTTATACAACACCTTTCATGTTTTTAAATCCAGCCCTCCAGGGGGATCAGGATGATCCTGCTTTCTGGCATCTAGACCTAAACTCTCCTGATCCCCGCCTGTAACCACTGAAAGAATGCAGAATAACACTTAAAGCATGATTGGATTACTAGATTATAATCGAAATGATCTTCACAGGCGAAAATAATCAAAATGTATTGAAATCCTACAAGTCTGCTGTGTCATGCAGGTGATTTATTGACTGTTTGTTTTCATTTAGCCGGTTTTTTATGCAAATTCTTTCAGCCAAGTCATGAAACACTCATTATAAATGCAAAAATATCACAACATTTTAAGTGTCTTTTATGTTGACCTTGCTTTAATTGTCCAACAAGTCTGAATATTTTATTGACTTTTCAAAGAACTTGCATTTCCACTGCAAGACAACTTGCACCAGCACATGTATTTTCAGACATTTGTCAGCTCCTACTCCCCTGCCCAAAGCAAATAAGTCACCAGTAAAAAAGAAAGATTTTTTAAACTTGTACACATTTTCAGGTTATTGGAGCTTCCTGAGTCGACAGAATGAGGTCTGTGGAGGTAGGAGGACGGTGAAAAACTGAGAGACTGACAGGAAGAGCGACAGGACGATATGCAGAGGCAAATAGAACCGATTCTTTGCCTCCAATCAATGCAAATAATCTATTCTTTGTCTCGCTTCATTCTTTGATGAGACAATGTGTACAGATTTGTGTGTATACGCACTGCAAGAACTATCTCTGCAGGACAGGTCCAACCATTAACTGAACTGGCAGTGCGTGAATCTAATTCGGTGGTCTTGCTTTTCACCGAGAAACAGGAATGTTCTGTTACTGGAGCTCAGTCGAAAGATATGTCATGTGCGCATATCAACGTGTCACGCCTGCTCACGCTCCATACACAGCATGTGGAGATAACCGGTGTTTCTAGGGATGGGGAAGGTACAGAACAAATGCAATAATACATGAGAGAGAGAGAGCAGCTGTCGTTCAGCCAATACTGATTACAACCGTGCTCCACATGACTGTAGGTGTTTAGGCTGAAAGCTGCAAAGCTATCCTTCCTCTGGCACACGCAGCGACATGAGATAGTGGGAGCACTTGCTGATATTTCTATACGTTTGTCAGCTATTTGATATCATTACAGCAATGCATGCACAGAAGGTGTGAAAATAATGCAGTACATGTGCCTAACACCTCCTTTCACAGTAACCTAAAGGGCTAGACATTTACCAGTCACAGACACATTATAGCAGAAAGCTGGTAAAACACAGCTGATACTGCAGCAGTTGGAATTGTGTGAATTCATCATATAGGAGTCAGGAAAAAGGAAATTGAGTATGTTTGTTAGCGGATTGCGTGATTGGTAGATTCATGTTTCCTCAGTTACGACTGTAGTCCAGTTTATTTTTTATAAATAAAACACATGGACATGTAATCTGAGAGCAGGCAGGACAAACCCCTTTTTCTTTTACAACAATATCCATTGAATATCTCTCAGACATAATTCTTAACTTATCTTATCACATTAGTGTAATGTTGAACTCTACCGACTGTGGGTGAAAATCACCACTACAGCAAGCACCCCTGGGTGGGGTTTCCAGGGCACCTTAGGGCTGTGCCCAAACACAGATGTAGAAACAACTGTGAGCCTAAATAAATGTCCATTATTTGAGACGAGCGGGGGAATCTGTGTCCGTCAGGAAGAGCAATATATCACCGAAAGGTGCGCAGATCATATGACATCATTACATTACACATTACAGGTTTTCTGCTTCATGTCATATCTCTGTATTTCTTTGGCTCTTTCTATTTTAATTGCATTTAATATTTTCATGTTTAATCTTGTATGTGATTGTTAATTGTGGCTCAAATTGGCACAGCTACAGGTTTCCCTGTGCAGCCAAGCAGGGGCTCCACAGACAAACACACACACACACACACACACACGCACACACACACACACACACACACACACACACACACACACACACACACGCACGCACACACACACACACACACACACGCACGCACACACACACACACACACACACAGACACACACACATGCACGCACGCACACACACACACACACACACACACACACACAAACACATGCATGACATGTTTTTTTTTGTTCACTGTCAAAAATGTGGCCCACTCATTGTTATGAATCTCTTACAATGGTTATTATAGCGTACTTCCTCTGTTAAAAATGGACTCCATGTCTAAGAACATGGAGTTATAACAAAGTGGAAGATAGAGTTTTGTTTCCTCAGCCATAAATGAGACGACGCCTGCGAGCTAGTTCAGGCAGTCAACTCGAGCTGCACTGATTTCACACTTGACATGTCTCATTCTCATCAATCATCTGACAACACCTCCTTCCAATTAGTTGTCTATTTAAGCTGCAAGATTCAAGAAGCCGTCTCTCTCTCTCCCTCTGTTCTTTCACTGCCAGCTCTGACCTGCACCAGTACTGCACTCTTGCTCAGCCCCACCATTAGACCCCAGCATCCACCTGTAGGCCCCGCCTGGAGGGTTTAAGATATCAGCCCATCACTCCTCAAATTTCTGCATGTAAATTAAAACTGTGAGGAGTGATGAGGTCAGGAGCCTAGACGCCAAACACAAACTATGTTCTGCTGCATTAAATATTTAAAATGATACAAACGTGAGTTGTCTGATTGAACTGTAGTCAAATGAGGAAAATATGGACGTTTCCTGAAACACAGCTCCAGAAAACAACAAGAGACCACTTTTCTCTGGTTCTGTTCTATAGGGCTGTGTTTGAATGAATTTAACCTTTTTTTGTTTTACTGGGCACAACATTTCTCCCAATTTCAAAATAATTTGTTTTTCACTAAAATATTTTAAATGCCAAAAGTGACAACTGGTGAAGATGACAAAAAGATGCAGTATTTTTCAGACCATGAAAAATGCAATCACACCAAGTTCATATTCAAAGTTCAGAAATGAACATTTTGTGTTATACTTTGATATTAAACTACAGCCTTCGTGTGTCTTGGCATGCACTCCACCGGCCTTTGACATTTCTGATGGGTGACATTCTGCCGCTCTTGATGCAAAAAAATCAAGCAGCTCGGCTTTGTTCGATGGCTTGTCAGGAGTTCAAATCAGTTCCTCATTTAGTAGAATTTGTACCTGTGTTGAAATGTAACAGACATTTGAAAAGAATGGCTTCTGTGCATGTAGAAATGCTGATTTAAGGACAATTTGGAGTGGACCAGACTACTTTTTTAAGAGACCACTTCAAAAATTATCCCCCCATTGATTTCTGAACTCTTCCTAAGTGAACGTGGACGTGTTTTTTCTGCATCAGACTCTTGAAAAATACTGCATCTATTTTATTTCTTCACCAGACGACATTTTCTGAAAATGAAAGACCTAAATGAGAAACTTTAATTTTAGAAAGTTTAGAGTAATGTTCTTTACAATTAAACAAAAACATGTTCATTTTATTCAAACATAAACCTTTTAATAATAGTACCAGAGAAAAACGTTGTTTCAGTGCTCTCTTGATTTTTTCAGGAGCTGTATGTGGGTAAAGGCATGAGCAATCGATCTCAGATGACTGGTGAAGACCACAGATCATCTCGATTGTATTTTACTAAACAATTAGAAATGAATAAAACAATATCAAATAAACACCTTGCTATCATTTATAAAATGTTAAAACAGGTAACAGATTTCAACTTCTTAAAAGTTTTGAAAGTTTTAAAACTTGAATTAATGATTCTTTTCATGTCATCACAGATTGACATCATTAGAGAAAATGAAGCTTTTTGACTGCCAATGCAATGTAAATGTATTTTCTCTGAACATGTCACAGAAATAATCTTTTTAAGGCTAATTGTCTGTTTCCTTTTTTTCATGTCCATATTAAAGAAGCACATTTAAGATGTGTCACACTTAACTTTTGATTATTATTTTTTTTTAATAAAAAGTGAGAATATTTTTTCCTAACGTTTCAGAAAAAGTTGAATTAATTGTTGGGGGTGGGGAAGGTTAATTATTAAAAAAGGAAAAAGACTTTGGGATGTTAAAACACATCTTCAGTAGGAAGCATACCTCAGGTAGCGTTTCTCAGCGTTCAGCCAGCCACTCTTTAAAGTGCTCTACAAACAGACTGTCTAATGGCCCTCACTCGTCAGATCTCTGCAGAGAGGTTACAAAAGCAGGGTGCTCTTCTCTATATATATGATTTCTTACTAATAAGCTAAGAGTATTCTTTCATGTGGCCTCACATGAAAGAAAATATAAACACCTGCACACATATAATGATGCTTTTTTTCCACTCCATACACACAGACGCACACACACAGACTGCACTTTGAACAAGGTGTGCTCTGAGTCATTTTGATGGAGAGTGAAAGCAAAGTATCCTTGGCTACTCTTGTTTAATAAGGTTTGTAGAAAGTAGTTGTTCTTACTAAAGGAAAGGCTGGATAAAATTCTTGAGCAGCAAAGTCCACCAAAACAGACAGAAAGAATTCTATATTTGCACATCAACAATCTGCATTGTCTTCTTGAAATGTACAAATATAACCCGCTCAGACATGACAGGTGTGAATCCAGCCAATCCCAAGGTTCCTATTCTGAGATGTGATTGCCCGTCTGCACTGTATCACAGATATGAAGTATAGTCCACTTTAAAGACAATGAAGTATCTTTCAACAAGCCTTGCATTTTCAGCAGATCTATTTCAAACCTCACATCTTGCCAAAGTCTCATTAGGCATCTCACTCAAATCCTCTTATTGCTGTATTGATTTCCATTCCCGTTATGTCTTTTGGAAGATTACATTGTCATATAAGTTAAATGTCTACAAGTTTTTCACCAGAGAAGTCTGCGTGAGTGCGGTTACTGAAGAGGTGAACTAATGGATTCACTCAACACAAAGTTCTGTTTTACAGCCAAACTTTGGGACAATTCTTGATTGATGTTGTTTTTTTCATTTAAATCCATTACACATACAGTACATCATTCACCTGCCCAGCCAGCTATCTCAATTGACTGTAACACATTTTGTCCCTGGCAATGACCATAACACAAGGCTTTGCATTTCAAAGTCAGTTGTTCAAATTGTACCTCCTTCTGTAAACAGCTATGGTTACAACATTTAGAGATATGCCATAAGTTCCTATTTGCTTTTTATCAATACTGTGCACTTGTGATGTTACCGTTGGATACAATACGCTGCTGGAGTGTGACGTTCATTCATGTCTCTCAGTTTGCCTTTTTGACTCTCTCTCTCTTTCTTTCTTTCTTTGACTGTGTGTGCTTACCCAAATAAGCATAAAAATGAAACAATTTCAAGATCAGTACATAAAGATTTTTTTTTTTTTTTTTTTTTTCAAATGAAGTAAGGAAGAAAGAGTCAAGTGATTTTTTAAAGATATATTGAAGCGCGTGTTGTGCCTTTATTTGTGAGCCAGGACAGTGGATAGAGTTGGAAATCAGGGCAAGAGAGAGAGGGAGAGAGAGTGGGGAATGACATGCAGGAAAGGAAACACAGGCCGGATTTGAACCTGTGCCACCCACTTGAGTCACTACAGTATAGCCTCTGCACATGGGGCATGCAAACTAACCACTAGGCCACTGGTCCCAAGTGATTCATTTCTAAATAATAAACTGTATCAAATCAAATTACTGTATGCATGAACTCATGACGTGTATTGATGCACTAACTCTGTTTATCTTCCTCTCTGTCTGTCTCTTTGTGCAGCTTTAAGAGACAACAGGATCGAGCTGGTGCGTGCGTCGTCGTCGGAGTTGACCATCAGTATCAGTGATGTCATGCTGTCTGATGAAGGAATGTACACGTGTTCCCTCTTCACCATGCCGGTGAGAACAGCCAAAGCCTACCTGACTGTTCTGGGTAAGTACAGGCTCTGAGAATGAATGTAATGTCAATTGGAAGGATTATGTTGTCTTTCCTTAACCAGGATTACTATATTTCAAGTTCAATCTTGTACTTCATGTGGTGCTGCTCATGCTTGTGACCCAGACTCTCTTGCTCCTGCTTTCTGCCTGTTTTAATTTGTAAAGGCAGCTCAATGTTTGCAGCACTTGGAGACCAAGACAAACTTTCCCAAGGGTTCAATGAAGTGTATTGTGTCTGTCATATTGTATCATATCGTATTGTATCCTATCCTATCCTTTCTATCCTATCATATCATTTCCTATCGTATCGTATCGAATCCTTTCCTATCCTATCATGTCCTGTCGTGTCCTATCTTATCCTATCCTAACGTATCGTTCACTATCGTATCGTATTCATATCCTATCTTATCCTTTCTATTCTATCCTTTCCTATCCTTTCTATCATATCATATCCTATCATATCCCATCGTATCGAATCCTATCCTATTTTTTTGTAAAGTCCACAAAACCCCAATTTAACATTGTGAGATATGGCTTCTTCTTTTTTTAACTGATTCTGTGTTTTTTTGTGAAGTGGACTCATTAATAACAAAGGCTCACACAGTTAAGTGTGCTTATTCTATAACTACGTGTTTTCAAATGATAGGTTATTGGAGTTTTTTTCTTTGAAGACAAATAAGAACAAACAAATTGCCTGTGTTTCTATATCAGTAGACAATAAAAACATCCTGTTGTGCCTTCTGGTAATATGTGTGTTATGATCACCCCCTACGCACAAACATTGTCTCGTTTCCTGCCACTAGGCTTATTATCCCGCCAATTAGCTTTTACTAATGTTAATGGATGTGCTAGTGCACTCCAGGACCATTAACTAGCTTTCTGCGTTAACAAGCATTCCGTGAATTAGAGACATTAAAAGCTATTGCTCAATAAGGATATGTAGAAAATTATTTTGCAATATTGAACAATAGTTAATGGAGCTTGCCAGGAAAGGGAGAGGGAGATTTAATCAACATGCAGCGTGGCCTGGGAATGGCCTGTTTATCTGCCACAGATCCAGAACAAACTGTGCTGGGAATGAGAACAAGAATGACAAATGGTCAGACAAAATAGTCAACTGTTATATAAATGAGCCACACATTCAAAACATCTCCAAATATTGATGTGAATAAATACAAACACGAACTCACTTGTTAAGACAATCCATTTTTAAGGAATTTACAAATGTGTAAGGCAGAACATGGTTTAGGTAAACGTTCTAGGGTAACATTCTGGGGGACTTTATTAGGATGTAGACACAGTGTTGGTTTGAAGTTAGGGCTAATGCCAGAGTGCTAACTTGCTTAGGGTGTTTTTAAGGTTTTATGTATGCTAAGTTTACCATTTTATAAAAAATAGCCACTAATGTTTGCTAATTAGCGCCATACAAAAACAGCGTTCATTTTCTCAGTTCACTACTCTACTCTAGTTAGAAGAAGAAATGTGTCATGAGTTCCTGGTTTAGTTCTGTATTTTTGTTTCCCATGTGTTTATTTTGTTTTGCTTTATTTCCAAGTTTAGCGTTTAGTGTGTCCTGTTTTTATTTTGCCATTTCTTATGTATTGTAATCTTGTATTGTTACTTTTACATTATTGAGTTCACTGTGTCTTTAGTGTTTCCTGTTTTATTTTGTAGTTCCTTGTCCCTAGTGTTTCCTGTCTTGTGTTACTTCCTCCCTTTGTCTGGTTTCTCTCCATTTTGCTTACTGTCTTTACCTGTGTCGTGTTACCCCTGTGTCTATTTAGTCTCAGCGTTCCTTCCCTCTTGTTGTCAGTTCATTTCGTCTAACTGCTCCTGTGATACGTCTCTTCCCTCCCAGTGTTTATCATGGCTCTTTTTGTTTCTCTTTTGGACTTTTGTTGGACTTTAGAAAAGTAAGCCTAATTTAGATTTTTGCCTTTATGTTTAAATAGTTTAGTTTTTGTTATCTGTTCCTTATTTTCCATAACCTCACAGAATGTTTACTTGAATCATTTTTATAACTCAAATTGTAGCGTCTGCTTGATTTTCATTAATGTAAGACAGGCGACATCAAACAATCACCATACAGGAAACACCTCCCCAAAATCTGACTTTAGGGAACACTCAGTGTACCTTTGTTAGAATCCCTTTCTTTAATTCAGTTTGAGTAGTGAATTTAGTTTTTTAAACGTACAGTATGTAAAATCTGCCGCAAGGGGGCTCTCGATCAAAACAATAACAAAAGAGATGACGTCGCTCCTCGCAGGGTCTCATGGGATCAGTAGTGGACAATTTAATTTTTCAATACTTGAGTTAATGCACTTGAATCTGATATATGAATGTGTTGATTATATTTATCTGCAGCACATAATAAAAGTTGCTGAGACATTTGACTTAAAACCACAAATGGTGCCAGACTCAGAGGATTTTTTTGTCCACGAGGGATCAGGAATACCTGTGAAAACCATAGGTTAGTCCTTCAAATACATACTTCAGTGTGGGTCACTGGTGTGGGTCTACAGCTGTGAGAGGGTAATGAGTCCCTAACGCTGCCATCCTGAGAGCCACGTGAGCACTGAAAGCATTCAGTTAAGTGTGTTAAATGGGAAATAAACATAAAAGTTCCATAGATTGACTGACTTTGATTTTTGCTCAGAATAACTTGTAAAAAAAAAAGGGAATAAATTCACATTGAATAAATGTGTATATTAGCAGAAAGGAGTTTGATCACACTGACAAAAGGAATTATCTGTGAAATCCATTATTATTCTTTTTCCACCATGCATCAGAAAAATCGAGCTCTCATTTCTTTTTCATGTCTTGAAAATGCTTTTGGTTACGCCAGTCGTGCATACACACATCAACACACCACAGCACAGACAAATCCATGACGCACAGCTGAGCAGTGAAACACACACACACACCCCACACAATCCTCTACGCTCGTCCACACACACACAGGAGGGAAAGATTAAAGCTCTGCAGCCTCCAGCCACCCAAACGGAACGTGACTGAATAAGATGAACATTGTATTTGATCTGCTCTCGTTCAGTCTGGAAGAAAAATCATCTAACACTTCTCTGAGTCAAGCCACACTTAGTCATTCACACAGCAACACATGCACAGTACTTCAATATAGTGACACTTGCTCTTTACTAGCTTCAAAACCACACATTTAATTGGAAAAAAAATGCACATTAAAAAAAAAATCAAGCTATGATAGCTATTGTTGGGATTGTGTTTGCTGTTAGTTCCCTCTAAAGGACGGTACACAGGAAAGGAAAAGACCTTAAAGCCTTGTAATAAACCTTACGGGAGGTGGTGAGACGGACAAGGCCAGAGTCAGTCAATGGCATTGACTGACAGACCTTTCAGTCACTCAGCCTTAAGCAGACTTATTGCTCATCGACATTAGAAGGCCAGACTCCACACATTTAACGCACTGATTATAGGAAAGGCCAGTAATGAACATTTTCTGAACAGCCTTGTGGCCTCGTCTGTTAACCCACATGTACATACACACACACACACACACACACCCAAAAGGTTCTTCATGCTTTCCACTTATACTTTGTAGTATTTACAGACGTCAAGAAGTGTTTTTATGTTCTTATTAATTTGTTCTACAATTCTACAATTTATTTAGCAGACGCTTTTCTCCAAGGCAACAAACATCAAAGAGTCAGAACAACACATTTGTACGATTTTTTTGCCCCACAGAAAGCTGCTCACCATGAGAAACCTCAGAAAAAAACAATTCTTTGAGCAGTTTTTTCGCTACCAATACCTGTATTTGTAGCAATACAGGAACCATTGCAAATACAGATACCTGTCTGTATCGGTACAGGTACCAATGTCGATACCAATACCTGTATCGGTATCAAAACAGGTACAAATGCCGATGGAGGTATTGTACCAGTACAGGTTCAATACCAATACCTATATCGGTAACAAAACAGGTACCAATTCAGAAGCCGATTGCTCTGTCAGTATCGGCCTTTGATACTGCGTGAAATGCTGTATTGTTATCGTGAGTACATGTACCCCTCAGATACCATAACCAATAAACCAAAAAGAAATGAACTGGTTTGTGGTAGATGATCATGTGACTTTAACAATCAAAAACAGCATGCTGCAATGAGAGAGCGTAAAGGTGGTCACCGCTAGCAAAATGTCAGCAATCATTGTATTCTACTAGTATAATGTACATTTGGGAATGCACTTCAGAGGGGTACTCGGGATTGACCATCACTAAGGCCTGGGTATCAGATTGATGTCTGGAAGGAACAGTTTAGTTTAAAAGAGTTCAGGCAAATCAACTTGTGAAGAAATGTGTTTCTTTGTAATTTTGGTGAACCAAACTTTAAAGAAACAGTGGTAAGAGAGACAGCAAGAATCCTCCCTGATGTGTTCTAGAGCAGGACACTGCTCAGGGCTGCTGCCCTCGCTCTCTCTCTCTCTCCCTCTCTCTCTAATCTCCCTGCAGGAGGGCGAGCTGGAGGAGAATTTCCAATAAGGCATGATAATATTATTGTTGCATAATGTCATACCGCTGTGCGTAAATTGATTCCATCCCTGTGGTTTCTTTTCGTTCCATCCTTCAGGTGTGCCAGAGAAGCCAGAGATCGACGGCCTGACGAATCCCGCCATGGAGGGAGACCACATCACTCTGACCTGCATGACTCAGGGCAGCAAGCCTGCTGCCGACCTGCGCTGGTACAGGAACGAGAAAGAGATCAAAGGTATGTTTACTCAATCTACATCTGTATTACTGCAATGGCTACACAGACTGAGAAACGAAGGGCAGTGCTCTTATTTCATTCAGGCAGTATGGGTTACTGGATAATGGGGTCACAGCTGAAAACATATATCAGTGGCAAATCATGAGAAGATTGGACAAAACAAACCTTTTTTTAAACTATTCACAAAAGGGGAGACTGTCTTCTTCTTGGCTCTGTGAAAGCGCTTCCTTGGATGTGTTAACAGTTTTTTTTTGTGCAGAACAAGTTGTTTCTAATAGAGCAGATTCAGCACGTGTTCTCTGGCATGAGACCGGTACATTAACCTCCCTTGTTATCAGAGGGCTGTTCTAAATCACACTGGCTGGACTACACACCTCATTTCCAACCTGCTCCTGCTCTGTTCTACTTGATGAACCATCCGTTTTGTAACTGTTTGAACAGGAGAGCTGAGAGAGAGAGAGAGAGAGAGAGAGAGAGAGAGAGAGAGAGAGAGAGAATACCGGGGGAAAAAAGTGAGCGAGGGACTTGAAATGAGGAAATGAGGTTTTTGAGAAACAGAGAAAATTAAATGGCTCTGTATTAGATGAAATGTAGAAACCAGGGCCACTGACTGTCACAGATCAATAACACAGTTGCAGAACTTTATTAATGGTTTTGTGTTATTTCACAGCAGATTAAAGGCAGAGGACAAAACACTTATCAAATGTTCTTCTAATTTCAGTGACTGCAAATAGAGACAAGATAGATACAATAGGGTTGAGAATCACAGGTTTACATTTTGAAGAAAATAAGACAGGTTTGAAAAGAGAATGTAAAACTCTTACAGCTCACTTCTTAGAATATTAAGCAGGCAGTTGTTGCACAAAGTAAATGTGCAATTAAATATCGTAGAATTTAAAGTAAAAGGCACAATTTGGATGCAAAGCACACATACACTTCACACTGCTCATTTCCCTGCACATACAAAGGATTAATAAAGCACAAAAATCATTTCTGCCAAAGCATGCATGATTTTTGCTTATTAACTTTGCATATTAATGCTTTCTCTTTCGTCTGTCAGCTTCTTTTTCTTGACTTCTCTGTTATCACTCACAGCATTAACAAGGTCTGTCTTCATGGACACATTTATTCTTGTTTTCCAATTAATGTAAAATGTGTTGAAGGATATTTTTTTTAATGTTCAACTCCTACAATAGTCATTCCAATACAATTACAACACTTACAAAATCAACTGGCTCCAGCCCTGAACCAACATGATTAGGTGCCACATATTAGCGGTTAACATGTCGCTCTTTACCTGGAAGCTCTTTGCACCAATCTCACTCTTTTGATTGCACAACATTACACAAAATGAACTGGAATTTTTTTCCTTTTTTTATTGCTGATGATATTACATGACAGGATAAAAAGTGACATTAAATACAACGTATACGAGAGGGCACTAAGACTCCGTACAGACACAAACAATATAGGAAACGATGATACAATGAGTAGTAGATGCTAAAGGATTGATCTAGATGTGGAGAATCTCTAAGATTTGATCTAGGAGTGGAGATTTTGGGCAGATGAAAGAAAAGAAAGGTAATGAAACATTCTAGTGGGAGGAATACGTTATAAAAATGCTAACTAAATGAGTGTTTGTTGGAAGGGGTGATATACCGGTACATGTCCTTGAGTTGTGGAGTTCAGTTTGGATGAGAGCGGAAGGGCAAAGAAAATATTAACTAAAACTAATAAAACAAAAAATACAAATACCAAAGTAATAATAATAATAAAGATAGTGACAATAATGATAACAACCAAGATAATTATAACAGTAACAACATGATCATTATGCGTTAGTAGGAGAGGAGGAAGGGAAAAAAACGACCACAAATGGTAAGGTAGCATAGTGACCATGTAACATAGTGATAATCAACAATACTTTTTTCTCTGTTGATTTCTTTCACCACAAACTACAATCTTTGCAGTTGCTCATGTATTACAGGCTCCATTTACTTATCAATCCCCAAGATGCATGCTTCCATTCTGTTTTTAAATCTAGCTAACCATCCTGTTCTTTTGTTGTGCATGATTCTATTGTTTAACTTTTCTTCACGCTTCCTCTTGAACTCTTCAGAGGAACATGAACCTTATAGAAAGAGAATATTCACTAATTAGCACAGAGGTTTTTTTTTTCCCTTCTTTCAGGCTTAAAGTGTCTCTACTGGTGATTATTTCTTCTCCCCATGGCTCACTACAGAGAAAAGCTCTCCCAGGACAAAATGTTCTTTTAATTTACCATAGAGATTTAACAGGTAGAGAAATCTAGGCCTCAGGAGGAAATGCTTTCTTACTAAGGTCAGACCCTATAATTCTCTCTTCAATATGGCACCCAACTGTCTACAATTTGAGCCTCGTATAATTTCACATCAGCTTGTTATTCGCTGTGAAAAGGTTGCACTTCTGCACGTGGAAATGAATTCCCCATTCTTCTTAGTTGTGACTGAAGGAGGCCGTTTTAAATGGAATGATTGACGTAGACAAAGGAAAAAAAGAACATCAGCATTGTGTGGTCATTCTTTTCTCTTGTATAAAGCCTGGTCACATTGTCCCAGAACAGAAAGCAGATCTTTGAGGTTTTATACAAATGTCAGATTAAAAGATTCTTGTCAGATCTGCTTTTTGGACTCCACAATAATTTCGATCAACGGTGATGTTTTGGCCCTTGTTAAATTCACAGGCGGGGGGGGAAAAAACTCCCTCTGTGTCTGCTGTGCCACTCTTTTTCTACCGGAGCTCAGACAGCTCAGACTGCTATCTGGCATCAGGGTTTCCCAGGGTCCAGATAAGCAAGTCAGATAAGCCCCAATCGATGCTGGTTTCCCCCCTCACAGTTTTTTAAGCAGATATCACGGGACGTTTGCATTTAATTAACTGCAGTGTGGAGATGATATTGGATCTATATGTCATCAGGTTTGTTCACACTTCCTTTAGAAGAACATCCTTTATGTGATAGAGATGTGAAGACACATTTTCCTGGCAGATTTGTCTTTAACACCACAAAAGGTTACATCTAATCAAACAAAATCTAAGAACTTTTTTAGATCTCTCTCTGTCATTTATACATGCTAAATCTCATGTAGGTTTCAAAGGTGAATCCAAACATTGCTTGCTTGTTTAACACCTGTATATCATGAAAAGTAGGTGTCTGTTTTTTAATTAGCAGTTCATTTAATTCAGGACATGTTCTATACAAAAAAAAGTCAATTTTTGAGGTTATGATTGACACTTTTACATTTGCACATTTACTCTTCTTACTGATGTTTTTATGCCACTAATTGCTTGGCTTTCTCGCAGTAATAAAAAAGGTGTGCAGTATAACGTAGACACAGTCAGTGTGACTTGTCATATATGACACTTTTTTGAGAGGTTATTTGTGTGTAATTGAACTGTGAAAAGAAAAGAGGGGAAAAAACTCCCTTCAGGTCTGACTTTATGTCCATATTTATAACAAACCAAATAAATAAACATGAACGCAAAGGGCAACACATGTTTACACTAATGTATGCACGTGAGTGTAGCTGTGCAGGAGTGCACTTGAAGTGTTCATCATCCTGACAGGATCAGGGTGTGTCCAATGCAAAAAAGCCGTGTGATTGTGGGCGACCAAGCTGGGAATAAATGACAATTGTGACATATTGGTTTGGGATCTGGGGGAATAGAGAAGATTATATTACCGGCAGAGCCACTGGAGCAGTCCATCACCAGTTCGCATGCAGTTAACGGACAACCTATGCTAAGTGTGTGCGAGTGCGTATTTGTGTGTGAGCAAAACAGACAGATGGAGCAGACAGCCTGCATGTAAGGACATAGGCTTTTGTGTGTGTGTTAGTGTGTGTGTGACGCGGAATCCAATATTCATATTTCTCTGTCTTTTTGTCCCTCAGATCCCCTCAGTCCCCACCCAGTAATGATATATTTCTATCTCAGTTACACACCGTAACCCAGGGAGACCTTTGCCAATATCACCACATGTAGCACTTGTTTACACACCACTGAACCAGAGGGAGCTGTGTGCGGACCGAGCAAAGGCAGAGATGAAATGAATATTTATTTCAAATAAGGGTGGGGATGTTCGCTATCGGGCTGGTATTATCATACTCTCTGACCTAAACTGCGGAGGTTATTGCTTCATCATGTTACGCGATAACTCTATTCCAAGGGGGCTTAAGGGGGAAAAACACAGAGATTTGATTCAAATTCACTGGCAGTCGCAGCCCTATTCTGTTGTCAAACTTGTTAGTCAAGGACAAGGAACTATTACTGCAGATCTTCCTGGTACTGTTTTAGGTAGGTCGCTGTCTGCTGACTTTTCCGCGCGCTATCACTCAAGTCTGCCTGTTCCGAGAGTGACTGAACAACCTCTCGAAATAGTGTCGCCTATTTCTTCATTTGTGGGTAATTGTCCTTGACGACTGTGAGTGAGAACAGAATAAGGCGTCCGTCATTATTCCGAGGTTTTCTCTGGAAAGTGCTTTTGAGGAAAGTGAATAGTGAATAGCTCGTGGAGCTCCTTTCGAACAGCTGAAATGGACGAGACTGCGAATGACATTGTGAGAGTAAAATAAGAATTAACTTCAGGGATTCGAAGAAGTTTTCTCGCTACAAGAAAGTACATTTTCAGCCGTGTTAGACGGCCCTGAATGCTACTTCAGAAGTCTGTGTTGGGACTACATTTATATGATCAAGCTCCCAGGAGTGCAGTGGATCAATGGCCATTAAAAATGTAATTTCAAGATGGCTCCTGCAAGTCACATTGCCATGAATAAAAGATGCCTCAGTCACACACACAAATTGCATATAAGCCCTCTCTATTCTTTGGATATGTGTAGCCCAAAAACCCCACTTCTACTCAAGCACACGTTTTATACCAGCTCACCCCCAACATGAGATGTGTTGAAAACTATTAGATTTGTATTATCTGTTATATTATCTTTTTTTTTGTAGCACCTTCTTCTTCTTTTTTTTATGGTATCTATTCACATCTATTCAAACCTAAAAAGACTAGTTTAAAAGCCGAAAATTCACGATGTTTCATACACTGCCTTTTTTTCTTTAAACCTGTTTCTCTTTGATTAAATATGCAAAGTCGAAGTGAACCTCACTTAGCCTCTGTCTCTGGCATCATATGAGTTTTTGATCAGGTTAACAGACTCGGACTTGTGGCGAAAGTAGAGGAGATCAGATTGCTACACCCACTGTCTACAGCCATTTACAGCAGCATCGTAGAGGTGGAGCAGCTGTCCGGTTTTAAATGCCAAGGCCAGAGCTCTTCTTTTGAGGTCAGGTTAAGAAAAAAAGGTCTTTATGGACTCACTGTAGACACCTTTTAGTCGTGAAAGCTGTGGGAGTTTCATGTGAGAAAAGGACGTTATGCAGCGGCTGCCAGGCACTGATAGAAACTCTCCGAACATTTAACAGTGCTCCCTGGTAGGACGCTGGTGAGACAGGTGAGAGGATGCTTACAGGCTGCCAACAGTTCCCACTAGCTCTCTGGACTCTGAACAGTGTGCCAGACTAAGTGAGAAGATGGTTGAGGGGACAATATATCATCTCTGCACCTCAGTGAAGCTGGAGCTGGCTGTGTATCAGTGCTCTTGTTCTAACTTATTGTCATGCAGCTGATTGGACAGGCGCTCGATGGAGCCAAACAAGTAAACTCTCTCAAGCGTTCATTTTTTTATTTTAACAGCGCCAAATCACAACAAAAAGTATATCATGACAATTGACATAGAGTCAATGCCTAGAGCGTACTCTTTGCAATATCATGTACGGAAACTCAACATTAATCAACCAATAAGGAAGTACTGGCAGCAGTAACAGGGAAACCTTCCTTTTAGCGGGCGGAAACCTTAAGCAGTAGACTCACTGTGCCTCAGAAGAGGTTGTTGATTGAGGCACAGTGGTAGATAGTCATCTGCCCCTCCTATCTGATAACATATTTAGATTATCGTCACCCTCACCCACAGTGGATTTTCCATTGTTATTGCCTGAGAAAATTGTTTTAAATCTCGTATGTGACACAGTTCAGGTTATGTTGAGTCATCCCTCAGACCTTCCCTGCCAGGATTAATCAGCTCTGTCTCTTCCCCCACCCATACAGTTCTCGTCAGTCTTCCTCCTCTGTCCCTTCATCTTCCTTTTTTTTCTGTTGTCCCTTTTTCTTTTGAAATGGCATAAAAGGGTCATATTCTTATTTTCACGCCTGTCATTTTTCTTTGCTAATCCTCCAAGGCTCACTGTTGGCTCACACCAGTGATGCAGCGCTCCAAGCGTCCACCCACCGTTTAATGTGCTGAAACACTACCAGGCTTTTTTTTATAAAAGAGAGGTATTGCAGGTGGTTGGATGGAGCCATTTTACCTATTGCTAAAACTCATCCACAGTTTAAAATGCACATCATGTTTGAGACGTATCATTATGTATTGAATTAAAACCTATGTTAAGTTTTTAAATGTTTGGGCATTTTAATTAAATAAGCTCTTTGACCAGATGTGAGCTAGTAATAGAACAATACAATTGTTGAACATCCAATAAGAGTAAAGATCAACATATGCAACGCAGAAAAATCTTGAATCATTTAAATGTCCTGCTCTTTTAATTTTAAGCTGATTGCAACTTAAATGAAATCATCAAAAAAAAGCTGCACACACATTAAAGAACCCAATTTGCTTTTCATGGTGAATATAAAGAAAAGTCTGGTGTATAAATGAAAGAATATAATTTAGTGCTTGTTTCAATGAGTGATTGCTGTAACACACATTCTGGCCAACAAGGATCTCACTAGGCAGTATTCAGAATATGACTAAAGGCATCCATGCTTTCTAAGTGAGTTTCACTCCTACCTTCTAACAAACTTAACTTATAAAGAAATTATACCAGCCTAACTCTTTTCTCTCACCACGAAAGATTAAGCTGACAAGCCTTTTTTTTTTAAGCTTTTAAGAGTCAAACACACAAGCAGAAATAGTTGAGATCAGGCTTAGAAGATGGATGGCAAGGTATTTGTTGCTGTCTTCGGGTATTCTATTATTAGACTAAGAAAGATCTGACTAAGAGAGCCAAGAGAAAATGTGAGAGGGCAGTTTTGGACAAAACACCCAGGGTTGCTGCGAGCTGCTGTATTCATAATAACAAGCGCCAGAAGATTTATCTTAAGTTTGCTTGCCAGTTGAAATGAAAATAAATGAAAGAGAATCCAAACTTGGATATGTTATTTCTTCTGTATGTACCAAACTAATGGCATGATTCCCCAACATAGGCTAATCCTGGATCAGGGTTTTGCCAGAAACATCAACCTCAGCTCAACAATTAGGCACCTTGAAAGCAACCAGAAGTTGCCAGTTGCAGCTTAGAATCACTCAGTTGCAGATATATAAGACATAACGTTCCCCATCATTTTGATCGATCCCTAAAATAAGGAAGTGTTTGTGTGTTATGAGCCCAGCTAGATGACTATCTTAATTGGCAAGCCTGAGTTTAATGGCAGCTCGATGTCAGCTGCTACTTTAAGCTGCACTTAAAATGTGATAAGATATTTATAGACCAATTATACCTTCTCTTACCACACTCTCTTGTACACACACTCTCTTGTGCACACGTGTAGGCGCAGAAGCCCTCAGAGCGGATGCAGACTGACTCACTTTACTGACGAGGTAAAACTTTCAGTAAGACAACTGTTATTATGTTCTTAAAGTAGATCTTAGGACAGTTTGGACTAAGTGATGAAGTTAATGAACTTAAACTATAAGCAGGTATACAAGTGTCTGTAGTGCTTTTATCCGGCATCACACAGAGGCAATCAGAATCAATCCAGCCTAACAGGATGTGGATGTTTAAAATGACTCTCTCAATCTACTTTGTTTCACTGCAGAGCATATTAACAATCAAGAAGCTCTTAGAAATATTATGAATGTATTTAGGGAAGAAATCTTGTGAGCCAACCTACAATAACAAATGAAGGAGCTTAAGTACAGAACATTCAGTTAGCTTCCATTGCTGAGTGCATTTCACATTGATTGAAGTACTTTGTTTCAAATCTTGAACACCCAACACACAAGAGCAATCAAACGCGCACAATTGGGGGATGATTTATTCAGTTTTATGGTTAAAGCAGCTGTAATATTTGAAAAACTGGAAATGATGTTCCTCTTTTCAAATGTTTTTAAAAATATTTGATAATTGTGAATTGCATATAGCACAGAGACCAATGCTATACACAATAACATTTATAGGCTAAGCTTACTAGCATTGACTTTCCCTAGATGAACTTGTAACACACATAAAGCTCAACAAGAAATGCACAAGGGACTATACAAAACATAAACTAAACCAGTGGTTCTCAACTGGTGGGTCGGGACCCAAAAGTGGGTCGCAGAGCCGTTTTTCAGTGGCTCGCAAATGTGTGCCTGGAAGAAAAATGCTGTCAAAAAAGTCTATGAAGCACTTTTTTAAACAGGTTTGTTTCATTCAGTTTCTTTGTTCGATCACGCTTTGTGCCGTCTGAGGTCCAAATTGCACAATTTTTCTCTCAATAAGATTGACTGAAAAATATAAGAAATGTGTGTTTGTCACACATCGACCTAGGAGAGAAGCGAGTGAAAAATGAAGTTTAAAAAAAAAAACAGTAATACAAGTTTCATCTCAGAGAATCAGCTGGACTGAATCTGTGTAATGTTCTATTCATATGTATACTCATTAACCCCCTAAAACAGCTCAACATAGAGAACGTTAAACTTAGAATAGAGGAAACAGGCACAAGGAGAGAGAGAGAGGTGTCATGCAGAAGGAGAGAGACAAGTTTAACTGATGCGGGAAGAAGCAGTCTATGAGGACGTGGAATAACTAATAAAAATTGGGGGAGAACATTTGCAACTCCTAAAGCATGTCATGATATTAGATATTCAATATCCTCTCTAGCCCTCCTATTTCCCTTCCCTTTGTCCCCTGCAATCTCTTTCTTGTGTAGAAAACCCAACCATTTTCCCTCTCTCCTGTTGTCAGGATGGATGTTGCTAACGCTGCAGACCTGTCAGTCATTCATCTCTAGGGGAGGCGGGCTCATTGCAGCGGTTTGGGGGAAGTCACTGAGCGGAATAGTTGATTGGCAGGATGGAGAGGGAGAGGAGACAGTGGGGTGGAATACTTGGAAAGTGGAGCAGATGAGCGCAGAGCAGAGGAGGATATGGAGCGTAAACAGTCTCTTTAGGAGGAACAAACAAAGGCCGCCTGCATGAGAGAGAGAGAGAGAGAGAGAGAGACTGTGCATGGACTAATGTTTTCCTGAATATTCAATTGAGAATATAAAAAGGGACACGATTGTACAGAGCAGGGCAGCACTGGTTAAAACAGTGGTTGCTGGCATAATGTAAGCAGACAAACCAACCCCAAAAGACGTGTTGAACAGATGTGAAAGAACAAGAAATAAGCATGCTTCATGATGGATAGATGTAAGGAATTACATTATGAGAAGGCATACCGTTAAAAGCAGTGGTGCATTGTGACTGCCGGCTCAAATTCAAGCGTGTTGTCTGGGAGAGGATGGGCGGTTTCTATTTCATAATGCATAATTAGCAGCTTCTAAATATGGGAGAACGTTCATGTCAAATGTGTAGGCTAGGTTTTCTTTTCATATGTCGGCGGATATTATCAAATCTCATCTGCTTCCTTAACACAGCTCTTGAATAATTCAGTATGATTATTATTTCACAAGTTTTCTGTGACTCTTATGATTAGCAGGCGGCTTACAACAAGCAGGAGTGAGTTGAACTGTAAGAATAAGCTGTTCTAAGAGTATCACTTGTTCTGCCATTCTGCGTCTAGTTGAAACTGGTCATTAGGACAGTTCAAAGACCAGGAACAGTGTGTCCAGCTCTTGTGACACAGTTACACAGAGCTAGAGGAAATGAGTCTTGAGAAAGTCAACTTTCTGGCCTTTTAGTTCGCCCCAGTGGCCCCGCCCACTCTATTTTTAGATGCATTTGTCATCGCAAGAGTACCGCAAAGAAAACCGATAGATGGGGGTGTGTGTTAGGGGTCATTGTTTTGATCTGAGTAAGCCTTTAAAGTAGTTAACTTCAGGCGACTGGATATTTTGGGGGCGGGGGGTAAAATTGGTCATTGTCTAAGATCTGACTCAAAGAAATCCACTATATACCATTTTGGGCAGTATTGGAGGCCAATATTGATATCGATATTATATCGTAACAACTCTTATTAGCAGGGTATGTTTATCCTCTATGTGTCATTCATTTCAGGTTTGATGACTTGCTACAAAGCCATACTATTTTAACAGCACTTTTTTGTGGTTAAAGATTGGTGTCCTGAGGGCTGGCCATGAAACTTAAATCAAACACAGTTTGCCCGTATCACTAAGCAAGTGATGCAAAAAGCAGAATGATGTGATCAAGGAGTGGGCCAGATTTCAGGACATCATGTAGATCATTTGCAGAAGCAGAGTTGTCCAATACGTTGGCACTGATCAGGATGTAGATGTGAAAAGAGAGGCGGATCAGCTGTTTTCTTGGTAATACAAGGCAGGTGTTGCAGGGAGAGCTCTGAGAACAGGTTGTACAGATGGAGGGAACTGTGTGCATAATCATACTTTGCAACAAAGCTGATTGAAGTCGTTGCCAAACGTTGTTTTTTGTCCCAATGAGGCTGGAAATTGCTTTCAGTTAGAAGAGTTGAAAGTGAAATGCAATAATGTGAGATCAGCAAGGGTGGGAGATGTGGCCAAAAGTAGTAAAAATGATCTGTGGTGTAAATATACACATTACATTAAAAGACTGTATAGTGCAGGTGGGTGTGTTTTTGTAGAAATGCCAAAGGAGCGTCCAGGGAGATGCATGATGGGAGCCAATTTGATCATTAGTTTGTTTTCTCTTTTAGTAAATCCTTTTTCAGTCCAGGAGTCTTGCAAGGACGATTGTTTTCCAAAATATCCAAGACCTTAAAATGAAGATATAACCAGTGTGAAGATGCAGTGAAATTTCCATTCCAGGGCTTTATGTATTGCATTATAACCCTTGTCTATATGGGTACAATACCCTGGCTGAGTCTGGCTGCAGCTGTGAAGCAGGGCTTACCTGAAATGTTAAACGCAGGGGCATCACATTGGTGTACAGCCAGCCCACCTTGCAAGATGAATGTGCCTTATCTGTGACAGTATGCAACTCTCTCCAAAGGTGCCAAAGAGGTGAATGCAAGTGGGAAGACATTCACGGTACGGAGCTCCCTGCAGCTGCACGTGGACAGAAATGATGATGGAGTGGCCTACACCTGCAAAGTGGACCATGTGGCTCTCACACAGACACCGCAGCAGGCCACTGAAGTACTGGAGGTCCACTGTGAGTGTCCACACACACAAAGAAAAGCACACATTTTACACGTGGACATGAGGGGGGAGGATGTATACAGTACATGTAGGAGGTTCCTGTATCAGCTCTTTTTAAGTGTGGCTTCAGAATCATCTTAGCTGCTAATCAGCTTAATAAGAACTTTATTTTATTCTAGTGTCTCCATTATTCCCATTTTACATTTTTATATTACACTGAGACTTTAATTATATCTCAAAAAACACCGAAGATCTCTCTGACGTATGACTCTGATCTTAAATAGCACAAAGGGATGTATTTCAGCATGAAGCCAAAGGAGTCTAGCAACAGCTCCTTGACTAGGTGCTGAAACTGCTCAGTTTGTTTTAAGGTCTTCATGATCATGTCATGGCAACAAACCATTTAAATTGTGTGTTTTTTGTAATTTGATGTCAGATGTTTTCCTATCCAGAAGGCAGGTCAAACTAAATCTTTACGAGTTGAAGACAACATGTCCTTATGTCCTTTTATCCTTCCTAGATGCTCCTCGTGTGGAGATCACCAACTCTCTCGTTGTCCCTCAAGAGGGTCAGTATTTCAAGCTGGAGTGTGTCTCCAAAGGAAACCCTTCGTAAGTCACTCTAATTCTATATCAGTTCATGTCAGCCTTTTTTTTAATAATGCTTCAGACAGAAAGATGTCCTATAACTTGTTTCTCTTTCAAATCCTTTGTCCTCCCAGGCCGGATCCTGTGAAGTGGACAAAGGACGGGGCTGAACTTCCTGACCTGGACAGGATGATCGTAGAGGGGAGGGAGCTCACCTTTACTTCACTCAATAAGACAGACAACGGCACCTACCGCTGTGAAGCCGGCAACCACCTAGGGACCAACAGTGCTGAATATGTACTCTACGTCTATGGTGAGTTCAGAGGACAGGCTGGTGTACTGTATAGGTTATTATGTGTGATTATGGCTAAAGATAAGGGAAGCACACTGAGTGGCAATATATACTTTAAATATTCTATGTTTGATTATTAATTACTCAAAAACAGGGTGTATCCCCAAAAGTCACAACTAAAGTTAAATGTGCTAATATGAAAAAACTAAAAAGCTACTGGCTGGATATTTCAAAATAGACCAATATGTTGGTCTTAATTTAGGTCCCGCCTCTGCCATGGCAGCAGTACTATCATTAATGTTCCTGGTTGACACCTCAATTGGCCAATCATATCGGGGTGGCCAATGCCAGCCCATACCAAACCCTGGACAAGCCCCTGAATGAAAGACCTGTAACAGGAAGACGAAGCTGAAATACCATGTCTTTGACTCAAATAATGCTGCAAAAATAAAGAGAGTATTATTCTTCATTCCATAGCCCAAACAAGGATTACAATACCTCCTGTTCTGCATAGTGCATCAATGCTTAGAGTGATTAGCGGTAGCGTCTATCACGGAGAGAAGAAGAGCCTCAGGTGACACAAATGCCACCAACGCCTTTCCTTAAATAAACCTGCGTCCCAGATCCTACACACATGAACACAAACACACTGCAGAGAAGAAATGTGTGAGGGAGGCAGAATTTAGTGCTGCGTTGTCAGGAGTATCACCAGGAAGGATAAGTCATTCCTAGCAACGCCAGAGGAGGTGGAGGATAAACGGACTCAGTGTGAGGGAAAACAGATAGTTTCTCCAATGTCATTTGTCTTTTGGCATTAAGTAATAGAGCTTTAAAAAAATGAGCGGTGACACATCCCCTTCCCATCTATTTCAGGAACTAAGTTAGTGTGTGATGAGGGATGAAAAGGAGGGTAGTTTTTTTGGCCGGAGAGACCATACGACTGAAGGCAAAAGAAAATTCCCCTAAGTGGATCAATAGAATATGACATTATTATTACTACATGCACCTGAGGGGTCCCGTTTTCTCTCCTATTTAAAAGCGGATGAAAAACATTAGAGAATAAACCACTCAGGTGCCGATGGCTTTGATTTGGCAGAGCTGGAGTGATTTCTAGTATGTTCTTGACTGTCCTTGGTGGGTGTTCAGTAATAACCAGATGTGGAGCTGATGAAGGATGCAACCAAGGTTACTATCAATAGTTCATGAAGTGCTTTCAGCTTGTCGAAGTCAAGGCCAACATTTGAAAAACCCTAGAGTGAAGGACATGAGGAAATCAAAATGCTACAAATGCTATAGGAGGAAATACCTTTCCCATTAGTGGAAGGAAATACTAAAGTACCAGT
Source organism: Tautogolabrus adspersus (assembly GCA_020745685.1). Taxonomy (NCBI): domain Eukaryota; kingdom Metazoa; phylum Chordata; class Actinopteri; order Labriformes; family Labridae; genus Tautogolabrus; species Tautogolabrus adspersus. The sequence goes on from CM036546.1 coordinate 22,100,372, forward strand.
ACTACCAGGAAGTAATATTTGATTATTTGATGAGATATGGGTGAATTACTCATTTCGATGTACCCCAATGATATTTAGGAATCGAAAGACTGCAGAGTAAGAATTAAAGTATACTCTCTTAACTTGCTTCAAGAGTCCTTCGGAAAAAACCAACATGTGGCAGAAATCCAACATCATACAGATAGAGTCTGAAAAAAGGCTGTGTAAATAGACTTAATAACACGTTTTTTGGCAGTCATAAATTCGATGTCCATTTTCAGGAAGTATGATGTAATCTAAAACAAAACCATGTGTGTGTCTGCTTTCCACGCTGTGTAGGTGGTTAGTTTGTATGCTAACAACATTTCCCATTTGAGGTAAAAAAAAAAAATGCACATATAGGTTATATATCTGCGAAAAGCAACAAACCGATTCTTACTTTAGTCATTACACAAATAGTACCAAGAACAGTGAAGTGCTTTGATAGACTTATGTATGAAAATAAGACTGTGAATGTCATATACATATAATTAAACTTCTTAATGAAAGGCAGCCTGTTAACTAACTCTGGTGCTTGAGTAAAATTACAATGAGTTAAACCAAGGGTAACTGTGACAAAGTAAAATTAAACATAACATTTATTTTAAAGCATCCCAACATTCACAGTTCTGTTAGTTCAGATGTGAAGTAGAAACTAAATATTCACTAACACGTACGTGGTAAATGACGTGCACTGTTTAAACATGTCTGAGACTTATTTTAATGTCAGTGTACTACTTGCTTTTGCTTTTACCTTGTCTTAACTGTAGAGCACTTTTTATCTTCTTTTTGAAAAGTGTTATAAATACAGCTATTTTTATTGGTATTATCACCTCACTTAACTTCCCCCGATTCTGACGTGTGTGCACCAAAAATTCCTTCAAATGCCAGCTGAATGTTACAACAAGAATAACCAATGATCTAAATGAGGGTGATGTTATTAAACTGACAAATTCTTTGCCACAAAATGGCAATTGGGTATTGGAGGGTCAAAGAACCCCATCCAGATTCATTACGTGTTCTTTTGAAATGGCACCCAGTCTGTTCCCACCCTTCATTAGTGATTAGCACACCTTTTACCTTTATACAATTGCGGCCGTAAAATACCTTTTAAATGGCTCTCCTCAGACAGCGAGACATTTTCCCTCTCCTCTCTCCTGAAGACATGTACTTAGCTGCTTAGTAATTCACGCTGAGGCTGAAATGTCACCAACACAACTGGCCCTGAGAAGGAGTACCACGGCCAATTAAAAGCCTCTAGCTCGCTGTAAAAACCAGCGTGACTGAACATTACAGCCGAGGTGGTTGTGTAACCTCATTAACTTTGTCACACAATGTTTCATTCCCATTTTGCCGTGCCTCTAACATGTGACCGTCAGAAACGCTGCCTTTAAGAAGTTTAAGACGGACCTTGCTAACATGAATAATTGGCACAGATAATTTGTCCTAATTCTTTCCTTTTTTGGTTTGATCCAACTTTTTTTCAAGATTTTTTTTGTTGTTGAAAGGTTCCTATAGTGCATGAACTCTTTGCAGACATCGGCCAGTATTAGCTGACTGGAGATTAATCATCTTCTCTTACTAGAGTAATGATTCTCACATTCAGAAGCAGAACATCTTAAATCATAATGTTAAGGGAAATACAGAGCAATGAGACTCTGATGTGAGGAAGTCAACTTTTTCACTCTTACAATTTAAACACATAAAAGAAAAACTGTACTTTGCTCAAGATATAGCTGCTGGCTACTCCCACCCATGTGAAAAATAGTCAACATCTAATCCTTTATTTTCCTTAATGAACATATTATTGAAATAGAGCCCTAATGTTCTTAAGAAGCCATGCTTAAGGGTTTAATACAGAAGATGTGTTACAAATTTAGCCTAGTAAAAATTGTGTCTCTTCCCATGTGTCTTGTGAAAAATGACCCAAAGAGAATCAGTTAAAGTCAGTCATATGAGAGGCGCATAACTACGCAGCTACACAATTAAAAATGATGAACACCAATTAGAGTTGATGAATTCATTACAAAATTTACTTTACAATTAAAAAAACGGTATATTTATGAGTAAGGAGTGTCCATTGACGGCACCTTTTTGTGGTGGCAAGCCCCATTTTTCATACAAAACCAATGTTGCAGGATTTTCAGGGCTCAGCATCCTGAGAGCAAAAATGCCCTTACTATCAGCTGTTTCTTTTTTAAAAGATTTATTTTGGGGCTTTTTGCCTTTATTGGATAGGACAGCAGATAGAGTAGGAAACCAGGGAGAGAGAGTGGGGAATCAAATGCAGGAAAGGAGCCACAGGCCAGTTTTTATTACAGTGCTCACAGTTTAAACTAGTTAGACTTTTGAAACACTGTCGCACCCGTCAATGTCGCCTCTCATTCACCAACCAATCAAAAATCATTGAAGGTGTGTGACTTCTGATAACAGCTTTGTCAACAACAATGGCGGAGGAGAAACTAATCTGGAAGTTCTTTTTCAGGGTACAATTTCCAGGTCTAGAGCAGCTGCTAATGTCAGGACAGGATTCCATTACATTGTTTTATGTTTTCTTGGTGATACTTCCCTTAAAGGTAAATATTAAGAACATGGAGATATTTTAAACAGACACTACTGAGTGAAGCAGAAATCAACTTTTGTACCCTAGCAACAATAAGTGCCGGTGAGAAGCAACAGGTTGTGGGTGCTGCCAGCACAGAAAGCGCTCAAGTGGACCCAGGCCCTTATCCTCTAAATTATAATTCTTGCACTAGTGACCCAGAAAAAGGTTCTGCAGTGCTTGAATTAATGCATATTACACAATATGCATTATTTTGCATTAACAGTAATTCATAATTTCATTGTAGAACCCCATTGACAATTTTGTGTTAATGCTTTCAACCGTGTCATAATTTTCCTTTTTTCCTTTTAACATCACTTTATTATGTTTTGACCAGTTTGTGTTGATTCTTTAAAGTATCTAACTTCCATCATGTGAATTCATTGTTGTTGTGTATTTTTTTGTGTATATGTGTCTGTTTGTCTGTCCCTTCCACCAGACTCCCCCACAACCCCACCTCCATCCACCACTCCCCCCCTTTCATCCCATCCCTCCAGATCCTACCGCTCTATTAGGCACCCACGACTCAGACCCCACAGTCACTGGCAACAGAGGTACAGTACCAACCCACACATCTCCACAGCCCCCTCAGCATGCTACTGTATATTCCCTCTTACTTCCCACTGTCCTATTACTTCTCTCTTCAGCTATTTCACTGGTTCAAGCTTCAGGATTCTTGTCTTGTATAGTCACATTCTGAGACACTTGAATAACATGTCAATACAACTGTTGTTCCTCTGACAAAATTCTTCATTTTTTTCTGATGCTTTCCTTGATCTAGCTTTTCATTCCTTTCTACCCTTTGAGGACTCTAAACATAAACTTTTTAATCTCTACAATGGACTATGGCATTATATTTCTATGAAGGACACAATTCAGATATCCAGAGCCTCTAAGACAATCTTGGTTATTTTATTCAAAACGAGCCTTGCTGTTCAAATACTCTGTCCACTGTACCCTTGGCATTTCAAAGACTTCAGTACTTCTGTGCCTTGAAACCTCAAAGAAGCAAATGTCATGTCCAACTGAAAATGTCTGGCCACTGGAGACATACCATCACGACTCCTAATGCTGCACGAAATCTTAGAGAATTCTGACTTGAAAAGAGGGTTAACATAGCTTTTTTGGTGTTCTTAGAGGACCTATTTCTGAGGAGTATGACTACTGTTGATATAATCCTTTATAGCATTATATTAAATATGAATAATACTGTGTCATCTACAGTTTGATAAAAGAAAAGTTATGAAGGCATAAATGCTTAAATTTCCACAAATTTCCACAGAGGCTTACAGCATGAGAAGAACTACAGCCAAAGATTTCTATTTTAAAATCAGTCACATTTGGGCTTCCAAGGCTAATGCCAGCCACTCAACGCTATTTGTCTGGGTACTTCCTGCCTAACAGTAATGTTAATTTTCCCTGAAAAAAGTTGACATTCAGACATGCCATTCCATAGGGTTGGTTTTTTAACATTTGAGCCATTCCTTCAGGCAGTTGTACCCAGAAGGTCACTGGTGCCTGTCATGACAGCAACCCAAGAACTTACTGTTTGTCCCAAGAAAGATGTTCTCAAAAGGGTAGAGGTACTGCTGACTTTAATGAGGGTATTGCTGGGTGATGAAAGGAACAATCTGAGGAATTTGTGAATCCTGCCAACACAGTAGAGGTAGAAGACTTAAATGAAGGGGAAGCCTTGCCCTTACTCCTGTTGTAGATCATTTTGGTGGTGGTGCAAAAGCTGCACAGTGATAAGGCACCAGATGGATGAGAATGATGCAGTGCTCAGGAAGTGAACTGATACCTCTCTAGCTACCAGCCCAATTTCCAGACTTGGTCCATACTAGGACTTAATGGGCAACCCCAAAGTTCCCAACCCAAGTCCCTACTGACTGAGCCACTGCTGCCCCAAGGTGCTATTTCCAACTTTTTATGAGGGTGTTGATAAGATACCCAGTAGAAGTGCCAGTGTCCTAAACAGAAGACTCTACAAAACTTAGGTTAATCAAGAGGACCAATGCAGCTTTTTATTGTTTTTCTTACTCTTGCAGAGAAGGGTTCTTAGAAGAATGTATATCCAGCCATGCATGGACACTTTTGTGTTTGAAAGGTCTTAGAGCCATCAGCGTCTAATTCTTGTTGGGTGGTACCATGAGTGTGTATGCCATTGTTTTTAGTAATCCAGTCTTTTATAGTTCAGCAAACTATTAATGTCAACTTGTTTGTGCAAATGTTTTGTCTTCTCATCAGTTCTTTTTGAATAAATGCAGTGTCAGGTTTGGTGACCTCAGGATTGATCCCTGTGCTCTTAACCAATTCTATAGTGCTCCATTCCGTACAATTTACTGATCTGATTTCCTCAAACTATCCTCAATGGTCACCATTTTCATCTCCTCGGTTGGCAGATTTGATCATCATTTGTGGAGTCTATAATGCATCAAAAGGAATGCATTTAGCTTCTTAGAGGAATCCTTCCTCAGACAAGTGTTCCAAGATGTCCTACTGATCTGGCTCCATATTTAAAGAAGCCTGCTGAGTTGGTTTAGGAATCTGACCAAGATGCCTACTGGTAGCCTCTCTATGGAGGCTCTTTGGCACATCAACATGCCAGAGGGATGTCATACCCCACCTGACTTGTGAGAGCATTAGGATCATTAAGAAGGAAACAACTTGGGAAAAGGGTCTTTTAGCTTCACTGTGACCTAGATAAGCAAAAGTATTAAGATAGATGTAATGCATTTCACCTGAAAAGGGGGCCCACTTATCCTATATGTATCCAAAGGATTTCACTAAAATGTGCTTTTTTAAAGCCTTGAAGAGGGATGCAAACGTTCCACACAAAGACTTGATTAGTTAGCAAAAAAAAGTTAAAATCGATTTAGTCAAAACTACCATTCTTTGGTTGGGTTGCAGTTTCTCTAGTCATACCGCCTTTTGGCATGCTGACACTTAAACAATATTGCAGACATAGCTCCATGTCTGCTACAGTAAAGAGATATGTCAATCAAAGTTTTTGAGTGGCATGCCAATTTAAATCTATTGTGCTGTGATATGCTGTATGTGCAAAAGAGTTTTTCTCACTCATATATCATTGTTATCATAGTTTCTCAAAGTTGTAATATGCGTATATAAATGACACCTGTTTCAGACAACAGTTTCTTGTAAATTTTTTACTGAAGTTAGACACATTTAAAACTGTCCAGTCACTCAAAATAATTAAACAAAAAGGGATTTAATATGAAAGATTCAAGTCTCTTCTCTTTATCCTAAAATCTTTAAATATTCCCTCCAGTTTTCAGCAGATTTTTTCCTTTTTTCCATTTGCGTCTATTCAGTCGGTATACACAGCTTACCCTCTGTCTGGTCTCTGCTTTTTATTTCCTCTCTCCATTCCCCTCAGCTTTATGCTGCTTCACAATCCCATTCATTCAGAATAATGTCCTCTCATCACAGCTACTTTCTCGAAATTACCATCTTTTAAGTCCTTCAGGAGTCTTGACTCTCCTTCTACCTTTCCTCTGCTGCCGTCAAAGCTTTTGTTTCAATTTCCCGTCACCCGCTCGTTTTCTTCTCCCCTCACATCCCTCTGAAGACCCTGTTAGATAACAGGCTTCCACACATTGTTGGATATTCCTCATCAGCCTGTCTCAATTCTTCTCTGATGTCTGTTTGTGTAGTGTAGAGACACAAGAGGAGCGAGGCCTCTCGGTGTATCTTCATGGAATCTAAATATCAGACTCCTTCACTGCGTCCCCAGTCACAGGATACTACACTATCTGCTTTCATGTGTCTGCTTGATTTATTACCAGGTCTTTTCACAGACTGTGGATGAAAGCAAACAACTGGGGAGCTGAACCAGCCCTATGATGTTTTCTCTTTTTAATAAAGTCGTCTTCAAGTTCACGGGAGATACATATTATAGGTTTAGCTCTACAGGTGTGCAGAATAGTATTACACAACTGGTTAATAATGCCAAATCATTATAATAGAGCAAAGATTTTAGAGAATGCTTTTATACATCTGTGTGGAAATGAATGTGTTCATGCTATTCTCCACCATCTGAGACATACAGATGAAGCATGCCATTAAAAGAACTCTTTTGAATACATTTTGGAGATGACAAAAATTAAGAAATCACAATAAATGCCTTAATTATTATCATTTTTCAACATCAGTGCACCAAATCATTTGAGCAAATTGTAAATCAAGTCTTTGTATAAGTGGCATTTGATATCAATTATTTGTTAGTTTATTCTATGATACTATACGATGCGATATGATGGGTCTACTTTGACCTTAAGAGTAAGTCGTATGGTATAATTTGAGGCGACATTTGCGAGCTAGTTCAGGCAGTCAACTCGAGCTGCACTGATTTCACACTTGACATGTCTCATTCTCATCAATCACCTGACAACACCTCCTTCCAATTAGCTGTCTATTTAAGCTGCAAGATCTCCGGTCTCTCACTCTGCTCTTTCACTGCCAGCCCTGACCTGCACTAGTACTGCCACTACTACTCATGCTCAGCCACCACCACCACCACCCCAGCATCCATGTAGGCTCCGACTGGGGGGTTTAAGATATCATCCCATCACTCCTCAAATTTCTGCATGTAAATTAAAACTGCGAGGAGTGATTAGGTCAAACCCATGTGTATCAACATACCAGTATCTTTATTTCTCATTGTGAAATGGTTAATGATGAATCCAGTCATATAAAGTCCCATACTGGATATCAGAAATTGTTAGTGCACTACTGGTAATGTTAAAACAGCTGTAAAAAAAATTTTTTTTAAAACACGTAACATCAGGTCACTTAGTTAACAAGTGTACTACCTTATTGCTCATGTATTACCATCTTTGTTTTGTTTATTTTTTTCTGAAACAGTAATGTTTTAGTTGAACTTTTTGTTCCAAATAGGTTTGTTTTTTTGTGCTTTTTACATGTTTTCAGATGAGACAGAAATACACTTTAATTCACCCACAAGAAATCTCCCCTCACAGTCCAAGAGTGAAAGAGAAACAGCATTTGCATGACGAGTGTACATTGGCCACAGAGTTGGGGAAAAAAAACAGCACCCATTTTTCTCTATGCACATAGCAATAAGCTGCTCTCCTCTCTTACTTTATGTTTTCTTTTGCTGACACAGTGACAGAAAGTATTAGCAGCCGATACAATAATGTTCCATTTAATGGGAGCTTTTACTCATGGCAGAGTTATTACTGACTGAATATTTCATACTGTAGAGTCAGCGAATGTTTGAAGAAATGTAAATTTTAAAGTAACCCGTGCCTTTAATTCTAACTGGTGTTGACCTTTGGAGTGTAGCTGGTGCAAAGGTGTAATCCAAATCCTTTATTTTTTATTCATAGTGTGGAATGATGGGACTAATGCATACCTGCAGTCTGTGATTCACTTTATTAATGAAGTGCTGGCAGGTATGCAGAACACCCACACTGCTTCAATAGCCCAGCCAGCCGTAATGGCTATAATAACTCTTTCACTAAGTATCAGAGGTCTATGCAATGTCATCAGACCCCCCTTTCCCAAACACACACACACACGAGCCCCCCACTTAACCACCACCACTGAGTTCTCTCAAATTTGCCAAATGCTTTTTCATGGCTTGCATATTAGCTTTGACCTTGCAAGGCTGAAAGGTTGAATACAGCACACAGGTTTCTTTGGCGTTTAAAATATTTACTATTCTCATAATCAGCATTCGTGTGGCCAACCCAAGCCTCTGGCCTGATAGTGCCACAGAAAACGAGCCCACTGCTGAGAGGACGGCAATTATTCATGCCTCAAGTCTCAGCTTGTGGAGAAGACGGAAAACCTTAAAATAATACCCATCTCGCTTCTTGCAGAATAAAAGTTCTCTTCACTTTTGTCCATGAGTTGTTCCTCAGAGATGAGCAGAATAATATGTGAAAAAGAAAACGCACCAACAACCTTGAGACTTTTATCCACAGTGTACATCACATCTGGGAAGATAATGCTAAATTGCCCTTAAATAAGGCAGGTGCGTCCTGAGGTTTTGACCCTCAGTGGGGACCAGTAGAGGTTGCCTTGGTAATCCACAGCCGTCATGGTTTTTATGGTCAGGACTCTAAAGCAAAACACAACAAATCTTTACTCTCCTCTTGATGTTGATAGCAGTGACGGCACACTGGAGGAGAATTCAGGAGCAGAGGGAAGGGATTGGTCAGGGTTCAAGAGTTGGGATTAGTCTGAGCTTTCCTCCTATTTCAGTGAGTTTTGGCCAAAGAGCTGCACATGTGATACCTTTAAATAAGACCAGTCTTGCCCTTTATGGCTTATAAGAATTTAGTCATCTGATCTACTATTAATCTACCAATCTTAAATAAGTAAAATAGTAATAACATTGCTAGATGGTTTCCTTCTGAGGGATCTAAAAATCATATTTCTGCTGTAAAAAAAAACATATAAATCGATTTTGGGTTTTCCTCTGAATTAGATTAGAACAAGTTGGAACATGAATAATCCATCATTTAAGTAAAGATTATTGTAGGATAGGGTTAGGTTTTGACAGAGGGGCAGTCTAATGAGTTGAAAGAAAGAAAGAGTTTAAAATAATACCATAGTGCTTAGGTATGTCATTTAGTCCTTTTATATGTTTTAAATGTGAAGCGCATTATGAATAAAATGTATTAATATGTTTACTTTTAGTAGTATTTGTGATTCAAATGCTTAATTACACACCACAATGACAAACCACTTCGAGAAATGTAGCATGCATAAGAGTTTGCATTTGTTTATTCCTCTATTTAAAGTCTAAATCTAATCTAAAACTATAGCGCTTAGTTTTTTACCATTTGCTTTAATGAATAGGACAGGTCAGGAGAGAAAGACAACATGGGGTGGAGATAGTGGGGATGACATGCAACAAAGCCCTTAACCCCACGTTCACCTGTTCAAGCTGCTTTAGAGCGAGGACGAACCTTTTTGTGAAAACTCAATAATGAAAGGGATGATTTTCATTCCTCGGAGGAACTCGTAACTGCTTTATTCCATTGCTATCGATCTTGTTTCTAAGTGAGGGGCACAGGTTAGGCTGCAGAAAAGACATATTTTCTTGAGGGCAAGCGTCCAGGGCACCTGATTGGTTGCTGTGTTTAAGTTTGGGTTGCAGCATCCCTGCAGGGGAGGGGAGGAGCTCAATATTGAACAGAACTGACCATCTTCTCCTCATTTCCTTTCCCACTCTTCAACATAAAGCTGAGGAGCATGGGAGGAATTAAAACATAATGCAAAGGTCTTTCCACTTATTGCGAGGCAATTATTATTGATGACCTGTCACATTAACTCGCTTTGGCGAAGAATTATTGCGACAATTTGGAATAAAGTGTAGAACAGAAAAAAAGGAGAAATCATTAGATCCTGGGGCTAGTGTTATGAATTACGTGTAATAGCCCTTCTATTCATTAAATCTCAATGGCAGGGGACACTTTCAGCAATCTTGAAGAGGCATACACACACACACACACACACTCACACACACACACACACACACACACACACACACACACACACACACACACACACACACACATTGTTGAGGCAGTCTAATTTTCATTTGTTGACATTGAGTTTCATTCGGCCCTTTATTCATTTTTCTCGGCTTGTCTCCTTTAGGGGATTGTAAGGCTTGTTAAAGCAACTTGCTTCCATTGAGATCTTTCATTTCTGTGTGGGCTTCTGTTTCTGCTCCCATAATGCAACTCTTTCAATAAACGCGCACAGTACATTTCATGAAAGAAAAGTAGAAGCAACATAGATGCTGCAGTAGCCAAAGGTTTAACACAAATGTAATCCACCTTTGTTGTAGTCTATTGCTGTTTTGAAGACATTATGGATTTGGCAGAGCAGTTTTGATAGATCGATTCATACAAGTCACTTAATGAATTCATGATTGATTGATTTCCTTTGCTTATAACTTCATGCTGTTACCCTGCTGACCACAATTTCTTTTCATCTCGTGAAGAGAGAAAAGGCTTGTTGAATATGCAAAATAGTGTCCAAGTCCATGTGTGGGCTTTATTGAATGATTAGCAGAAGTAATTTGTTTTCAGAATCTCATTAATCTACTCCGACCCAGCAAGCAATAATGTGCAAGGACATCCACACACACACACACACACACACCCACACACGCACGTGCATGTTTCTCAGTCACTTCTTCACTTTTCTGTCTTTCTAACTCTTTCACATGCATGGGTGCATGCATTTGAAAGTGCGCACAAATGTGTGTGCAGGTCCTCGGCTGCAGCCTCCAGGGACTCTTTCATCTTGGCAGCAGTGTGAGCATTAGATGCAGATTGGTGAATTTCCAGTCTAAGCCAAAAAAGTCGGACATAATTGAGTCATTGAACGAGTAAAGTCTGCAGGCACTTTTTCATCACTTTATCTTCTTTACTTTCTCTCTGTTTGCAGTCGATCTCTGCTTTATGTCTCTAACTTTTACTGCAGCAGAATAAATGCAGACTAATGTGTTCTCTTATGTTTCACATTTAAGGGTGATATGTGCAGGGTTTTTCAAATACTAGGAAAACAACTACAGGCAAGGTGAATGCTTTCTCATTCATTCGGTTTCTTATTTTCTGTAACAGGTTGTACTAGTCTGTATCTTAAAATATATATAGTATAAGAACCATACTAGGGCTTCCAATTTTCCTTTTAACACAAACTTATATTATCTGTTTCAGCCATTGATGTGCTCACACTCCTACACACAAAGAGCCCATGACCCACAGCACAGACACAAGGACACTGCAGCTCTGTAAGCCAATGCTTAATCCAGCAGCTGCCTTATTGATCCGAGCTACTGAAACCATTGCGTCACAGAGCTATATCTAAGATAGAGGAAGGGGAAAGTCTAATCCAAGAGGATAAAAAGATGCATGCAGGGAACACATTGTAATATTTATAAATCTAATACCAAGGGGAATAAGGAGATAGGGAGATGAGTAAATCTATGGAAAGGCTGTTTGAGTTGCATGCTGATTTGTTGAATTCAAGGAAACTGTAAATGATTATTTTGAGATTGTTTATTGAGAAGATGACTTCAAGAGCAGAAAATGTTAAAGGCCAGGCCTGAAGGATGTTGTGACAATAAAATATGTGGTAGAGTGAGATCAAGACATATAGTAAATTACCCATCTAACAAACACTCAGTGACAAAGTGATGCACCATAGGCATCTTAAATAAAGAACTCTTTTCCGTTTGTTATCTGCAGATTGAGCAAACAATTTGAAACACTCTCCATAGGAAGGTGTAAACTAGCTTAGAGCTGCATAGATATCCTGCCAGCTGTGTGTAGTGATTGTAAAGAAATTGTTTTGCACTAACTTGCAATCCTTTAGCAATAAATGACCGATAATAATACAAAAGATATTGGATTAGAAATGTGTTTTATGCCATCAGTTTAGAGTCATGCAGTTCTGACAAGACAAAAAACAGATTTTTATTTCCCATGGAGGAAGAAGAGTAAAGACATTTTTCAATATTTGCTTACTGCGGCTTAAAACAATCTGGAAAATGTGCATTAGTAATGAGTTTCAACAGGCTCTTGGTGGAGCAGATGTCAGAGCTGCAAGTTATAAATTCTCACACTATAACAGCATCTGTCTTTATATTGAATTAATTTCCAAATTAGAAACATATTTTCCTATTTTCGTATTAGTTCCACAAATCTTTAATTTACCAAACCAGCCATTTCAACACCCTTGGCCTTCAGACTGCTCTGGCACTCCAGTTAGCTACCCCTCTTAGATATTTAATAGATTTCTCTTTCACTTTTTTATGCAGAGATGATGAAACCAGAGTTCAGTGTTAATGTACAATTTTGCCGACGTTACATTCGGATCAGGCTTCTTTAAAGCGGAGGTGATGACCCGATAGAAGCCGGGGGCAGGCGTTTCTTGTCGGCTCATCATTTGCCTCCAGCTGAGCCCTTGATGGAATATTTGAGCTTTCACTTGAACTATTATATAGCCCCTCTTCAAATCTGCTTCTTACCCTTTTAGAACCAATGAGCAACTACAGACGGTTAAGTTTAGTCACATTTTTATCTTGAAGACTGAAGTGTTCTGAACGCTTTACTTACAAACTACAGGAGCTTTTATTTTGAAGGTTATTAGTTTTCACATTCTTTTGATAAATGTGGCTTAATGAGTCATGTCATATAATCTGAACAGATAAGAAGACTTTCATTTTTTTGTTCATTTCTAGCCTCAACACATCCTTCTGAGATGCCACAAAGTATCCCTTTAACATGTCCTTTCCACGTTAGTCCATATGGGACCAGCTTCAGTGAAATAGATCAGATGAGGAGTTAGTGGGCCACTTCAAGAGCAACACTTTTACTTCAGTCCAGCAAAGAAGAGGCTCACAGAAACCCTGAACCCCTTTAATTTATTAAAGAAGCACAAGACCAGGTGACAAGGAGAGTGTTATAAATATTAAAAAGAGGAGTTTGCTCTGCGACGCTCTCATATTAAATCACACAGAGAAGAATGTATGTGCCCTTATTAAAAGATAATCTGTTTTGGCCGTATAAAAATGTATTACCCTCTTCTCTAGATCCCTCTCCTCCTTGTCGTCTTTACCCCTCTGTTTCGCTCCAACTGAAATTTCTGCTTTTTTTCCTGTCCATCAATCTCTATGTTTTCATTTCCTTTCTCAGTGTTTCTTCTGACGCCCCTGCTGTATTTTTCTCCCTACGTGAGCAGCAGTGAACTAGAACAAAATACAAAAGAACACAGAAGATGAACCATGTTTTTTTAAAGTGCCCCATGAAAAGTATTCACATGCCGTAAGTGACTTCATGAGTAAGTGGAAGCCTCTTCTGAATGTCTAAACTTGGTTATCAAAACCTCACCGACAGTATTTTAGATGACTTACATGAGTTCTACTGAATTGATTTAGCATTGCAATTTTATCACGCAACAGACTCATGATGATGAAGAGATTGAAAATAGATTAACCAGCGACAGTGTCTTTACTTGACTTTATACTTTATGTCAGACCCATAGGTCCATATCTTAATAATCCACACATTCATGCTCCTTGTCAAAATCTGGCCTAATTTACCCACAATGCAGCTCAACCACCAACATGGCTGTCAGAGATGCTACTGTAGTAGCATTGAATGTAGCCTCAAGTTGCTAGCCTCCTCTGCACCTTTATTTTTAGTTTTAGTTTTTTTACCAACACTGACTCAAGGGACTTCATGCTCGACAATTTATCAGACTTTGTAGCTCTATGTACCTTTTTTTCTCCACTTTTTCACATATAATCCTCTTCAAAAGTAAAATTGATCAAGTTTACAGTAATATGTTTAGCTGGCTCTTTCAAGATAATACATGTTGTTAGCCTATGAGCAGCTAAAATATTGTTTTGTAGAGTCGTGTAAAAAAACAGGAAGCATTAAAAGTCCTTAGAAAATCCTCAATTTACCCAGATATCCATTTAGCAAAGAATTGCTACTTTGTGATTAAATCACCATGTAAAGCTGCGACAAGACTTTAGCAGTTCATGTATCAGCCTCAGGTTAGCTTCCAACAAACCTAAAAAAAAAAGATCTTCGACGAGGGTCTCCGAAGATCAGATTCTGTAGCCTTCCTTAATGCCTCAAAATATTTTTCAACAACTTTTTTTAGCACAAATTACCCTCCAATAGAAACATCTTTTACGTTTCTTCTTGTCTTGTTAGACGAGTAGCTACTAATTTGCGATGTAAAGTTATGGCAAAATAAAAGGTTGTAAGAAATCCCCCAAAAAATCATTAGATCACCTAGTGGGGATTCATATAATCTGTTGTTTGCAAATAATTGCTACTCTGCAGTAAATCACCATGTGCGACTTCTTCTGATGGTTCTATGAGCTGTGAAAAAGGCATACACATATTGTAAGTAAGTGAATTGAACTATTTCATGGAGAAGCTGCATGTTTGGAAAATACTGGATAAAAGTCTACAGGAGAAAAGATCATTATTATCCTATATTTAGGATTTATTTATACCTTTGAATGATATTTGGGCATTGAGGTTAAAAATGTCTTCAAACCTCCACAAAAAGCGAGCTGTTGTCTTTTCCAAAGCAGCTTTGCATTTCCCTTCAGTAGTCAGATTTTGGAGTATCCATTTCTGAGGGAATGATGCAGTAGCAGCAGAATACGAAGACATTTTTTTGAAAGTGTGCAAGAGGTCTGAGTTGTAGCCCAACGTTTTGAACATGACACCAGCATATTGCACAGCCAAAGCGTGTCATACTCTATGGACAGACATGCGACTCTCTGGTCATGGCTTGTTTGTGCCTGCACTGGGCTGGAGCAGCCAGACAGAAGCGCAGTAGTAGCTGGACAGAGAGTGTGTATGATGGTAAAAAACACTCCCTGTCCTGACAGATAGAGGTGAAGAGACACAGCCATGTGTGTAACTAAACGCCCGAGTCCTCGCCCTGCTGGGCTGTGCCGAGGGAACATTCCTTTACTCTCTGCTCCACTGACCAAGCAGAACTGCAGCACAGTAAAACCATGCTCAAACGTCTCCGTGTATGAGCATGTGTGTCTGTATGAGTGTGGGTCTGTCCACCGGGAGGCAGTGGAGTGTGACGGCCTGGTCACTCAGACCATGGAGAGTTATGGAGCGAGAGCAGGCCAGCTGTTCAATTTGGCCACATGGGCGGACGCAGAAAGAAAAGAAGAAAGCTGAAGAGAAACAGAGTCGAAATACGATGTGTGCTGCATATCTAAACCTACCTTTTATCAATGCTAACCCTGCTCTGACTTTGCCATATTTGAAGTCTCATGAGGCCACTTTAGATTTAAAGTAAGAATCAGGGTTTATTGCCAAGCAGGTTTACACTACAGACAGTATAAATAAAAGGACCACATGACAGCTCCCCAAAAGTGAAGCCAATACAGCTTGATTGCCACCTAGTGACTAGAATAGATAAAACAATCTAAATTTACAATACTCAAATCTCAAATAATTGTGAATAAATATGTGCAGTTTATCTATTTAAGTGTTTAATTAGTGCTATAATTTGTACAGGATTATGGTGTATGAAATTCAAAGACATGGTGCAATGAGCACAGATAGAAATTCCTGTTAATGAGCGCTATTGTAATGGAAAGAGTCAAATGTGTAGGCTTAATGCTAGACACACACATACTTACACACACACAGGCAGGGTTGTATGTGACACTTGGAGGAGGATAATGACAAGAGCTCTAATTTCTCAAGTGTCACGGGCAGATATGAATAATAGATGCTATTCTGTTACCCATCTACCGCTGCACTTTTTTCTATCCATCCCATTCGACTCGGTTTGTGTCAGGTCTCCACTCTTACCTTGAATAGCCTGCAAGCCAGACTTTATGAAAAGGAGAAATGGGGGTGAATAAAGGATATAAGCTATTGTTGAAGTCAGAGGAAACCTTTGATGGGTCTTTGCATGAAGCGTGAACAGCCTCATTATGCAGATTCTTCACTCTTTCATGACTCCACTATCACTCCGACTGCTTTTTCCAACAGCTAGGAAACCTGTAGCATCTCTCTGACACCCAATTTGTGTTTTTCCTGACGACAATGATTCCTATCCAAAAAAAACAGAAAAAGATTGATCTGTTCTTTTTATTTTCTATAAGATGGTTTATTTATTGTGCACTGCTCTTCCTCTGTTGCCCTGGTTTGCATGTTAGGGACTCCTGGATGACCACGGGGGTGATCCTGAATTATTCACTTTTTTTCCCCCCACTTTCATTCTCTTTATACCTCATTTTGCAGGCCCTATGTGTGTCTGCCTTGAGCCACTCTTTGTGTCAATGTGATGTCCTTTTCGCTTTCTTTCTCTCTCTCTCTCTCTCTGCATTTTATTATTCTCAGAGAGCGAGGCAGCTCTGCTCTAACTGCACGATGTGAAAAGAGGGAGGAATGACAGCAGCTCATTAGAGCAGGAACGAGCTGGAAATAATCAGCTCTTTCCTCCGTGCTCTGTTTTGTGTGTTTTTTTGCCATTCTTTTGCTGTCCCTCTGCCCTCGCTCCCTCACCTCACCAAACAGCGCTTTCATCTGCTCTCTTTGTCCCCCTCTCTCTCACTGTCTCTCTGTCTGTCTCTCTTTCCACAGATCCAAATGCTGTGGGGCAGCACGGCACTGACCATGCCTTGATCGGAGGAGTGGTGGCTGTAGTGGTCTTTGTCACCTTGTGTTTAATCATCGTCTTGGGAAGATACCTGGCCAGGCATAAAGGTAAAACCACAGAGGACCAGACCTGAGTCTTTCAAGGCTTTTGGAACTAGTGGAGCATGTCCTCCTTGTACAGTTAGACCTAACAGTTACTCCATAATTCCCAAGTTACAAAAGTACAACAAACCTGCAGTGGAGGATAAAAATACAGGCTTAAGTTCTGCACACATAGAACATAAACAAAGTGTGAGTACAAGAATGAAAGGGTTATTAGTTTCTTTTCTTTTTAAAATGCAAAAATGAAATGATATTTTATTTTGAAATCAATAATTGATTTAGAGAAAGGGCCTTGATCTAATTGAACTTTAATGTCTTGCCCATGATATCCACAGTTGCAATTCTAGAAACATAGATCTGATACCCTCCTTACACACATGTGATCACATGTTGCAAATCAGGGAGCATACCGTCTGTAACAAACATGGGCTTCCTATGTACGATGAGGAGATATCCCAAAGCCCAATTAATAGATTAAATGGGTTTTTCCATTTGTGATATTTATTAGTTTCTGCCAAGGACATGCTTATGGTAGCTACAGAATTTCCCTAAAAAAATCATCATATCATACATTTGTTTTTAACCTCCAAAGTACTCCTGGGAAAGGTATTCATGCATCCATGATTTGCCTGTACATCCATGCACACATTGCAAAAAGAAACTGCCAGTAGCTTGTGTAAGAAATCTTTCAATATGCTTATTAGCCAGATGGCTAACACGTCTAGGCTCGAAAAGTTGTAGCTAACTGAGTAAAAGAATCCATGGCTGCTTTAACCTTGCGTTTACTACTCCACATGTTTCTCTACTCCACATTGCAGAGAAACTGTCAAACTACAACATAAATAGTACGGCTTACATGCAGCAGGACGCCATGTTTGTGCATCCTTCTTCTAAAGTCTGTCATGCCTCGGTGTCGGTAATACAACGAGAGAGAGAAAGAGGAGAGGGACCAAAGAAAAGAGAAACGACGAAAAGTATCTCCTGGGCTTCAAAGTTAATAGTCGTTTTCCGACACGAATGCAAGAAAAATGAGTTAAAATTCAGGGCTGCATTTCATTTTTTGGAAGTGCATCTCAAAGCCTTGTCTGACACTGTTGAGAACAATAAATCTGTGTGTTGAGAGTTATACACATCTACTCTCTGCTGTATTTACATATCCCGCACCATCCTCGCTCCTCATCACTCTATATATGAATTATGCAGCATTACTGATGTTGTCTTCAGACGTGTTTTACGCCTCAGGCAATGAACACCATGCAGTGCTGCTCCGTATTTGTTTTCCTTGATGTAAGTTTTTTTTTCTTTTGCTTCCTCAGGAACATACTTGACAAACGAGGCCAAAGGAGCGGACGATGCACCCGACGCCGACACAGCCATCATCAACGCCGAGGGCAACCACGCACACGCAGAGGAAAAGAAAGAATACTTCATTTAGACTGCAGGGGGAGATGTGCTGCTCAGCTCTCTCCTCCCCTTCTTTCAATCTCTGTATCTAGTTTTCTCTCTCCGTCTCCCCCTGTTTTTCTCTGCACCTCTCGACACTGCCCCCGCTGGTCAACGAGGAATCTGCAGGCAGTCCACAGATGGAGAGGGTCCCCGAGTGTTTTTCCTGTTTTTGCCTCTTTTTTTTTGTTGAGCCCATTTCTATCATTTACATCTTTATTTCTTTTGTGTTTTCTTGGCAGCCGGTGTTCACAGGCAGCTTGAACTTTTTCCCCCCCCTTGCTCATATTTTTTCCTTCATCTTCAACATGAATGCCTGGAAGTCTGTAAATCTACCCTGTCTGCTTCTTACATGAGACCCTCTTTCCTGACACCCAGACACGTACTAGATCCCCCTTTGTTCACACACGACCACAAACACATATCATATCTCACATCAACACGGTGCCTAAAAAACACAGACGCCATTGAACTCCTGTCAATGCCTTCATGTATGGTTGCAATGTAAATGCTTCTTCGTCGATGGTTAACCGGACCATCGTCTCATCGCTTAGCTCACGGCTTTTGATTACGTCTTTTTTTTATTTGAATGAGAATCTTTGCTGTTTACGCCTTATACATGTCTATCACACTGAATACGGTACTTTTAGATGCTTCACTTCCCCCCGGCCCCTCTCTAAATAGACTTGTAATTATTGACCCTTGTAAGATAAGGAGAAGGTTTTGTGTAACACTGTAGCAAGGTTTGTCAGATAAGTGTATAATATGATTTTTTTTCTTCCTTTTAGGGTAGAGGTAATTAAGGGTTGTGTGGTATTGTTTAGAGCAGAGAACACAGATGCTTAGATCCATCAAATAAACTCAATCAAGTATAAAACCATTTGCTAATCCTGCTGTCATGATGTACTTTTGTCTGTATATTCCTGCACTGTCCAGGCTGCAGTTTAGCAAAACGCCACCACCTTCAGCGAACAGTAGGTTGTGATTCACATCAAGGGGTTCAGGTGTACAGAAAGAGTCGCTCTCCTCGCTCTAAAAGTTGTACAAATTGTATTGAAATGAGTTTAGCTTTTCACTTTGGATCATTTTAAGGCTTAAGGACCCGACAAAATGTACAGTAAGGAGTAAGAACGGGATTAAAAGAAGGTACTCAGTTACAGTATGTATTGGAAATTTGCTGTTAAATTAATTTCAATAATTTCAATAATGTACGTTTGATTGAAACCTCTTGTATGTTTGAGGTCCAGGCAGCTTTCTACAGCAGTTTATGCACACATTTCTGTTCATTCCCGGGCCTATACATTTGCATCCAATCATATTATTACGTTATGAAAACAGTGGTACAAATCCGTTTGACCTTAAATCACCTTTTCTGTTGGTATTGCCTCCTCCAAATTTTAATTCAACCAGTTTCTTGTAGTTTACTTGAACTGTTGTTGTGGCCAACGTGTTTAAGTCCCATCTTGGAATCTACATACAGTAACTGCTCATTGTTTTTCTCCATTTTTCCAATCTCCATGACCTAAACTCTGATTTCCATTTCATGGGGTTTTAAACAAAATAAACAAACAAGGGAAATAAGGTGGGAGTTCTGGGGGTCATAGATCTGCAGGGGTCTCCTTTCCCCAAAAAACTTGATGACAAAAAAAAAGAGAAGCACAAACATGTCGGATTAAGTAACTGTGCTCCTTTGCCAACAACCAGATCACCTTGAGAAGGTTCTTTTATTCACACTGGTAGTGGAGGAGACGACGAGGACGACAAGTCTTTTATTCACTTCTAGATAAAAGAAAAATAGAGAGCATCTTCATGAAAATGTAAGCTAGATCATGTTTTTTATAAAACAAAATGTTTCTAATATTTTTGGTTTTAATGGTTCTAAGCTCCCTGCTGTATTTTGTGTCTGCTAAAATGTGGTTGATTGTGACAATTTGCTGTTAAATTCTGGATCTCTACAAATTTGTATATTAGCCACTTTCTATTTAGTTGTTGTTTTTTTTAAATCATTTTTCATGGCATCATTCTTATTAGGAAACTTTGAAACCAATGTATTTTGTTTTGGCACAAGGCATGTATATAATGAGTGAAAACTAAACTTTGGTAATACACATTAGCATGTTTTGTTTGGTTCTTTTTCATGTTTAATTTATTGGAATTGAAGAACTCTAAGAGAGAACCACAAAGGAAGTATATTTGGAACTTATTTGGGAGGAATATTGTGTTTTTGGCGTGCTGTTTGGTGCTACAGATCAGAAGGATTTCGGTTGTACAATATTTATAGATATGTAAAAAAAAAAAGAGACAAAACATAAAAGAAAATGAAGAATCTCTCGTCACCTAATTCTTAAAATACAAATTGGAAATAGAACGCATTTAAACAAGTAATGAAATGAAATATGAATACACACTAAAGAACACAAAACACATCCACATTTAAAATGTCTGTTTCTTTTCATGTCTCCCCCGCCGTTAGTCCTTTATCCTTTTGCTGGAATGTGTTTGATTTCCTCTCCGGTGAACGCGCGATGAACACTGTGGCCTCTGTAACTAAAGACTTAAAGGCAAGGCACTAATCTGCTAAGAGGGAGCAAATTATTACCAAGGGCAATAAAATAGTGGGCCCAGCTGTCTCCAATTCGACGGCCAATTTACAACATTATGCAAATAAGGCCAGCGAGTAAGGTCTCTCTCTGCGTCATAACTCAGTGACTGCCTGAGTGAGTTTGGGAATCATAAAATCGATCGCATCAGTTTGGACCTGTCACCTCTAATGTAGACTTTAGGTTATTGTGTATCACAGTTCAGAAAGGAAGTTACTTGCTTTAAAATGCAGAAGCTTTGCCACAATTTCCATATTTGACCATTTTAGTGCACTTCAATCATTAGGGCGCTATTAACTGGTTTAATTTTCACCACAAACCTTCAGTAGATCCAGACTAAAGGGTTCTAGTCTGGCTCTGGTCTTTAGAAACCTTCTGTATCACACGTGTGTATAGATGCATAAATGAAAATGTTGTAATGTCTTTTTACTTTTCTATCTAGTTCTTTTCATTGTGTCTTAAATCAGCGAAGGTGTCTATTTTGTTTGTTTGTTTGTATGTATCCATCTTAGGAAAAAAAAAGCAAGTGGTCTAATCCCATTGTTGATTCTGAAGTCAGAGAAACGGGCTGTTTTCTGTTTGGCATCAGATGAACACTCATTAATAACCAGGTCGCGCTGATGAGTCGGGGTTCATGTTAGAAATGAAACAGGTGCCATTTACTGAATTATGCACTCTGATTAATTTGATGGATATTCCTTATTAAATGGTGAAATGTCGTTTTTGTTATCTTTCTAAAAACCACATGTAAATATCTGTTCTGACATAACAGTAATGAGCTAATTTGCTGCAAATGGCTTTGTATGATTGTTAGACCAAACCTGAACCTTGTTTTTTATTTGTTGTTCTAACAGCTATAGCTCATCCCATCATGCACTATTTGACGCTCTGTGACAGCTTGGGGTCAGTTATTATCAGTCTTTCTTGTACGTTTGTTTTTCGATGGTTGAAAATAAGCTTTAAACTTGTTGCCTCTTTGCTCACCAACATGCATCTGTTTGGTTGATTTCCATAACATCATGGGCCTCTAATTTCATAATGGTTGAAAAACAGTATGTTATACCTATTGTGGTTGGAGTATCAAGAGTCCACTTTTTTCAGTCTGAACAAAACCACTTTGAAGGTGCAGCTGAAGTTATTCAAAGACGGATGAGGCAGTCAAAGAATGGCAGTGATTTTAGCAAGTTACTACGCTCAGATTTGTTAATTATTTATCTTGGCAAGAAAAATCCACCCGAATATCTATGTATTTTTAGGTTTTGTACTAAAGGAAGAGAGATGCAATCATTTCAACACAGTGGTCTGGAGATCAACGTTATTGTTATCTGAAGTTCAAAAGCGAATCCAGCTGTAACCATCACACGAACAACAACGACAAAACATACGTTTTTCTCCCCTTCTTACTTTTAATGTCTATACCTATCAAGTCTAGCAAATATTTGAACTCAAAACTTTCAAAAACCTCATAATGTTGTTTAGTTTGCTAAGAGTAAGAGATAGATGTCAGATTAACTTCTCCAGTGAAGTAACTGCAACAGCAAAAACACAAATGCATGCCTTGACTTACTCTAAATTAATGAATTCTGCTCTGAGGTCATTTTTTGTCTTCATGCGGTTGTTATCTTAATAAGGCATTTGTTTTCTCTAGATAGTGAAATAAGCACATCCATCATTAAGAGAAAACAAACTTTGTTGTCTTGATATACCATCATAAACTTGGGATATTGAGAAAAAAAAAAACATTTAAAAAATTTTCAAAGTATGGCCATCCTCAGCTTCCATACTTTATCCTTTTCAAACACTGGTGGATTACTTTATTTTGCATATCAAATACAAGTATTAATGAACTACTTATCAATTGAGCTTACCAAATCTGCAGACATCAGCATCAGAAATCATACGTATCATAGCAACAGGCTAAGTGACAGCATGTCAAATGACTCAAGAGTTATCTGAAAGGGGAAATTTGAATTTTAAAGAAATGCATATCAGAACATACGGGAATAAATATTTTGAAGCTTTTCATTCGTGCCTTGTGACTCTGCACCTCCTGTCTGCTCCTTCCCTCCTCCTTACAGTCTGCTTCTTTTTGAAAGGGGTTAAGAGGATTAAATCAGTGATTATAGAAGCTTTTCCAAACTGCTACAGCTACAACCTTATTCACCACAGCGCACTGTACAATATAGAAAGTTTGACATACAGAAGCGTATGCATTTGGCCCCAAACTCACGTTGATGGCCTCCATTTTCAGGAAATTAGAGGCCCTGATGAACTAGAAATATCTATTCTTTGATAAACAGATTATTCACTTTTTTTAACATGTACTGGCTTTCATTCCCCACAGCAGTGATGATAGCATGACATGGCTCGGTTCAGTCCGATCAGGCCTCCTCTGACCCCCGTCCCAAATGTCTCTGCTGTACAGTGAGGCTTCAGTGCACTTCTTTGTTCCTCTGCAATATTGAAACCAGAATCAAACAGCTCAATCTCCACAGTGACAGCTACATGTGACCCAATCACACTTAGTGCTGATATTTCTTTCTTTGTTTCTTTTGTTTTGCATCTCAGGAATATGTTTCATCTAGAGATTTTTTGTGTGTGATTTTTTTTCTATTCTGTCTTGAAGCGGGGACATGTGAGCACCTCTCACTCTGCTTTGTCCCTGAATGCTGACACCCTGTATTTTGTTGAGTTTCAGATTATCACAATGTTAATAAAATTATTCAGTGATTCTTCAGTAATTCTGTCATCTTGCTGTCTTTGATACATCAGAATTGCTACTGACTGAAATACTGCAATTTAGAAATATGCTGCAAATAATCAAGAGTGATAGAAGTTGTGTTTATACACGCTGTTATAATTTTAGCTTATGGTGTGTGAGCAATTCAGTGTTTTTGTCCATAATGTTACCATTGTAGCAACCATTGACAAGATGGACGACGTGTCTCCATCTCCTCCCTTGTACAAAAATGAAGCCAAAATACCACCATGTGAAGATTCCTGGCATATTGAGATGATGACGTCATTCAGAGCCAAGATATGTGCAGAAGGGATCTGATTGGTTTAGACGCAGAATGCACTTACCGCCTCTTTGGCTAAACAAAATACACGTTTAACTAACGTAAGCTAACGTAGTTAACGTAATTAACTAAAACAAGAAGATCCTTTAAGTAAGCACAGTCCTCAACAGTACAGATTCTTGTTTCGGTTTGAGCACACACATTTACAGTTATGGAAATTTCAGTGGCTCTTGTGTGAGTCTTGGTATCCTTTCCCCTTCACAATTCCTCCTATACTCTGCTATTCCAGTAAGGAAACGCTGCTGGAGCCGCGTTTGTCAACACGATACATTTGCTCTTTTTAGCATGAAATTACTCATTAAAACTAAACGTCTGCACTTGGACATGGATACGCATGATAAGAACTAACTATGATGACAGAGACCGTGTGTGAGAAAAATGAATATAATTTGTATTTTAATTTTATAGTTTGACCTATGTCCTATCTTTTAACATGGAGGAGGCGGAGCTTACGACCTATACTGCAGCCAGTCAGCAGGGGGAGCTCCAAATATTTTGGCTTCACTTTCGGGGAGCGGTTGTGCCGTCCATCTTTTTTTTTACAGTCTATGGTATCAACAAACATCTTCATGTATCAGACTTTAAATGGAGGGATCACCCACCAAACACGAAATATCCACAATAAAGTTAAGATTTGAAGCTAGTCACATGCTAGTTCAGCTTCTGATGTACTTTTGTAAAATAAGGAGTTTCAAGTCAAGCTGTACTGGGAGCTTGATTCCACATATTTAGCACCGTCACTGAGGTGTTGTTCTCCCATTGTCTTTGGGATTTCTTATTTTTGATTTAAGAGGTCCGTTCTCATGTACAGTATGAAATTTAAACTGTTGAATAAATAGTTGCCAAAACATCTGTACAAGCCTGATTCAGTCTTTTTTCCTCCTTACAATCATGGCTCTCCTTCTGGAGGCCTGTCAGGCTTTCTGGGCTGAGAGATGAGCACTAATGATACACTATTAATACTGCTGCTTTGGAAACAGCTGAATTTATTCACTCAAGGATCTAAGCACACAAAAAAACCTGACGAAAAAACACTTGCAGACACATGTTCATGAGTTTCTTCTGTCAGCTGTCGGAGCTTTTTTTTGAGTGAGCTGACAGTCTACAAAAAGCTTTAATACTCCTGCAAAAGAAGTAGAAAGGAGTCCCTGTAAATGGGAAAAGAAATGCAGAAGAAAGAGAAAAAAACTGTGATTTATTTTGAAGATTACAGTCCATGTCTTTGTGGAGAAAAAGACACTAAGAGAGACAAAACTATGGTTTCTTTGCAAAGTCACTTCATGAATGAAAGCCCACTAATATCCACAGTGACCTACTCAAACCAATGATAACGTTGAGGTTAATATATGCCCAAAAAAATAGAGCTCTATAATGAGTGTAGTTTCTATTAGTTTTCTTACAGCTTCATATTTCTGAAATGTTTCCAAATATATCCCTTAAACTGACACTATTGAGCATGCATCGTGTTATAGTCCAATAAGTGTGGAAGATCTGTATGTATCCTCTTGTTAAAGCCTTAAGTACTTCAGATTTAGGGTATTGGCTCAGGATGTAGAGGTGGTAAAGTGAAAATCCTTTAAATCTTGACCATGTGACTTCCATCATTTCTGCCTCGCAGCATCAAGAGAGTAAAAACTTTGCATAAAAGTTCAGAAAGATGGAGCGCATAAAGAGGGATATAAGAGCCTTAACAGGGAAGAGAGTCAGAAAAGTGCGGCTGTGACTGAGCCTGACGGACAGGCGGGAGAGGTATCCGCCTGTTTCCGTGAGTCAGAGGATGATGACTGAGGGGGGGGAATTAAGTAATGGCAATAAAATGTCATGTTAGAGTGAAGAAAGCAACTGCAATAAGCCCACCTGTCAGGAGTAAAAGCTGCCGGAGCAGAGTTGTGTTTCTGCAGCTCAGGTGTGATGCTTTACCTGATACAAAGTGAGGGTCAGTGAAAGACTCAATTACAACTCAATCAGTCAGTGCGGGTGGAGGAAAACCTTGAGAAAAAAGTTTTTCATACCAAATTTAGTAAATAACTGATGTTTTCTCTCATCTTTCTTTCTTCTCAGGCAGACTTTGAAGCCATGAGTGTGTCCAGCGTAATTATTCCCTGAAGGAATTGATGCTCAAATTTGCTAAAAGTTTTTTTTCTTTTTGTTAAAATACTCCAGTTTGTGTTAGAAGTGATGGGGGAAAAAAGGACAGGACAGATGGGAGAGACAGGTGTGATGATAGGCAACAATGGATTTGAAGCCATATAATGAATGAAAATAATTCATCATAGTCCACTGATCTGTCACAAAACACCAACCAGCGCTGTAGTTTTGTTTTTTTAACGCCTCAATTCAACACCCTGTCAACATTCTACTTCATGGCCAATCACACACCAAATGTAATGTTAAAGTGAATTTCACAGATATATTACACAGTGGCTGTTTTCACAGATGCACTCCTGAAAATATCTAGATCATTTCACGAGGACATTTTCCTGACCTGGCTGTTCACACATGCACCTCACAGCGGGAGACTATCCCTGTCAGGAGTCTCCTGAGGTAAGACGAGACATTTAAAAAAACTAGCGGACAGAGCAGCAGAGTCCGCTAGACAACGCTATAATGAGAATATTTGCCTTTATATCAATGCTACGTGTAGTTCAACTGAATCACACGATCAACAAAAGAGCGGAGAACAACATAGTGGCGAACAGAAAACGTAATGCAGCCGTTTAATTACATGCACGGAGATCGTAGCGGCCACGTGCATACAGTCTATGCACCGTGCACTGGTCACAGGATATAAACATCACCACCTCTCTTACTCTACGCATTATATCCTGCTACGTTCTTACATCAGCTCACTCGGATTTGCTGCGAAAAAAAAATATTAGAGGGCTGGAAGGAGAAACTCTGGGTGAAGTCAGAGTGAAAAATGTTTGCACTCACACATACTGCAAATATCAAGAGTTTTTCAGAAGTTTTCTGCAAGTGTGAAAGCATTAAAGTGAAAGAGTACATTTTCTTACCATGAACACAACATCAATTAAATACTTCAAACTTATTGTCAAGAGCCTTACAGCAACATTTTTAATGAAAATACAAGCTGATAAAGGTGTCTTTTTTCTTGCTCTTGGTTATTTATTCATAGAATAAATAATTACATTTGTCAACACAGTTCTCTGTGGAAAGTGGACAATGTGGTTTATTTGAAAGCTTACATCCAAAGGCATATTGTTCTGTATTCTCTTCAGGAAAGGAATAAAAATGATTTGTTTGCAACACTCATGAATGACCTCCAGTTTGTCTGCCTACAAATTGATTTGATAACAAGACAGATTTCACAGATGTTCACAAAGCCCCATGGCAAATAAGGACGCAGAAGTATTGAATTAAATTGAGGAAAAATATACTACCTTTAACTTGCCAATTTGTGCTGCCTGTTTAAGATTTGCTGCTTGTCGCCAAGAGTGAAATGACAAGGGAATAAAGCAGCGTGGAAAGCAAAGAGGGGGAATATTGATTGATGCATTCATTTAGGTTTGTCAGTGCAAGAGTGTTTCAGAATGAAAAATAGTCCACCTCTTGGCCATGGAGCAAGTGAAAGTGTCTGGAAATTTGGCATGAAATGGGGAAAAGAAACAGATGAACTCAAAGTTTAGAGTCAAAATAAGCTTCCGAAGAGTCAGAGTGAAAATAAATGTTCAGAACTTTTCAAACCAAGCACATGTTGCTGTTTAGACTCAAGACTGAGTGGGCCATCGCCAATCCTAGGATATATATATTTCAAATGTCAGACTTACTGTAATATCAGAGACGGAAACAGTCACTTTTTGTATAGAGCCCCATAATCACAACAAAAGTTGTCATAACAGTTTAAAACAGAGACCAGGTCTAGAACATAATCTTTGATATTATTTTCAGAAACCCAACGTTAATCCACCAATCAGCAAGCACTTACAGGTTAACCAGAAAAATGTTCCTTTTATCAGACAGAAGGTCATACTCATGGTGGACAGCGCTAGCCGTTTGCCTTGACCAGATGGATAGAGAAAGTGTGACTGAGGGAGAAAAATGAACAACGAGACGGACAAACAGACTGGGGTGTATTTACACAGCAACAACAATAAGAACAGATATTAAAGATTTGAAGGAGCGTACCATATGAGAATAATTGGTTTCAATTGGTCATTGATTGGTGAGTTACAAAAATTAGTTTTCATTGCAATAGTTAGCAGTGAGCATTCACATGCAATGTTAGGCATGATGCCTCAAATCTCTGAACGAGATACTAAATGAATCTCTATTGAATCACTATAGTGCTGAATCATTAAGGAGCCTGACTCTGTCCGCCGTCGCTCAACGCCTACAGCCAAAAAAAAGCATCAAAAAGAAAAATAAATCATGAACAGACAAAAACCGAACTCTTCAACACTCACAGCCCACAGACAGCACAAATGTTGTGTATAAACTGTTGAATAACTGCTTTGTTACTTTTTCCTGTGATTGCTCCATGCAGTTAATTGCATAATTTCCCTTATGAACACTTGAGCATAACAACTCACAATTCATTACAGTTACTGTAATGACAATATTTCCAGTTTGTGATACATGTTGCAAATACTTTCCAGATGCTGACTCTTACCTAAAGTGTATAGTTTAAAGGGCTTTTGTGGATTTTGCTTTTCAGAGGCTTTAAATAATGTTCATTTGGTGCACTTAATTCAGAGCTGAGATCTTACGATAATGTAGTCTGTCTTTAAATCAGCCACACTAAAGACACAAACTTCAGCTTTTTCTATAATGTAAAGCATGAATGTTTACTTTTCAGTCGATAAAGTACTCTCCTGCCTCCAGGGTTCACTTTTGGAAAGGAAGAAGAGAAACGTAGAGAAGGGAACCGCAATTAGAAGGACACAGATGGATGTGTAGGGGGGAAAAGAGAGAGCTGATACAGTGTGTCTCTATTTTTGAAGGCTGCTGCACAAAGGGCTGTTTAAGATGAATGGAGCCCCCTCCACACACACACACACACACACACACACACACACACACACACACACACACACACACACACACACACAC
The DNA here is from genome assembly GCA_020745685.1 of Tautogolabrus adspersus. Taxonomy (NCBI): domain Eukaryota; kingdom Metazoa; phylum Chordata; class Actinopteri; order Labriformes; family Labridae; genus Tautogolabrus; species Tautogolabrus adspersus. The sequence continues at coordinate 22,129,452 of CM036546.1, forward strand.
ACACACACACTCGTGAAGTGTCACTATCTGAATGTGCCACGGTGCCGAGTCTCACACCTGCCCAGTGCTGTCAGTCTGCCAGCTGTGAGAGCCGGAGCTGTCTCGGAGGTATCATCCTCTCCATATGCAAATATACTCCTCTTCTTCTTCTTCTTCTTCTTCTTCATGTTCCACATCTCTGGTCGCTTCCTTTCAGGCCTTCAGTCGAAGCGACTTCGTTCCATCCTCCTATCACTCCAAAGCTTCCCCTTAATCGCTTTCCTCCTCCATTTCACCTGCCCTCGACACGGCCCCCTTGACTCATCTTCCTCTTTCTTCTTCATCCCTCCTCCTCTACAGCATCCTGTGTAGCGAGATTTCAGATTACTTTGCCGGATGACTCACTTTTGGAGGGATCGAGGAAGGACAGCAGAGATGTTAGTAGCTTTTGATGTCTGGTAATTGTGCTGACCTCTTAGCCACAGACACACACCGGTGTGTAACCTGTTTGCTGTGCTTCAAGATGCCTTCAGGGAGAATTTGAGCAGAAAAAGAGGCTTTGATGTCTATAAACTTTTCCTTTGAAGGAATTGTCCCTACATGAGCCTGTGAACACACACAGATCCTCAAGCAACACCTCTCTGACTCTTCAAAAGTCTAAAGACTAGAGGTGAGCTAACGGGTGACCTACTGTTAAGATGTTTAACAGACATGGTCACCCCAATGTCAGACGAACGTGCAGACACATTTGGACAAGATAATAAAGAACCAAGAGAAACAGCTGTCTCAAGGTTTAGAGTCTAATGTATTCAAGCAAGTTACATCCCATAAAAGAGCTTTGATGCATTTAAAGCACATCAGCAATTAATGCAAGAGATGGCAACACGAGAAAATTACTTTAGGTGTTTTTGTTTTTTTCCAGTTAATATACTTTATGTAACTCACTTCACAGCACAGGGGTTTTGGACTCCTCAATGGCCAACGAATGAGATTGTAGTAGAAAAAGACAGCTTGTTGACTGGATGTAGACTGGAATAAAATGTATTTGCAGTTTGTATTTCCTCATGCAGGTGTGATAAACAGTAAATGTGGCAAGATTCAATTCAGCCAGATTTCAATTTGTAACAAGAACATTCACCCAAAAGAGGGTGTGTTCAATATGAACGCTCCTGTGAAGAATTCTTAGGTGGTTATGAAATATTCTGAAATGAATGCTGATGTCTCTAAATGACCTTTAATGCCAATATGTCCATTAGCCACAAGAGGGAAGATTTCTATATAGATATTTAGATACCTGCAGGGTAGGTGTCATGCAGTGAGTAACAGCTCACTGCAGAAACAGCCTTTTTACACATCTTTCACAGCAAAGATTCACAGTGAGTGACAAAAAAGGCGGCAGGAGAAAACAGCACTTACACATCTATACAGGACAAGATTAGCAAAGAGCTAAGACGTACCAAACAGAAGATTTGAATGTCAGAACTAGCTACCTAAACTAACATCTAGTGCTGCATCATAAGCTCTGTTGCACTGATTGGTTGTAGCATCCAGGGAAAATGTTGGTCTCTGTCTTTTAATGATAGCTCTTTAAAAGTTGAAAACGAACGGAGAAGTTACAACTGCCTGAGTATGAAACAAGGAAGTAAAATAAACAATCAATGAATAGTTGAACAAAATAACCTGGTGTTGAATATCGGGAATCGTAAAGCAGCCGCTGAAGCGCCACAATTTCCCACTTTGGGATCAGTAAAGTACACCGATCTAGTCATCTATCTATTTACTAGTGTTGTTAGGTCAATTTTCTTCAATTTTGTTTCTTTTATCCAGAAAAAATGTCAAAGAGCTGAGTCTGAGCAAATGACATTCTGAGTGGTTTGTGTAACAGTTTGTACTTGCACTGCAGCCTGGAAAGCCTAATGTGTGACATCACCCCGACTCTCATTTTGTTTCATCTCTTCCTCTATAGATCTCTACAAGGTCTTGCTATCATATAAAGGCAAAAAAACTTTTAAAGTCTTCAGAAATAGATATTAGCAAAATGACAAGAGATTAAAGCAAACCAATAGTTTTCCAGGCTTAACACTTTGTAATATTATCCTGTCATATCAGTATTTAATCATTATAATCTGCACAGCGTTTGGTGTGTTGGCAGTGGGTACAAAGTTGACAAAATGTGGCAGAAGTTTGCACCGCTCATTTCATGTGGGAGAACACATCCATTAAAGCTGACAGTGTGGACATGACACTAATAGCAGCTGTGCTGTTTCACATCTGAAGTAATAACAGCACAGAGCCAAAAGATCACTGTATGTCTATCCCAGTGCGTCTGAAGCTCGTTTTATGTGCAACACCAGTTTAGCAAGAGTGTATCATGTTGCAATGTGAGCTTCACGGAGGATTGCAAAGCATTAGTCGGCCTTTGGCATGGATGCTGCCGTGGTCGCGATCCTGCTAATTTATATCTGCTGCACAACTAATGAAGGATATAAAAGGCCTGAGGTTTGTCCATTCCAGACGTTGCCTTTTAGGGCTCTGCTCCAAATGATGAGGAAGCTCAGTGTTAAATGAGAGTTTGGTGCCAGTTAGGATGTGTGTGGGCTTTTTTGGTCTGAATGGTGCCGCCTCATTAAAAAGCTGAAGAGTTTTGATGGTTTATTAGAACAGATAACTCTCTTTGTATTTTTTGTCTTTATTTCATGTACACACAGAAACACACATACGTTGCTATTAGAGCGGACAGCTTGTGTTGAGTAATTGCTGTACAGGAAAAATCAAAACACATTCAATCCCCTCTTTTTGTACTTTTTTATGAGAGGGACAAACATGAGACATCCTCACTCACTGTATTTAAATGTGGTATGCTGCTGCTGAACAACTAACTTTCACATCCTGCTCTGTCCAAAAATCACATTCTGTTTGTTTTCCCCTCACAATATAAGTATACCTTTCTTTCTTCTAACTTTACCTTATGTTCTGCAACATGAGACATTTCAGCTCTGTTCTGCTCTTGAAAATGTCCCTCTGTGAATTATAAAATTGACAAAAATCCCTGAAATTGTGATGCATAATGGGACATTCTGTACAACAACATGACATCTTGGTTTCTCCCTCAAACTTGGTGAAAGTAGGTTCTACAGTCCATCTGTTTTTTCTGGCATCGTGCATATGATTGATTTGTACCTAACTGAGGTTTTTATATGTTGTGCTCCTCCAAGTTTTTTCTTATGTTTTTCAAATAGTAATGCAATTGCCTTTTCAATTTTTATTTTAATGTGTCTCTTTTTTCCAGAAAAGGCAGCAATGACAATACAAGCAATAACACAACATATTTCTAACTAACTTTGCTATCATATATTGTGTATAAATTGCTCCTCGCGGGCAGACACCATCCAGCTGTAAGAATGAAAAAGTTGTATCTCTAACAGAGGTCGGGGGCAAAAGGGTCACGATGAACCAGATGTTTTTCACTGTGCTCTGACTCCACATGTTTCTCAACTCACACACACTGCCCCCCGCGGCTCAGCCAGAGGTAATGATCTATGTCGAGAGAAGTGTAGGAATTTACACTGAGGTACCGCACAGGGGTCAGGGTCACCTTTAAACAGATGTTATGGCAGAGGCCACCGCCGTGCGTATGGGACACGGGTCAGTATTGAGCAGATGCTGCAAACCAGCGGGGATTAGCGTGTCACATCTTCTTTGAGCTGACTAAATGCTGCCATCTCTGTCAGGCGACCCCCTGCCTGGGAGGAAGATAGCAGGGGTCCAGCTTTTATGCTGTTGCTGTAGTGTTGCTAAGAAATCATTGCTAATGTTTCATATTGTGAGAAGCCACATGGGACCCTGGAAAGAGCTTTCTGGAACTTCTGCTGTCATTTCGCTACTGCAGAATAACCATCTTTTATTAATCCTAAGAGAAAAAGAACTTTAACCCAAAAAAACAAGTACCAGCTAAGTTTGCGGTAAGGGTAATAACAAACTCATGCACATAATCGTATGTATTAATCTGTTATTTAGAGGGGCTTGCTCTTTCCAGCAGATAATATTTTTGCAAATGTCTGCTCATTAAGCTGCGACTAAAGTGCTTTTTCACTCGTACATTTTACTGCTTCAATGGAGGCATAACACTGGATGTTATAATATAGAATCACTGTAATCTTGGTGAAATTGGACTATTGGCATTTACTTAAATTGATGTAAAGTGTCTCCAGTGGAAACAGAACAGCAGTGTGTCTCTTCAATGATGTACTGCAGTCAATTAACATGAACATTTTCCCCATTACATGTATCGCCTTTCATATTAAAAATAAATGAGCAGTTACTGTACAGGCTTGAATGTGGATGCTGACGGCTGATTCCATATAACCTTATCATTAAATTCCTGTCTGAAAATATGCATTTATCTGGAAGAAAGTTATTAAGTAAAGAAACCGTAATTATAAGCTTAAAAAAAAAGTTACACACTTATGACCTATTTAACTGCCAAGGCACCATAATTGTGTCTTTCGCTGTAGAATCAGTAAACCCCTCCAGCACGTCATGTTTGGAAACACAGAGACTTACTCATTAAAAAATGACAAACATCTCCACATTTTGACTTTTCATCCATAACTTAAGACCCTGCGTGTCTCACCTTATGAAAGCCTTTCACTAATGTGTTTGCCTCCCACCATAGGAGGATGTGCCTTGAATTCCTGCAGATATTTACAAGCAAATCAGTAGTTTCTACACAGAATTATGGGGCAGATGTGCAGGTGTCCTTATCTCCTTGTTAATACCAAACGCTGAATAAATCATAGGAGTTCTGTCTCCTGGGACACAAGTCTTTCATTAAATAACAATTTTGGGAAACTGCATCATTGGTTTGTCTATTTTAGATGTCATTTTATTAAAACAGCTTGTAGGAGTTGGGATTAACAGTAGAATGAACAAGACATTTCAATATATTTTGCCCTGATCCAATTACGGCACAAAAACATTGAATGCAGGGGCAGAGCAAGAGGATGGCTAGGGGAGGCCAGAGCCAACCCAGAAATTCTGATTGGCCACCCCAGTTGTGACCCCAAAACCCTGACCTATGAAAAGCTTTTTGCCTTGTCAGAGGCAAGACTTAAGTTTACATCAACTATTTGGGCTGTGTGCTAACCGGCTGCTATTAGCTTTCTGTCATTTCAATGTGGCAAATTTCTTTTTTTTTTCAAATTGTGACTTTGGATAAAAATCTTATTTTTCAGCACTTAAAGAATCAAGCTAAGGAGATTTAAATGTTGCTACTCTCTTAAAATGTTTTTTTTTTTTAGCAGATATGATTGGTGGAGATGGCAAGAGTAAAAAAAAAAAGCTATTCATTTATGTCTGCACTTAACACATCCGGCCACTGCTGCAGAGGTCAGTGGCCAAGTTCCACCAATCCGGTCAGAAAAAGTCACCATGTTGACCCATAATAATGTCCACAAAGTCATTTTAAGTTCTTGATTTATTCACACATTTCACTGAAAACAGAGAAAGTTATGATAGTTGTCCAAATGTGGCCTTGTCCTTTCAAAGTACACTTTTAAGTCTGCGGTCCAACCGGTTCAGAATTTCACGCTAACTCCCTCACCTTGCAGCGTGCATCTCAATGTTTCTGTCTGTGGGAACTATTGCAAATGAAGAATTTCATCATTATTGGGTTCTTGCTTTTTCTTCCCATGTAACCCAAAAAAAACCCTCTGCACTCAAAAGTTCACAGTGTTCACAGTTTAAAATTAAACTCATGTTAATGGTTTTATTTTTCAATCCACTACAAGACACGACGTGAATCCAATCATGGCAATTTAATTGTTTTACTTCTAATTATAAAAACAAAAATTCTTATTGTTCTCAATTTGCTTGGTTTTCCTGTGTGTTGGTGTGTTTCTTTCACACCAACACACGGCTCTGATAGACACACACACTCAGTCCCTATGATATGATTTAGCTCAGCAGTGTGCTGTTTATTAAAAAATGGGCAGACTGCTGAGCTAGACACCACCCCACTGTTTCTGAATAATAAGTACTAACTCTGTGCATCCCCTCACTGGAAACACGGCGATGGAGACGTAGTAGATGCCTCTCTGTATGTGTGTCTCTGTTTGTGTGTCGTGTGTAGAGCTGGTGACTCCTTGCAAACAAATACAACTGAGTTATGACCTTATTTGGATTAACCGGAAGGCTTTGTTGTATAGCAAGAGCTTTATTAATCCATGAAACTATCACTCTGTCACTCTTCCTCCTGGAGGTGATTAATAAGTCTGTGACATAGAAGTGAATTCCCTCTGGAAAAATATGCACTATGCATCCTCTTTATCATTTATCTATGCTGTATACATTTGTACAACATAATAAATCAATGCCCATTAGACTTCTAGTCACATGAGTCCTTCTTTGTATAATACTATGCATGGATATCCACATTAATGCTGCAGAATGCATACACTGGTAAACCTACAGCTTTTAAAGAATACATCCTTAATGATTTGTACAAAATGCAGTTTGATATGTGATACAGTATAAAGGGTGCTCCATTCAATAACAATTGAGGACAAAGATTGTAGATATTTAAAATGTGCAATGTTATGTTCATGTTGTATGTGCATCTGACCGCCATATGTTCCTTAACTACTGATCTGCTGCACCTGTGGGCTGACTACAAAACCCAGAGTCAAGCTCCTCCCCCTCTCTCTCAAACTGCAGCCAGGACCAGAAGCACGGCCTCAGCCACCATTTCTCCCGTCCTCTGAGTTTATGTGTTAATCTTGTTAGGAATAAAGATTCTTTTTTGCTGATCATATGTGTTTGACTCCTTTATGCTGCTTCCCCCTGAGCCAGGGTCGTAACAGCAATTCTCACACCTGTCCAGACACTCGGTAAGTTCCTTTGAAGAATGAGAGCATATTTAGCTATGAAGAGGATCTATACAATCACAATTTGTTTCAATTCTTCTCATCTTAATGGTAAAAGATGAATGGCTTTACTATCTGTCTTTTCAGGAAAGTGTAGCCTACTTCACATCAGACAGAATATGAAGCATTATTTATTGCACAAAAATGTGTGTACAGCATTTGTGTAAAAAAAAAAAAGACTTGAAAAGAAAACCATTTTAAATTAAATATTTTTCTGTTTCAATTGATTGAAATAACTCCACACAAACTGCATTTACTCTAAATGAATGTGGCACGTTTCTCCTCCTTTCACTCTTTCACAGAAGGTGTTTATGTCCTTTATCCTCTCCCCAGCGTTGATTTTACTTCACAGCACTAAGACATGGCAGACAGCATTTTAAAATAACCCTGTTTGAGGACTAAATAGATGCTCATGCAAAATATAGAGAGCAAAGGCAAGATTGAATAAGTGAAGGAGAGACATAGAGATCGAGATGAATGAACGAGGTGAAGGACTAAGAAATTTCTTTCCCTGATGGGTTGTCAAAATCACTTTTCGCTAATGTCCCTCTTAACCCTGAATGTGTCACCACGCACTCACACACACTTCTTCAAACGCATACACAGGCAGAGCCATGCATTTTCTTGAGCCATCTGGTCCGAGCTTTTAAAGCCAGTTTAACAGGACAGTGAGCTCAGACAGAAAGAGACAGAGAGGAAGAGCAAGGTGAAAATGGGGACAAGTGCATTTAACTGAACAGAGACAAAGAAGAAGAATAGTGACTTTCTGGCCACCTTGTCATTAACATCAGTACACCTTTTGAAGATTTGGGTTCCTTATGAATCTCTGAAAGACCATGTTTGCCTCTGACCAGCCAGCCTGGTTGTAATCCTGGAAATAGCCTCAGCCTTCCATCCCCGACCACGAGTTCTGTCTCTGCCCTCCTGGTTCTTGCCTGCCTCTCCCCCTGGGCTTTTTGGCTTTTTCCTGCAACGGCTGCTTCAGTGTGAGTTTTCCTGTCTTTATCTGCAGATTTCTGTTACTCAAAGACTCTTACTGCTCGACACTGTGTGGGTCTCTGGATTGTGCCTGCTGCTTCCCCAACCTGCCTTCCGCTATTCCCGACTCAGTTCAAAGACTTTAACAGCTCTTGCAGATATTAAACTGAACTCTGTTGTTACCTGCCTCTTGCCTGAACCCGCTGAAGTTATCAGTGAAAATGATTATCACTGAACGTTGTGTCTTCCATGTGCTACATTTGGGTTTAAACATCCCACATGCCAGATTTAAGTCGATAGTCCAAGTTATGAGATGTTGGGCTACGTTTCTTGAGCTCATCTTCAAGAAAAAGCATTAGCCTTAGGCTCCATGTGTCTGTGTGGGGCTGTTCATTTTTGTAAGTGAAGCTATAATGGTCAGACTAATATCTATGTCAGCCTAACTACAGATTAGACAAAAGAATGAAATGGTGCGTTTTGAATTGATGTCAAAGAAATATCGATTACTTGGCTGTGTACCATTCAAGAAACGCACACAAATGAGCAGCTTTATCATGAGGCCATTCAGGAGGTGTCCAATTTCCCCTCACTAGTCATTGATAAACGTTCTCTTTGCCTGTCACTCAGGACTTAGACTGATTCTCTCTCAGCCCAGGAGCCCAATTTAGTCACCACAAGAATCTATCACGAAGCGATGCTATCTGCAAGTGACCCAATCTCTCCCTTACCCTTCCATCTGTCTTCCCTTCTGTCTCTCTCCCCTCCTAGCCACCCTTTCCTCCTCTCTGCTTCTTAACCTACCCCTGCTCTTTATTTCAGTTGTACCTTTCCATGTTTTTTCTACCCTCTGTCTTTCACCCTCTGCTATCTTCCTGGAGGACCTCACAAACTAATCAAGAGTGCGGAGAACCTGACTTTGCATATAGATCATATCCCTCGCTGACAAGGGATAGAGAAGAAAAATGTCTACATCGCTTATATATGAAGCCTTTCAGTAATGTGATGGATGGGTTGCATTTAGCTTCAGCAAACTTTTGAGACATTTCACTGATATGACTTGATTAATGGCCAAGTCGAGACGGCCACTACAAGAGGGAATCTATCGGGGATGGAAATTCTCCTCAGAAGATCTGAGATAAAATACTAAACGGCTGCTTCTGTCAATCAGTACCCTCATATACCAGGGGTCTGAGGGGGCCGCGAGACAAAGCATATTGAGTAGATTCATGCCTGCTGTACTGCACGCATACTGCATACTACACTCAGTATAGCTCCTGGAGAGTATGCAATATGTTTTTAGTGATAGAAATTAAAGCATCATCAGCATAAAGAGAGACAAAAGTATCATAAATTGTGATTGGCTGGTCACCAGCAGACACATACTACTTAAAAAATAGGCCCCAGAGAAAAGGAAAATAGTAGAGGAGATAAAATACAACTCCAGGGGGCGAGCCTAGGGACTTCACCTGTCAGCACTGAACAGCAGACAGGATATTAAAATCCTTAATTATGAAAATTAGATTTTATTTAAGCTTGGATGTTGTGGAGCACAGACCTTAATTAATCCATATCTAATGGTCAAATGTCTTCTAAGCTTCAAGGGAGAGAATATCTCCTGGGCTTTGTGACCTGGGAGAGCATGTTTTAATATGAAGCAGATGTTAAACATAATCAGAGTTGCATCTTAATTTTAATGAATCCTGCAGGGTCATTATAAGTGCCATTAAATACCACACGGCGCCACAAAGTCTGAAAACCATCCCAGTAGCTGGCTCCGATTATTGTGTGACAATATGGAGTGCATAAAACAAATGGGTGTTGGGGGGAGGGGGGGGGGGGGGGGTTTGAAGGGTAAGATACAGCAGGAGATCAGACACTTTGTTTCAACAATTCAGCGGGTCAAAATCCCTCCTACTGGACCCGTTCTTACCAGGGATCCACACATATTGATGGTCCTGAGCTCATGCTGATCTGTAAACATGTCGTACTCTGGAATAAATTGGACCCTCTCCTGCAGAAACATTCACATGTATAGGAATGAACCCAATACATGTCTTCGACCCTTTATTCTCAAGTAAAAAGAAATTACAATTTTGTTCCTGTAAAGGGAAATGTATTAACACATGTACTGAAAGTGTGCAATATTTGTTTACATTCAGAATTATCATTGGGTCTGTCAATTTGTACATAACTTAAAATGATGTTAAATAAATATAAAAATGTATGAAATCAAGTTCTGCAAGCCAGGAAATGAAAAAAGAAAAGATAAAGAAAGAGAAAAGGTCATTTAAGGAATAAGACTGTTTTTAATGAAAGAGCTGCACAGTTTTTTTGCAGAAGTTCATAGTTATACATTCTTATAAAAGAAATTAATAACAGCCCAATGTTAGTCTATTTCTAGCTCATGCAGAGATGACATTTGTGCAAGGAGCAGAAAATAAAGAGCATTATACAACTGTGGGTCCTGAGTCAAGGTTGTCTACGGTAGGCGGATGGCAAAGGACGAAAACATCATTAAAGTTACACTCTGCTCAGCTATGCACGTTAAGTGTCTCATTAAAGCCGTGGTTTGACATCAGGTTTGGCGTGTTACTGCAGTTATGATCATGTTCTTGGGAAAGCTGCTGCATCGACACATTTTGTTTGTTTGTGTAAGTCTGACGCTGAAGTCCATCCCACCGTCAGCACAAACATCGTGTCCCTCGGCTGCTTTCAAATTAAAAACACAAACTATTCCTGACAATTGAACATTTTAAAGGCTGTACAGTACACTGTTTTTGTCCTCTTCCTGTCTCTCCAGGGTGGATACAGCCTAAGTAGTTTCTATCATTTCGGAGGACCTTGCGTTCACATACATAAAATGCTTAACCATGAATATTAGCCTGAAAGCAATTCTTAATGCTGAAATTTAGAGGGTTACCACACCAAAAACAGAGAGGAGTATCGATACGTTTTTAACTTTTATTTATCCCCACAAAGAAAACACACACACACACACACACACACGCACGCACACACACACTAATGAAGGACATACTGATGAGCTGTTACAATCAATAAATGGAGCATACTTCTTACCATTTGCAGATTTAATCACAAATTTAAAACTAAATCAATCATCATTTTGTTTTTTGTTCAGTTGTATTCATGTGTTTGCCAGTGATAAACAATAATGTAACTGACAGATGATGCTTTTACTGTCTTTTTTGGACATTTTTCAATATTTGAAATTTTGCAACTTTATTTGCTTTTTACAAAATATCAGATATCCTTCAGTTGTACGTTCAGTGTCAGATGATGGTGGGTTAGCTCTAAGTACAGATGCTCAGTGAAGTATCTCAACATTTCTCCATAAAAGCTAAAGTACCCATGTCCTCAGCCGATTATGGCTTACTAAATAGCATTGTGATTGTGGGAAACATGATGTAAGAAGTAAGTGAAAGTGTTTTTCTAAGCAAAGTGAGATGTCGATAATCATGTTTAAAAGGTTTCTAGAGGGGGGAAGTGCGTTAAACTCTTAAATGATTCCCAGAAACATGATCATTTGTATAAACCGAGTTTCCAGAGAAGTAGAAAAGCAAATGCCTCCCAGTAACAAAATTTGTAAAATCAATCAGTCAAAACGTCCATTATCAAAAGTAGTGCCAAAGAAGGGCTGTCTTGTGGTGATCTCAAAGAACAGATAGAAGTTTCTTAATCAACTCTCAAAGGAGAAAATGCTTTGGCGGTACGCTAAGAAATACCAGCATTTCACACAAATCCTGTTTACTGATACATCCATGTTTGAGATATGGGAGTAGCAGTGTGCACATGGAGACAGATTGGAGTGAGAGTGATAACACAGTGACTCAAACCAACAGTTGATGGTGGGAATAATCATGTCAAGGATTGTTTTGCTCCCTGCACCAAATTAACTCGACCCTGACCTGACGTCGAGAGGCTGAACTGTGATTATCGATTGTAAAGAATAAAAAATATTTAATTCATCACAAATGAAGAGTAACTACATCTTGAGTTGTTGTCTCAGTTTTTTTGACCCGATTTCAAAAATCCTTCTTTATCGCCTACTGTTCTTGTTCTTCTCTAATTGTAGCACTTGAGGCGGTCAGAGGAAGACACTGATAACAGGAAACATCCAGGTTGATGCACTAATTGTAAGATATTGTGAATAAAAACTTCAGCTCAACAAATTGTATTCATATAAATCTATGTTCTTGCTGCCATGCGCAAATGTATCAACTGTTAACATGATTAAAATGTAGTGTTGAATCTTAAAGACTACCTTTTTTTTTAAATATACATTTTCACTTTCAATTCTCAGACCACGACATAAAAAGAAGGATGGGTGAAAATTGATGTTCTTTTTCCAGTGATTAAATGAAATTCAGCTGTCCAAGTTATCAATGAATTCAATAATGTATTTGCTATTTTCTTGTTCTGACTTTGTATTAAAACTGGGGCTATTGATCGTACATCTCAGACTTTTTGTATGGAGAGGGCTCTGATAGAATTTTTGTAGACTGCATATGAAGAGAAGATTTGTTCTTATACACTTAGGATTGTTATTGACCTCGAATCTCTGCACTGCATGAAAATGTCTTTGTCAGACTTTCATGTCCTTTGAGAGACATTTCAATAGAGATGGACTGACCCCTAACGCTTGCCGTATAAAGAGGTGTTGAATGTATTTTTCTAGCTTTACATTTTTGATCAATGAGGTATTACATTTTTCTCCACATCAGTCAGATTTCATTATTTTTTGCTGACAGTATTTTAGCACATCTGTCTATAAATTGGAGTATCGTCTATGTGACTCTGACTCCTGATACTTGTTAAGAACTATCAACCAGAGCTTTTTGAAATGATTGTTGTATCTCGTTTAGCTAAATGTTTAACAGCTAAACTAAACAATACAAATAGAAAACATATATTACGTACAAAATAAGTATTGTCCTTTACAATACTCTTCCATAAGCTCTTGTATTTCCCTGACTGTGGTTGCAGTCATTGTCTACACAGACTGTGTAACACACGTCTATCAAACCTGTCCTTGCCAAAGTCATCCGCACCACAAAACAAATGACCACCTCACCTTCATCCTCCCACCTTTCTTCCTCTCCTTCCTTTACACAGATCTCTATCTTCATGGGAATAAAGCCCTCTTAGCATGTCATGTTTTTTTAATATCCCCCAGAGCCCCCTATAAATATTTATTCAAGATGTGCCATTAAGATGGTCCAAAAAGGACCCAGCACAGGACCGTAAGCAAACACCTTTTGTTTGACTTCTGTAATACACTGCTAGTTTTGAATCCAAAATGGAGGCTCTGTTATAGGGAGCAGACATGCTCTGGCATCACAAGGCAGAGGGACATTAGTACAGCTGGTCAGCTTTATGTGCAGCCATGACTGTGTCTACATTTCAAACTCATAGACATGTGAGAAGACAAAACCCTGTGCGATTAAAAGGTTAGACAAGTAGTAGGGGACAATAGGTGAAAACTTGTTTGGAAACTTAAGGATACATATTTTGACAAATACAATGGCCTGGGTGAAAACTTTTATTTTATTTTGATTGGCTGCAAGTATGTCAATCAATTCCTGACAAATTGACACCTTGAAATATCAAAAATGCAATAAGCAAAAAGAAGGCAGCCAACAAGTAAACATGACGCATCAATTTGAGCCTTTATCCAAATGCTGGTTTGGGAACAAAGGATAGTTAGCTAGGTAGTTTCATTTGGTACCATATTAGGATATTTGTATGAAAATGAAAGGCAATGTTATTGACACTGAATCTTGCTACTCATTCAAAGCCCTCTTGCTCATTTCCTGAGTCAGAGCTGCCATGTCAGCTTCGATCAGTTCTACCTACTGGAGTAGTGAACTATGTTTTCTTCACAACTTAAGGCATGAAAATGATTTTTTTTAAGTAAGTATAGTCAAATCCCCAAGCATTACCAGGAAAAATATAACGATAAGGCAGAAGCTGTGTGTAACAGGAATAAGGCCCATGTGACTTTATAGCTGTGGCCTTTTAAATCATAACTTTTAGAGAGTCCTAACTTTGAAATGAATACCGGTTGACAATGTCATAGAGGAATTTTACAGGATACATTTTTTAAAGTGAGTAATTTGAAAAGAGTGAGGTGAGGAAGAAACCTTTATGGTTATTGTCTTTTTAAGGGTTTGAAAAACGAAGTCCTTTCCTGTCTCTCTGTCTCAAAACTGCTCCCTTCCTTCTCTTTCTTACCTTTACTCAGGTCACATCAGCCCTCTGGTCGCTCCACCTCTCCATTTGGTGTCTGTACAGTATGTTCTGTCCTGCTTCCTTCCTTCTTCCTCCGAGGCGTTGCCTGGCCCACTTAGGATCAACTGCCAAAGTGAAGTGTGTGTGTTTCAGTGCACCAGTGCACCTTTGTCTGTGCATTTGTGTAAGTGTGTTTGTACCCTATCTGCCTATGGTCATATTTGCTCTGATTAGCTTGTATAGACTTCTTTAAAAACTGTTTACTTTTGGAAGTAATGATGTCATGCATTCTGAGAGGAGGAGATGTGAAGTAATAAAAGCTACAGCAAGTTCATGGACACAGCATGTTTCCACTCTTTTTGCAGGATAGTTCAAAAGTGCATATAGCATGGCAAAGTACCATATACATTATTTTCTGTAATCCTATCAATAGGTATAATTATTCAAAGTGCAGGGAATATATCAAAATGTTAATGTGTCAGTGCATCCAGATTTAAAGCTTAATGCAAATCAGAAAGCATAGAGCACCACTTAAAATCAATAGAGATCAAAAGGGCAAAGCATCAAATATGTTTCAGTTCAAGTAAGCAAGGATTAGGTGCAGATGTGCATGCAAAGTAGTGTTGCCATATCTTATCCGCTGTGCAACTTGAATGTATTGAACTGTGCAATTGTGGTGCACGAGTTTTCCAACTGCCATATGGTTGAATTAGGATGTTTGGCACAGTGCTGGAAATCTGGCATTGGATCAACGAATGGGAAAAATCAAATCAAAGGGGCTAGGTGGCCTAGTTGTTAGGTTATGCCCCATGTACGGAGCCTGTAGCCCTCCAAGGGGCAGCTCGGGTTTGAGTCAGCATATCATCTCCCTCTCGCTCTCTCTCTCTCTCTCTCACTCTACCGTGTTCCTCTATTCACTGTTTTATCAAATAAAAAAGCCCCAGAATAAATCTAAAAATAATAATATTTGATTGTAGTAACTATTGACATTAAAACAACATATATAGTAACTTCTGTGACCTTTTTCCCCACAAATCCTTTGTATACAGAGAAACATGTGTTTCTACCAAGCGGCAACCTGCAGTCTTGGAAGTGTAAAATCCTGCAGTTCCTCGAGTGTCCGCTTGAGGCTTGCTCCAGGAACACCGAAAGTCACATTAACGTTTTTTACAGCATCAATAAACATGTTTACAGCCTGGTACAAAAAAAAAAAATAGGTCTGATTCGTTTTTTCATCACTGGCACACACTGTTCGGGGGGTACATTTTTTTTAAACTAGCTCCGTTTTGATTTTGAAATATTACGTGTAATCCATAGTTACAGTAGGCGCATAGCTGACATGATTGACAGGTGGACGTGATGTAGCGGTTCGTCAAGAGGCTTAAAACCTGCCTCAGCTTCGGCTCTAAGCCTGTCGTTAGGTTGACTGAAAGTTAGGCTGAGACAGCATTTCCAACATGGCGGCGGCTGCCGATGAGCCTCCGGAGCCCCCTGCCGTAACAGATGGCTGACGTCACTCAGGCTTCGTCCATTAATATTTACAGTCTATGGTTTCTACCCTATTCTTTAAATTTAGTAAAACAGCTCCAGAGGACATGAAGCAAGTGTTCAAAATATGATGATATAAAGTTCAACCATACAAGCACGTTGAAAAACATGCTTTTTGATAAATCTTCGACATCAAATTGTCCCTATATTTTAGACATTTCATTACAACTACGAGATGAAAACTTGTGTGAACTTGCCATAAATGTGTGCAGGATCATGTGTCATGCTCCAGACCAAGTAGTTGTCTCCTTGTCTCTAGACACTCTCTCTTCAAAATGTCTTTGAGGTAGTTTTATTGTCCGATCCAAACTTGTTTTAATCTTTCAGCTGGATGAATACTAATGACAGGTCTGCACTAAAGTCTAAGACGTGTTTTATAGCCCTCCCTATGCCTGTAAAAGAAGCTGAGGAGAAAAATGATTACCCCATCTGTCTGAGGGACATGCAAAATCAGAAAAAGGTTGTGGCAAGGTCGCATGTTGGGGAGGGTCAAAGATATTGTACAATAATGAAGTAAAGGAAATTGGCCTCATGCATGTCTACAAAAATATCTACAGCTAATTGTCTGCGAAAAGCATAGTGCAGGATCAAACCCAACACAGGGATGAGTCATGCTTTAGTGTGTACTTTAAAGGCGTTCAAATGTGTGTTAACCCTTTGTTATAGAGGAAATAACATCATCCAAAAAGGCCTAATTGTTCACTTACCTGTATTAAGACACTGGGACAGAGTGTGCACATATTTGTTAACAAATGATGTCACACATTAAACTCTTTTTGTCGACTCCGATCAACATTCTTCTCCACATTAAGTGTTGTCCATCAATTATCTATAGTCATCGTTCCTAAGTCGAAAGGTGACCGTGCATTTTTCCATCAGGACCCCTCGACCTTGGAACGACCTGCCCGAGGAGATAAGGCGAGCAGTATCAGTGACTTCTTTTAAATCTCTTCTTAAAACCCACATGTAAAGACTTGCTTTTACGTGATGTCGTCTAACCCACCTCACTACTTTTATTCTTCGTATTACTTTATTTACCCAAAATCCTGCATTCATTTCATTATTCCTATGGTTTTATAAATGTTGATTGTTTTATTTGTGTTATTGCCTTTCTCGATTTATTGCTTTTATCTCTTTTTATTGAGAAACAGAAAGTACTTGAATTGTGATTGTAAACCCTAATGGCATAATAAGGCAAGTTATTAAACCACTGCTCTGTTTACAAGTGAACATAATGGAGGAGATTTAAGTTGAAGCTGAAAGATGATAAAACACTAAAATGTATTTTGAATACTGCATGATGGGAGGTGCTTCTTGTTTATAAAATGAGTACAAAAGAATGGTTTCTCTATACCTCTAAAAAGCATCATCTTGTTTTAGGCAGTGCCCTTTAAAATACCCCAGACTGACTTTAGAAGAGAAGAACAGACTGAAAGAAGTGTTGTAGAAAGTGCTTTTAAACCGAGGGTAAGCGATGACAATGAAAACGTTTCAGAACAACTAATAAAAAGGTCAGAATAACAAGAGACCGCCTGCTGCTCTCACGTCTGTGATCATCCTTCACTGTCTTTCCAATATTTCTGATAACATCAGTGACACAAAGCACACCTCCTTTTAAGAGGGACTTTATGTCATTGATCAATGGGATGTATTACAGCAGAATGATCCGACTAAGCATTTGATCCAGTTGAAGTGCACATTGATCCAACTGTAGTCTGCCATTTATGCACTTACTTTCTGTGATTTGAGGCTGAGTCATGACATGTATTCCTGGTCTTATGCACGTGTTATATGTTTACATTCATGTTGATATTTTGGATATGCAAATTTATTTTAATTTGTGTTTTGGCAAAAAATGGTCACTAGTCCTTGGTAGGCCTAAAATGTGTTTTGAGGCATTAACTGGGACTAATGGTTACAAACCTTTGCATTGTGAAGGTGTGGCACACCCAAAAATGTGTGACCACTTTTGTGCTGATTTTGGATTGAATTGGTAAAATGGTATTTTCTAGCGCCTTGAAAACCCTAATACAGGCCTATGGACATTAATGATTATTATGAGATTTAGTTTCATTACATACACTGTATACAATTACTGTAAAGCGCAGCGGCACCTCAAGTGGAACTGTCAGCAACGGAGCAGTTGTTCAGGGTTGCTTCAGGGGAACACTTCCGCCCACACCTCAGATGCAACCTGGAAGGCAAACCGAATGCTGTTGTGTCTTCATTGTTTCTGTGGTGCCATTCCTGGGACCCAGAACATAAGCACGAAACTGAATGTATTTGGGCATCCATGTATTTTTGTTACTCTTACAGATTTCTTAATCAAGAAACAATGTAGCTTCCCATTTAGCATCTTTTCTGTTGAAAGAGCATTCCTGGTTTCAAAAAGAATCAAAGTTGGTCCTCCTGACGTTTTCTGATATGCAAACTTGGTTTATGCATTTGTAGGATTTGCTTTTAGGACATTATTGTCATAAATGCTCTCAGTCATCATTATGATCTTTTTGTGATTGACATAATGTCAAACACAAGGTCACTGAGTTAAATTGACATTGCAAAAAAAGATTTGTGCACAATACCACTAAAATGCTAAAGGTTTAGAATATTATTAACGGTATACGTTTATCATATTTAACCCATAAACCTAATATATTTAACTTTGAACAAGCACAGCTGCAATTCTCCTCTAAAAATGTCTCTCCCAATAACTCAGCGGAGAGAAGGAAGACAATAAACACAAACCTGCCTTTTATTGCCTCTCTAAGTGTGTGCTGATTGGACAAGATAGAGTGCAGAAAAAGGAAAATATTTGGGACTGTTTACATTAAAGCACTTTATTTACTGATTAAACGAAGGGATTTACACAGTAAAAGTTTATGACTCTTCCTTTGTATAGACAGACTTACCTCGTACAATAAAATTCACATAAACACAATGAAAGTCGATTGTTTATATTCATGTTTACAGAAATAATTTGACCAAAGCAACAATGAGTTAAGTATGCATGCGTGTATGCCTGAGTGAAGGCGAGAGGGGTATGTTTTTGTGCTTCTGTCAGTGCTCATGCATTCATGCATGTGTGCAGAGTGTGTCAGTACGCACGCTCGCATGTGAATTTGATTATGTACATCTTTGTGTCTTCTGCAGAGAAATCGACAACAACAATATAACCCAGGGGAGCCTATTAAAGAGAAGGTCTCTACAGTCTGTGTTTAAAATTAGGAGCCATATGTTAGAGTGATGGGTGAGCCTCGGCAGCTTAGTCGGAGAGACTCCGTTTAAATTCGTTTTTTTTTTTACTCCCCTCACCTGAAGTACAAGGTGTGTGTGTGTGTGTGTGTGTGTGTGTGTGTGTGTGTGTGTGTGTGTGTGTGTGTGTGTGTGTGTGTGTGTGTGTGTGTGTGTGTGTGTGTGTGTGTGTGTGTGTGTGTGTGTGTGCGTGTGCGTGTGCATGTGCGTGTGTGTTATATCCAGGGAAGGGACTGGACTCCATCTACTGTGCAAATAACTTGAATTCCTGTGTATGAAATGTGTCATTGATAAGCCATATTGCATAACATGGTGTTGACTGCATTGAAACAGACCCTTTTCAATCCTTTTTGGTCATCTTAAATGTCATCCCTTTGGATATTCCTGTATGGCTTGTACAAGGTAAATGAAGTGTGCCTTAGGCTATGAAAACATATAAAGATGGCTGAAATGCTACACTCTTACATTGACATGAAGCTCTCAAAAAGAGTCTTAAAAATTGAATTAAATGTTATAAAAGGAACAACAGCGTCCAAATACAGGTACATTCAGTAATCTACACAACACAACATGGCACATGTTTCTCTGGCTGTACTATGATCCTTAAACAGTGTGTGCGGTGCTATCACAGTTGGACAGATGTGCAGTCATGTCACTGAAGCATGTTACCACAGTGACACCGTGCTAATTTGTCTGTCAGTGTGTTCACTATGATACAAGAGAGAAAGGAGGAGAGAGAGGGATATGTTTGGTTCCGTTCAAATCCAACCCAGATGTACGGTGTTGTAGCAAATGTGATGTGAATGACTGCGCGTCATTGTGTGTGTGTGTGTGTGTGTGTGTGTGTGTGTGTGTGTGTGTGTGTGTGTGTGTGTGTGTGTGTGTGTGTGTGTGTGTGTGTGTGTGTTTGTTTTGTACGTCTTAATTTAAAACATTTAAATGCTAAAAGGGAAAATAAACTCTGGTAAGTGTGCAGACAAAAAGATGTGCAGTGAATTGAAACTTACCAAGGGCACAACTTAGCAATGTGAAAGAGTATGCTGCTTGTCACCAAAGCCTTTTTTAATTTGCAACTTCAATACATGTTGCACTATTTAGATATCCAATGTTTTGATGATTCAACTCAATGTTTAAGAAATGGCAAAAGATAAATATTTCTTTTTCTATTGAAGCAGTTTGGGAGGTAAGCCATTTTAATGTCATGTGTTCTCTAAAGTCTTTCCACACCTCCAAATAAATCAAAGTGGCAGAGAATTGACTTCATAACAAGAAGAGGGAACACATGAAAAAAAAAAAGCCTATTTTTGAATGATGTTATTTTAGAGGGTATCATAGCTGTTATATATGACACCAGATACTTTGGTCCAAATGCGTCAGTATCCATCTTTGTTAAAACATTTAATATACATGCAGTAGTAGCGAAAGGTACAGGAAGTTTCTAGGTTTGGCTGAGTAATGTATGACAATGATAGTTCATGGGCTTTAATGTGACTCTGTGAGCAGCAGTGATTCTTTTGGGGTTTCAGGTGTTGGAGCGGTTAAGTATAAAGACCTCCGGCAAAGACTTCCTCTCTTTACACTGCCAAGTTCAACAAGCAACTTCAGAAGAGAATATGACGCAGATTGATGGTGAGAGCTGGCATGGAGATACTTGTTAAAATTAAATCTATCAATTAAAGTGAAATAGTTCTTAAAGGATTGTCAATGGTGCATTACAGTCGATGTTTTCTGCCTCTATTGCTCTCCACAATTTCCCGCATTCAAAGCCTGCTCAACACTATATTGTACAAAAACCCTCGCACAATACAACGTAAAACACACCACATCCAACACCCAAAAATTGTGTCATCTCCCAACAGATGCTTTCTTAAACCAAACTTATAAATGGAGACTACATCTGGTGTAAGATTTCGCCCTAAGTGATGAATGCATTTAGCTTTTCTGAGTATACATCTTTGACTCATTCTACTGTCATTGTGCATTTTCTTCATCTTGGGAGTCAATATTCTTGTGATTGTTTCTAAAGAAGTACGATTCTGACTGTTAAGAGATTGTGACCATTACCTTTTAAATTTGGCAAACAGTCCATACAGATTTACTCACAAATGTAAGTAAAACGGGACAGCTCAACACTGACATTTCTCCTGTCTGTATGATTTTTGAAGGCCTGCTGTGTTATTTCCGCAAGTTTCTTTATCTATTTGAACATCTGTCTGCAAGACGCCGAAGCAATTTTGGTTTTTAACACCCTCAACAAAGAAACATAAACCACTGCAGTGATGCAATCTTTGTTTCAATAAAAAAATCTATCAAAATAGATTAAGCTCTATCATAGATTGACTTCAAAAAAAATCCCAATCCTCTGGAACGTGTATCCCTACAAAGAGCTTCCTTCTGTATGCTGCTGATGCGGTGGGCTGCATTATACTCTTCATTTGAAGATATCAACCAGTGGGACTCCACTTTGCGACTCACACACTTGAGCTTCAAATGGCATAACTAACTCTGTAATCTGATCACTGGACAGTGTTGTAATGCGGTCCACAGCACGAGCCCCAGGAAACTGCCTGGCATACAAGCAATTAATTAACTTAATTGCATGGTTAACTTAATTGATTACCTTGTTATTTGGCTAGCCTTGATATGGCTTCATTGCACAGTGAGATAATGTAGACATAATGTGAGTATTAGCCCAGTGGCAGCAGTTGTTGCAGGTATCTCTCCTCCTCTCTTCCTGCCCCCTCTTTGGGCTTCTGACTCAGTGAAACAGCAAAGTGTCCTATTTGTGCAGTGAGTGAGTGATGTGGAGTTATCACTCCATTATCATACGCTTAATTAGGTTTATTTATTAGCCATTAGCTGAATACATCCAATCCAACAAAAAGATGATAAGCAGGGCACGTGAACGTACATAAGTGCTGCTGAGTCGTGCTAGCAAAGCACTAATGACACGAGATAAAGACAGAAACAGTACGGGAATGAATTATGTTTCTAATCAGCTTATAATAATGTCCTTTTGTATGGAATATATAATCACAGCACTGTTCTAATGTATTTAGAACTGATGTGAGAAGTTAGAGAAAAAGACGGAAACAGTGTGCGTGCCTCCCTCAGTGTGAAAGTTTGTAGAGCCTGAGGCATTTATCAGTGCAATGAGTTGGCCTTAGATTTGGCCTCCGTCAACTTTCATATCAACACTGCTAAAGGGAAGGGCAGCCATCTTTTCTTTCTTTCTTCCTCTCCGCTCTTTGTCCCTACATCTGTGCTCCAGTTCTCCATTATCTCCTCGCCTCTCCTCTCTGTTTCTTCTGTCTGGCTCGTCCTAATCTCCCTGTCTCCCCTTCTGCTCACTCATCTCCATTCATTTTTTTTATAAAACTCTTTCTCCCCTCCTCTCTCTCCTCCCTTCCCCCGTCTGCTGTGTGTATGAGGGATTGCTCTTCCTTCTGGCCTGAGTATATTAGATCCTGTCAGCTCCGACCTTGTTAGAACCAAAGTGAGACGTCCACTTTTACAGCAGTGAAAGCTGCAAGGGCACCTCTTCTTTTACCATTTAGTTTTACCCTTGAAGATGGATGTACATAAAAACATCATCATCACGGGATGATCATTAAGTAAGGAGCTGCCAGCGCCAAAACTTCTCACTTCACAACTCCATGTGTATCTATTTTCATCCAAAGGACTATACTGTAGCTTGGCTTTTAGCATTCTTTTCTGAACTTGATTTTTAGTGGAAAACTTTTTCGTAATGCCCCATAATGGTTTGGTGACTATTTGGCACCACCCACCTCACATGCACACCTTGATTTTTACGCTTCTTATGAAAACCAATTACCATATTCTATCATGCTCCATGGCACCATTAAATGAGCTCATTAAATAACTTTAGGATTACAAATCAAAGTAATTGCCAATTAAGATTAACCTAATTGTGTAAAACTTGAAGGATCGGATGCCTGCTCACATAGTTTTTGTCAGTTTGAGTGAAATAACAATTAATACTTGTTTTTCAGTCGAGGCATTCTTATGATTGATTCCGATGTGCAGAACTGAAAAGATTTTAACAAACAAGCCATAGTAAATTCTGCAACTTAAAGAAAGAGCAACAGGAAGGACCTAAAAAAACTTAATTTATTTCTTTATTAAAACTTTAAATGGAGATATTATTACAATTTTCCATATGAAAGCTACCCTGTTGTGATATTCACAACCTCATAAGTGGATTTTTCCCCCCCTGAAAGTGTACAACTTCTAACTTGTTTGACATTATCACAAAGGTAAAAAGGCCACATTTATTTGAGACTGTATCTTTTAACTAATTTATAATAATTCAGAGGAATGTTGATTTTTCAACGCAGGCTTACTTTCTCATCTGTCGTTTGGCCTATGCGTATATGTTGTGCTATATCTCATTCTCATTGTTTTGGTGTATGCATCAAGCCTCAACCTAAAGTGTTGAAAATCGAAGATAATGGGGAAGTGCAAAAAAACTGCAGTTCCTTGAGTGTCCACTGGAGGAAAGCCCAGAAGGTCCAATTAAAAATGCCAACTTTGAAACCAAAAATAAACATGTTTATTTTTTTATCCAAAGGGGGATTTTTTATAATCACCCATTTTTATTATATTAAGGCTAAGAGTAATTTATAATAAGGTGTGTGGCTGGTTTGACAGGTGGGCGTGTTGTAGCTGTTTGCTCCTTTCCTGCTGCTAGGTTGACTGACAGTTAGTTTGAGATAGCATTTCAAATATGGCCACCGCTACCATTGGACTTCAAAACTCTGCTTCGGAAACCAATGGGTGCCATCACTAAGACTACGTCAATGTTTTATACAGCCTATGGTAAATGTCCATGCCTAGCATTTAAATTTGTATTTCTTTACCACTTAAAAATCAATATAATATCACATAGGCTACATAAACTCCCACATTCTAGACATGACCTAAGTTCGATTTCAAGGTAACATATCTATCTGAATGAAGGACAATCTGAAATCAATGTGAGAAAATGCCAAGTTTGCTTTGAGTCTCAGTGCTGTGAATTAGCAGCTCATTGAGCTAAATGCTAATGCCATTGTAGCGCTTGTGTACGCTCTTGTGTGCTGTTTGATGAACCAGACATAAACATTCACTTTTGGCACCAGCACGCCACTTATTCTGATAATACAAAGTACATATTGATCTCTCACAGCCACACCTATAGCAATAAGCTCCAGCATTTACTAAAACACAGAAACAAATAATGTAGCTGTAACTGTTAGCAAGCGAGACCACTGAGATCAATAATGATGCTAACATTGATTCTACAATTCTAGCTAGCAAAGCATGTGGTGACCCGAAATAACTCAAACACGTTGAAATATCTCAAAAGTGTTTGATAATGATTTAGAGATTTGGACATATTCTCAAACTTATTAAATAGATAAAAAGTACTTTTTCATAAGAATACATTATAAATAGCATTCACACAATTAAGATTAGCAGATAATGACAAGAGATATAGCAAAAGTTTGCAAGTGATGACAAGTGAAATCATCAACACTGTTACACTCTTATGACAATGTCGATTATCAATATATCACAGATAACTGTTGACTTCCATTTTAGCTTACCGTGGTACCTTGTGAACATTGCTAACAATAAATAAAGTTAATCTTAATCTTAATTAGCAGACACAGTTTAGGCTAGGAATGCCAACCGTGAATCTGCTTCATAAAATGTACACCACAGTGGTAGACTGACAAAATGGCATTTCTCCCTAGAGCTACATTGCTAGAATGATAGCTGTTCGAGGTTTTTGTTTGCTGTATAAAGACTACAACTTTTATTTTTAAACACAATTTTTCTGATGTAAAGAAAACTATCAGAACAGAAACGAGATAATGTGTTTCAATGCAAATGACAATTCTGGGGATCTAAGTGCATTGTTTTCCTCTCCCCAGTAAGCTTTCTATGGTGTATGTTAAATGTCTGCTTACTTTACAGCATGATGTATCTAAACAGCCTCAGGGTAGGCTATGGAAACACCAACCTCTCAGAAACAGTGTGGCCATTTAAATAGGACAGTAAATCACATTTTGCCACCGGGTACAGAAGTCCATTTTCGTAGCCTGAATCGTAAATTTAAAGAGCATTTGTACAATGTATGGACATGCCTGAGGGTTTCTCTAAATTTAGGGAATGGTGCATGATGGAGGTCTGTGTAATGTGAACTCCTGAGGTACTTAATTGCCACGTCTGCACTGTGAGTCATAACTGGAGCAGTGTATCCAGCACTGCTTCTTTATACAACAATAGCACTGCAGGATGAACTCAGAGGGAGCTATCACAGGAAGTGAACACTTACTGTGCCAATTTCCTTTCCCTTATTTAACCCATGTGCAGGAGTTAACACACATATGACCTAAAATATTCAGAAAGTACCACTCATGTGTTTGTCCTAGTTGCATTTAAAAAAGGATTTGGTCATGCTCAAATTCATTTTTCCGCTTCCTGTGTGATGTTATTTCCATGTAGACTAAGGCCCCGGCTTTGGGGTTGGCTGACTGAAGCTATACACGCTGAAGGTTTTCTTGTAGGGCGAAAAGAACACAGGCAGTGTTATTTGTAGGCAGACTTGTGCTTCTGGTGCTTGACTGCGAACTAAGGCAGAGCTGTAGAATACTTAAGTAGTCCTCTGCTATGCATTGCCCCTTGGGCTGATAAGTTTCATCAGTGGGAAGTAGTTAGGTCAATTGGGCTTAAAATGCACTTTTTAAAGTGTTTGGCAGGGAGGCCAAGGTTGTGGATGGATTTTTGCCTCCATGCAGATATGCTGATGAAATGTTTCGTCATAGAAAATAATAGAATGTTTATTTTATCACAATATCTCACATGAATTGTGACGCTATTTCTCCTTCGAGTTGAAAGTAGACAAGAACTTGCAATTCTTTATCTGTTACCACAAATTCAGCTAGAAATCGATATTGCATGCATGTTCTTTATAACCTTGTGGTTTTATATTTCTGTGGTCTCAAAATATAAAATGTTCTCTAAATCTTGTCGCTTCGGTTCTGCCTCACAGTCTTTTAAAAAGAGCACACTCAGCCACCTGCTCTTTGGTGTCCTCCATTGCTGCTATAACATGGCAGAGGTAATAGAAAACCATAAAAGGCCTGTGCCTGATGACAGAGTAATAACAGTAGATTTAAACTGTGGCAGAGCAGGCAGCCTCTCCCAGACATAATGACTAGTACAAATGCATGTCTTGGAGCCTATAGATTGGGGTCAATAATCGTTGTTTATTACATTCATTATTTGAAAGTGGAAAATGTTCATAAATTGATCATTTCCCTTTGAGTGCAGTTGAGGGAAATCCCTGAGATAGAAATGTAAAGTTCCCTGCTTTAGTTAAGTGATAATGTCGCTGATAAATCCCTAGGATTACATCAAACACACTCAGAAATTGACTGTATGCTGACTGTGATTTCATACAGCGTGCTTTATGATGGGGAACACAGCAGAGAGGCACAGAGAGGGAGATAGGGAGGCTGGGGAGACTAAAGCTACACAGATGCAAATAAAACAACTGTGTGGAATACAATTCAAAAGCGCTAATATCAGCAGAGTCGTACTGATATGCGCACGCCCAAATCACATGTATATGCAAATACACACAGACTAACTGGAAGCCGTTTCCAGAGCCGAGTGGTTGCTTTCAGTGGTGAGGAGTTGTTGATGGGACCAGCCTCCTACAAATGGATGAGAATGCTAATAGGCTCACAAATGGGTCAGGGAGAGCTAAATGAGAGCTATCCAGGACGGGATACTTATGAGTTAACCAAGCATCTACCAATCAGATCCGACTGGTTGTTGACAGATTGGCCGCCAATTATATTGTGCAATACAGCAGTGTAATGCATACAGGTCAGTGAAGAATGGCCTATTGATCGATTGTATCTTGAGAACTTGTAGAAACTGAACATATGATCACCGCCAGTTACTCAAAATGAATCGGTCTTTGACTTCTGTTTCACATTTCTTTTGTTAACAAACCTAAAAGTCTCATAAAAGCATAAAGCCTGTTCAAAGACATCGCTACATTCCCAAAGATCATATTACAAGTTTGATATTATGTTTTTCAGATGCTTTTAGAATGATTGAAGTATTTGTTTTTCACGTCGACTGACACCCGTCCCTAGAAAACTATTTATATCCTCATATTCAAGTTGTTTAGCAAAATTTAACCTGGGTCTCCGTCTGTCATGTCAGATAGGTTCCAGCACTGAGAGCGAATTTATTCATCAAATTCATTAGAGTAATTAAAGATGGCACATTAATAATCCCTGTGAGACCCTTCATTAATTCCATTTTTAAAGTTACCCATTAATTATAAAAGTTATTTGTCTGATCTTCAACACAAAGCAGAAAGTGTAGCAGTACGAGTTTGATTTTTGCAGGTAATTTAATCTCCCCAAAATAGTCCAGATCCCCTTTCTGTCAGATTCATTCACATCTTGTATTCCTGCAGGCCTCGTCTTGAGCTCATGCTGCCATCTTCTGGTGAAGGGTGACCTTTATTTTGAAAAGAAAGACGACTCTACTGTAGTTCATAACATTTGCACCACTGCTTAATCAAGCAGATAATGAGCAATAAGATTCGGGGCTGTCCGTGTGAGTGTTTGTGTGTCAGAACCTGTGAAAGACGGGGATTTCAATATAAATATTTATGCCTGGCAAACAGATCAATGGCTATTAAAAAGGTCAAGGGCAGATGATGATGGATACTGGCTGTATGTATTGATCAATTCTGACCGCAGTAATGAATTACAAATGCACACACACATACACGACAGACCAAATGATAGGGATTAATTCATTGATCATGCTTAATCTGTCATAATTAATTCCATAGGAACAAGTGTGATGAGAGCGAGCCTCCATTAAACAGATAAATTATTCAACATGAGGAGGAGGTGGACCTGAGATATATGAGCGTGGGGGGCTGGTGCCAGCGGTCACAGGCTGAGGCTAATTACAGTCTTTTCTTGGAAACCAGCGCAGGTTAATTTACAGTAAGGTATGGAAATACCTTCAAACTGTAATTTGAGGCTCAGGCTAACATAACAGTTCACAGAGGCAATTGGGCTTCATTAGCTGACTTTGAATACAGTTTGTGAGGGCAGATCTTAAATGGAACACTTGACGACCTATATACCTGTGCCACTTGTTTATTTTAGGAAGAGCGGGGGAGCTGGTCCCAGTTGGAATTAAATCTCTAACAATATGTTTTGTCTTAATTCTCTTACAGCTTTGTGCATCTTCAGTTCAGAAAGTCATCATTAGATTAGATCTTCTTCCTCCATGCAGTAAACTGCAAAATAGTCTAGAACAGTGGTTCTCAACTGGTGGGTCGCGGAGCCGTTTTCAGTGGGTCACGAACATTTGACTGGAAAAAAAAAAGTGTCAAAAAGTCTATGAAGCGCTTTTAAAACATGTTAGTTTTGCTCCTTCTCTTTGTTCTGTCACGTTTCGTACCATCTGAGGTCCAAACTGCGAT
Source organism: Tautogolabrus adspersus (assembly GCA_020745685.1). Taxonomy (NCBI): domain Eukaryota; kingdom Metazoa; phylum Chordata; class Actinopteri; order Labriformes; family Labridae; genus Tautogolabrus; species Tautogolabrus adspersus. Next base: position 22,157,916 of record CM036546.1, read on the forward strand.
ATTCTTCATTCAATAAATCTGATTGGTTGAAAAAAATGTAAGAAATTTGGGTCACGATTTTCATGGAGTTGGTGGTGGGTCCTTAGGCTAGACCAGTTGAGAACCACTGGTCTAGAAAGTGACTGTCATTTACGTATAAAAAGGACAGCTTTAGTAAAGGAATCTAATTGGTCTTGAGCAGAACAATACAACAGGAGCTAAATGATAAAAGAGTAAAGGTTTGTATGCAAGATTTAAAATATGAATGAGCAGTCTTTGTGCCAGATGTACGTCCCTGCATATGCATTGTTCTGGAATACATAACTCAGCCACTGGGAATGAGTATACACTGCTTTGTTCTGTTAACTATAACATCCAGCAAGGCTACCAGCTCAGCATTTAATGCTATAATGAAAAGCCATTATGAAATAGTTAACTACATATCAGTTTGTGTGGATATGGCCTTGTACTTTGTCTGTGCATGCTTTGTTTGGGGAGGGGGGGATCAAAGACACACTGAATCCATTAAAGACATTGATTGAAATGTATTTTATTTACTTTTCCAGCATCATTTACAGTTGCAGGCACCGGGGGAAGTTACAAATCAAAAGGGATTGATAAATGTGAGCATAGGCATTTTCAAATATGAAACCTAAAAGCAGCTTCCTCTCCTGCTTTGCACAGGTCATCTTGCCCTTTCATGACGGTACGAGGCCTCACCATCAATCAGACATCCTCACTTTACACTCCTAAATATTAGGAAATATTTATGGAACCTGTCCTGGTTATTGCAATAATAATCTGGTATTTTATCAGTGAGTCTATAAATTGACTCTTTGCAGCGGGTGCAAATCCTTTACCTAAAGCAACTGGCCCACTTTGGTTTTCCATCTCTGTGATTCAGCATCATCGAACACTTCCATTTTTAGAAATAAAAAAATGTGGTCTTTAAAAATCAAACTCATTAATTACAGATGAACATCAGACTGGAGTTTCTGATGCTGCACATATTCAGTCCACTAAAGCACTGGATTGAAGAAATAGTCACCAGCTAATGAAATCACATGACTAAATATAAAAACACAACACTCACCCAAAAAACAATCTTCCCTTAATGTTCCTGTACTTTAGTTCAGACTGTCAGTGAGAATGATTTTCCTAACCCAGTAATACCTGCCATTTCATCTACAGCAAACCTCTGACAACGATTTCCATCAATACCTTCTAATAAAAGACTTCCTTTCTAACCTTGTTCATGGATTTACAACAGCAGTCTTTATTGCAGTCTGTTAGAAGAAGGTTTCTCTGCACAGCGGGCAGGTGGACTTGTTGCTGGAAGTGAACCATTTGTACTGTAGAAAGACGAGGAAAAACAATGTAAGAGATATAACAGAAGTTAAGAAAAAGCAAAGTATGTTCACTTTGATGTTGTCTTTGTCCAGGTTAAATAGCGTATTTCTATATCATTGAAGGATGTAACAGAGAGTGAGTGTATTACCACATTAGTGGGCTCTGTAGGCCTTAAATTAGATTTTCATTAAACACCTTTCTACCAGAAAAACTGACAATGTGCTGTTGTTATCTCTCCGTTATGATGATTGATAAAGCATAAAAGAATGCTCAATATGTGTATCATGGAAATAGATACTTTGAACATTTGCACAAAAAAAAATACACAGAATATATGATCCTGGCACATATAACTCACCAGACACGCTGAGTGGAATTTCTTTTTGCAGGTGCGGCAGCCCTTTTTGGGCAGGGAGTAGTTGGAGCCGTGAATAACAGAGAAACAGATCATACAATCCTCTATTCCCTCGAAGCGCTTATCCACGTTGTTCTTCCACAGAGCCAGCCCCTCCATAATACTGCCGTTCTGAACACACAAAACACAATGTGATGTTACTGCCGGCCTTCAGACACTTTCTTTTTTTTTTTTTTAAACACCAACTTTTCACACTTAAATCCATTGTGTGTTTTTGGTCTAACCTGATGTGTGAGGTAGGTGCTCAGTTGCAGCATCCAGTTCCTCCACTGCTGTACGGCAACGCCAACGCGCCGCCCACTCTCGACAGTGATGGAGCCCAGAGGGTAGTTTTGCGGCAGCTGAATCACCAACTCGATGAAGATGTCATCCACAGAATAGGTAGCAATCACCTCCCGTGCTGCTGAGCGGGCTTTCACCTGGGGTGATAAGATAAATAAGTCAACAAGCTGGTTGTTGATGGCCTTCAGGGGTTTTTCAGTCAAGTAAACCGACATCTGCTCTATCATCTATTGTGTTTTTATTGTTTAGAATAATGTCGACTGAATCAATTCATTAAAATCTGAATGATTATTATCTTCAGATTTAATCTAAAGAACACAAGCCATGGTTATTGAGGACTTGTTTTTAGTGCTGCATGTAACCTAAAACAAGTGAAAGCTCTTGCTGTGCAAACACACACAGAAGTATTTTTTGCCAACTTACTGTCATGCTTTCAAACATTTGGGTGCTGGAGTGGACAGATGAGATCTCCTGTGCTGACAGGACAGGACTGACGTATTTAGTAGTGAACTTCTCCACAGCGGCGCTCACTCTCTTCTCCTGGCTGTTCCACCATAGACGTACCATGGCCGGCAGGTCCTGCACCGTGCTGTAGTACACACTGCAGGCAAGATGCTGGAGCTCCCACTCAATACTGTTGCTCTCTGCAGGCAAAAAAAGAAGAAGAAACGAGGAAAGAGAAATCAAAGCTAGTTTACATCATTTCCCTGTAATGTAAGAAAGAGGTGTAAGTGCTACTTACTGTCAACTGCCAGAGACAGGCTCTCTGTAAAGAAGGTTTTGGACTCCTTTGTCTCTGCCCCCTGGCCTGGGTAGGTGGGGCTCTCAGGCATCAGTTTGAAGAGGTGAAGGAGGAGCTTGTTAAGGGAGCAGCTTCTCTTGAGATACTGGGCATAATGGGCACGCAGCTGGAAAAGATTAAGACGGTCAATACAGGGACAAAACTTCAACACTTCATTACTGTGTTCATGGAGTTGATCAGCTGTGTCAGAGTGGCTTGATTTCATACCGTATCCCTCATTACTGTATAAGCTCTGTGGTGGTTTTTGTTGCAGTATTCAATATTGTATTATAGCTAACATTAAACCATGACTATAGTGGCGCTGGACTGCCTTCTTATTTCTTATACATTATGGTTCACTTTGTTATCACCATATGGTTTTATCATTACTATCTTACTTAAACATTTATTGAGCTGTGGTAGAGTTGTTCATCTCTCAACCGGACGGTCGGGGGTTTGATCCCCAGCTCCTGTAGTCACGTCCGAGTGTCTTTGGGCAAGACACTGAACCCCAAATTGCTCCCGCTGCGGCGTGTAGCTGCACTTTTTCTTTTTACAATTAAAATCAGGTCTCAAAGTGAATTTGGTTGTCAGTGCAGTGTGTGAAACATTTTTTCAGCGCTTACTAAAAAGCCACTGATCACCAATGGTAGTGTGTCAAAAACAGCAGGACCGTAATACTGTATGTTATCAAGTGTGCTGGACAAAAAAAGGGAAAAGAAGCAGCAAAGACATAAAAAAAAAAAGGAAAACATGAACTTTAATATCTGTCTCAAATAGATAAAGGCCTTTCTTAATTAGACCGTAGTCACCTGTCCAAAACAAAACCAGGGTCATTCTGACGGCTGAATTAAAGCCCAGGTCATTAACTGAGGTTTTACAGTAATATTTCCTTAAATCAATTCTCCCCATTCTCTTTTCTCAACTCTCTGTGTTTTCATTTTCATTTTATTGTTTGTCTTTAAGTCCCTAAAGCCTAGCTCACACTGCAGGAGTTTTAAAATCCTAAATTCTAAATATCAAACAAGTTTGAAATAAATCAGGGACCGACGATCACAGAGCAGATCTGGGACGTTAAGATTGGATCTTTATACCACTCACACTACAAGATAATCTGGGCAGATAATCGGTTCCCAGCAGCCTTGAGTCGGGAGCGACCCTGCGATTGTCGGGAAGGAGGAATTGGAGCTCAAATCGGCCCGATTATCCTGCAGTGTGAGCCAGGCTTTTGCCATGTTATTTCACCAGTTAAAAAAGGAATAAACAATTCATACTCTCTACTGAATACACAACTAGCAAACTAGAAAAGAAAAACTATTGTACACAATATTCAACAATAAAGACTGATCATGACTTACATGGGAGGGTGAGGATTTGAAAAAAGTGAGGAGCAACTTCCAGGCCAGTAAGTAGCCGAGGATGCAGGAGTACTCCACACTGAGCGGCTGAACATCTGCAAACTCTCCTACTTGGACGCCCACCAGGATGCTATCACACAGCTCCTCACAGGTCGACATAATGGCCATCAGAGACGCTGGAGGAGAGCTGAACACAAACATTAAAACTAAAGTGTGAGAATAATTTGAGAAATGAGCTTCATTAAGTCCAAAGATACTAAAGTCTTGTATTGTAAAGACCCACGTGGCAACCCCAAGGATCCTGAAAACATCACATTTGTTGAAAAAGCAACAGTAATGTGATCCCTCCTCCCTTTGACTTACAGACATGGCTCGTCTCTATCATCCTCTGACTTGCTGGTGTCTCCTTCTCCATCACACTCGGGCAGCTGAGGCATCACCCTATAGTGACAATAAGCAAGTCAATTTCTCTTGATTTGATCATTCCCAATCTCCTGCTGGACCTTAATAATCTCAGTATAGCTGTGACACTCTAATCATTGCACTGAAGGACAGCCTCAGGAAGATGTTCGTTTCATGCACTCTAATTATACCCAGAAAAAGAAAGCCCGTACTTTTCTAACAAGTGGTAGACTGTGATCTGCAGAGGCCTGGCCTTAAACAGCAGCAGAGGGCAGAAGGTGTTGAGGAGCGTCTGGAGGGGCTCTGGCAGGTTTGTTTTCTGGTCCGCTATGAACTTTGGGGGTAGTGAGTTCTGTGTCAGCTGCTGCACAGGAACATATGTCAGAGCTGCACCGACTGACTGCAGTACCGCCAAAGGAAACACAGGGTCGTCCGGTTCAGTAAAGGTATCTGGATTTAGACAACAAACAGGATGAGAAAATGTGACTTCTCTGCTTGTAAATTACAATAATATGTGTGGAGCTCAAACATGCATACATGTAATAATATCGAGGGATGTGTTACATAGTTCTGAGTACATTTTAACGCATGGACTTTCAGAACAGGCAACATTTCTCATCTTTTGTGTCATAACCTCCTGAAGTGAAATCTGCACACGTACCTGTGATACTGATAGGCAGAGCCAGCAGCAGGTTGTAGATCCCTTCAACAAAGAAGTCGTTCCATTCAGCAGCCAGTTCTGCCGGAAGCTTCTCCAGTACCTCGGGCGAAGACGATGTGAAGAAGTGGTTCAGCTTCACTATCAATGCAGCATTCTCGCACACAAACAGCTGCACCCACGGGTTCCAGAGACTGCTCACGTTTTCACTGGCAGTCTAGGAAAGAAGGAAGCAAATACAGTCCGAGACAGGGGAGGATATTAGACGTCACGTGAGCCATACATAAGAGTGCCAAAGATGTTCAAAACATATATCATAGAAGGGGCGGGGACAAAATATATATACGGTAATAAATTGTCATCCCAACTCATGTCGTACAATTATCAAATTATGGTGCCACTTCATGACCCCTCACAGTGGCACTTCTAACAGGAATGAGGGTGGCGTGAACTGAAGTTTATTGGCCATAGAAGATGGAAACAGAAAACTGTCTGAAGGTGGTGAAAAGAAGTTAAAAAAATTGAACGTGATAAGATGTTAAACTAAAACCAACATGCAGTGAATAAATTAATTAGTCCTGCATTTGATCTTCTTAGGTGTTTATATTCTTAAGTTAATCAGATATTGTGATGCATCATAACAGGATTGTCTTACAATATATATTTGTCATCATGGGCCATATATCATCTCACAAAGTCAGTGAAATGAAAACACATATCCCCAAGTTTAAGAGTTAAACACTCCACAACAGGAAACTTCCATCCAGGTCCACTTTACTAGAAACTCAATCCTGACTAGATCTGACCCTGATCTCACCTCCAACCAGGCTAACATAGAGCAGAGCAAGAAGTCCCATTGGCCGCCCCCGAGAACTGTGGGACAATGAGTCACCAGCCAGGACAGGAAACGCATCATCTCCACTGAGAGGTTTAACTGGTCTGCAGTTGCTTTCGACAGATCACTGAAAAGGAAGCAACACACCTATATTAATATAAAAATGTCAAAGTAAACAGTTTCCAGTGTTTTCTGTAGATTCTTCTGTATAAGAACCTGTCATGGAGAAAAGGCTGTGCAGTTACAGTGACAGAGAGGGAATGATTTCTGCAGCAAATGGAGATTTTCTGGAACCCTTCCCCTCTCAGTATCTCTATTTTCTTTTTTTTTAAAGCCATATTTATCAGATTAAATGCTCAATAACAAATATACATGTTCTCTAAAGAGGGATGTGTAGCTACATTAATGCACAGTGGCATGCTGGGACACAGTTTTCTAAATTTCTAAGCAGATGATTAAAAGCTAAAATCAATAAATAGAAGGAACAGAGAGCAAAACAACATGCATGACATACATGCAGTACGTATGAAGTTAATTCAAACTGTTTCAAACCTACTATGTAAATGTGTGTGTTATAAATGTACCTGGCAAAGAGGAACCAGTCCTCCTTGCTGTTCCGCCACTCCATCACAGTGGCGAGGATCGCCAGAAAGACCTCCTCGTCTACATGTGTGTCAGCTTTCAGACAGCACATCAGGACAGCCAGACTCCCGTACACATCTGAGACACAAACAACCAAAAATGATTATTAGCATAGTTCAAGTCCAATATCTTCATGTATTCATTGATGCGTCTTTAAGTGTGTGCATTCTAACCGTCATTCTCCTGCCAGTTGATTATTCCAGCAGTACTCAGAGCGACGAGAGACTCTCTGTCGTCCTTCGTCATGGTCGGGCAGAGCACCTGGAGCGTGCTCAGTTTGCTCTGGGACACTGGGAACAAGCTGACAAAACAGGGACAACTTGAAATATACAACAAAGTCTCAATTGCCGGACCACAACAAGTATTTTAACAACATTAACAAACAAACTACGAACCTCTCTGCACTGCCGTAAAGCTTCCTCACAGTGGAACTGTGAGTGGCTGCCAAGTTGTTGGTTTGGATGTAGTTTTCAAGGGTCAGAGACCAAAGACCTCCACACTCGACTGATCTATAGGGTAACAATACAAGGGTAACAATACAGTACAATCAGTGTTTACAGCTGGGGACATAATTTCAGACAAGTGACAAATAAAGGCTAATTAATAAAGGGGAAATATGAATATGCACAGAGGGATGCAATAAATAAGCTGAAAGGAGAAAGATACAGGTATATTTTAAAAGTGTCTTGTTGGCCATAAGTCAATGAATGTTATTCACCTTAGGTAAATAGTCTCCAGCAGTTCCTTCATTGGAACAAGGCTGTGGAGTCCCTCTGACAGCCCCCAGTCACCCAGCAGGCTAAGGTAGGCAGACACCAAGGCAGGGCTGTACTCTGCCTCCTTACACCACTGCAGGGCATACAACAGCTCTGAGGCTGTGAAAGAAAATAGTTATTAACATAAAAGAGACAAACATAATGTATGCATGTCCTGTGAGTGGGTTTGGATGTGTTTACCTGTGTACTTGAGGTTTGGCAGATGTGACGAGCATTCTGCCTCTTCTTGGTCACCAGGTATGACCGCCACAGTACGAGCAACCCTCCCCAGCAGGGCACACACGCACAGGTGGGCCGGCAGCTTAGTGGACAGCCTTGACTTCCACATGTCCATGGTGGGTTTTTCAAAAACCCCTCTGTACTGGCCGGACAGTAAGGGAATTTTGATCCACTAAAGAATACAGAAAAATGGGGGGATGATTAACACATTATCTGCAGGTGTTTTCTGAGGATTTAAGAAACCAGAATACTGAAGCAACACATTCTTCATACCCACTGTTTGGCTTAAGTTGTATTTTTTCTTGAGTTAAAAGTGATGGACTGGCTGTCTCACCTGAGGAGGTAATGCTCGTCTGATTCTTGTCCATTCTGTCTGGCTTGGCATCAGTGCAGTAAAGAAGTGGGCGAGGAGGGGGGAGTCTCGATCGCAGGCAGAGATCATTGCCTCCACTAAGCTCTGCACAGCATGGACCAGAACCTGTAAACTGAATCATCACACCAGGACGTGTTAGGTAGAAGCATGACAAGGGACAGGTTATTAAGATGTGGTTGCTTACTGGACTAGTTCAGACAAACGGAAAAGGACCAAATTTGGAGAAGGATTGCCATGAAAAAAAAAAAAAACACCTGGGTGCTTAGGAAAATACGTCAGCTGTTACCTTTTTATGCTTGAGACAGCGAGTAGTTGGTCTGTCACCCAATGGGCTGCCCTGTGCAGGAAACCTTCTTCTTCAAACTCATAATCAGGTTGTTGGGTCAAGGACTGGACCCCGGCTAGACACACTTTTCTCAGCTTACCTAAAAGTAAATCTTTACAAAGCAATACCAAGAGTTAGTTTGTTTGGGAGACAATACAGTACAAACATACAGCATATGTGAATGCAGATAAAACAAGAATGTGTATCTGTGCACTGTGAGAGTTCCTACCAGACAAGTGAGTGTGTGCTTGATCTTTGGCGGTGAACTGGAAGACAGTGAACAGGAGTTCCTCCGCAGAGCGCAGCAGAAGACAGTCTTGTACAGAGGAGAAGAAGGTGGAGGCCACGTCGCAGATGAACGAGATGAGTGGCTCCATGTTGCCTGCATCCGACAGACTCTTGGCCTCAGACAGAGTAGCATGGAGCTTCTCTAAAATCTTCTCCATGTATACCTCACCTATAAGAGGCTCTGTGCAAGAAAAAACACGACATATGTAAATGTGTAGCTTGGTGACTGATAAGAAAATCCATGAATTCAGAGGCATAAAAACTTCAGGCAACAAATACGTTTATATAAACCGGCATAAAAAGAAAACCACTGAAAAGAATGAATAAGCTGTAGTTTTTTAAATTTTTTTATACCATTGTTGTGATGTTGAGAGAGGACGAGGCTGATAAGTGTCCAACTGTGGCTGCTTGCAGAAGAGCTAGAACTGGCAGAGCTGTTTCCAACTTTGCACAGCTCCTCAGTCAATCCCAGGAGCCGCTCACCCAGAACTGAACCTCTCAGCCAATCTCTGCAGCTCTTAAGAGTCTCAGGGTCTGCACATGCCTGAAAAGACAAACAGCAAGGTAGCTCAGAAGTCTACAATGGTGGAAATGTGATGGATACGTATATAACAGACACAATGTCTCGTGCAGGTCTTTAAAGTGTTTAAGTAAACATAATTGCACATACCCTTTGTATAATTTGAAGGATTATTCCCCACTGTAAATCCATCTGGAAAACAAAGTAAGGGTCAAGATGTCAGCAAAGTATCATCAGCAGAACTAACAGTTGGATCTACAGTAAAAGGAGGGATCAACATAGGGTCATGAATCTTATGGTACCGTGGTGATGTGGTTGAGGATGCGGGTGGTCTCCTGCGAGCTGCAACAGTAGAGGGAGCTGAAGACCATCTCCACCAGATGCTCAGTGTCTAGGCGTCCCTTCTCAGCCAGCCAAACAACCACGTGCTCCAGCAGGAACTGCATTGCCGGATTTTGAATATTCACAACTTCATGATGCTCAGCGACCTTTACTTCATCTTCCAGCTCGACCAATGTCTAAGATATGCAGTTTAAGAGAAGTGTCAATGGCATTGAGGAACTGTTAGAGCTGTGAAAAAACATTTTATTATTCAATATAAAAGACCATAACAGGTCTACTTTCCAAAAATGTACCACATTTCAAATAACCCTCTTTCCTTCAAATTGAAAATATTTTTCAAAGCTTTTTTTCTCTTACAGACTAATTAAACTCAGAGGAAGCCTTACAAAGATCAAAAACCGACTTGAAGGCAACTTGTTCAAAGTGTACCAGAAGTTCTTTGAAGAAAAAAAAACTGCCCTTTCAATTGTACAGATTTTTTCGCAGATTTTGGCCCTCACAAACAAAAATAATACTCAAAAAGATGCCTCACAAAGATTCAAAACAACTTGCAGTCAAATACATTTTAAGTTCTTATCATCAAATATGACTTACACTGAAAACCCTGGGAGTGTGGAAAGACCGCAGGAGAAGGGAGAGGAAAACAAGATGTTTTTCCGACTTCTTCTCATTCACATGCACCAGGCACAGCTGGGCCAGCTGGCACACAGCATCCTCAAAATGCTGGGTCTGTGGAGAGCAGACCCTCTCATTCAGAGGCTCAGACTCCGTCTGTAAGGGCCTCTCCACAGCATCCCCGTCCACTCCAGTTTTCTCGTTGTCCTCTGGCTTAGAGAAGCAGATCTTGACAGATTTCTTCTTCTGGACGTGCTTTCTTTTTACTCTGTCAGGGTAACGCATCACCTGGAGATTTAAGAGGAATGGAGAAAAGATTTATTTAGGCTTTAGTTTTCAGTTTCACTTAAGCCACTTTTTAAGACAAGAACGGTTCTGGCAGCCATATTGAACTGCTGTATTGTTAGTGTCGGCATTGAGATGTCAGTTAGGGATGTTTCTGAACCAAAGACTAACCAAAACAAACTCACCTGCAGCAGGGTGGCTACCCCTTCCAAAGCTTGCGGATCTGCTTCCTCATTGTCCACATAACGCACGAAAATCAGACCAAGCCCCTCCCAGAAGTCTGCCAGGAGTCCTTTGAAGACATCCTTGCTGCCATTTGCTTCACCTGCCCCTTGTAAACCAGCCTTCTTCTCCCAGGAAACAAGCATTTCAGTGACCAAAAGGAAAAGAGGGCCGTTCTGGAGGGAGGAGTTACCGAGAGCCTTTTCCAGCAGTGGGAGGAGCTACAAAAAGACAAAACAATGTAAGAAAGGTTGGAGCTTAACTTCAATCTACAGATACAGTGACAAAAACAAAGTCTGTTCTGCTGAGTAATCACACCTGCTGTGAAATAAGCATGGTCCGTATTTTTTGGGGCTCATCTTCTTCTTCTGTATTGTGCACGATGCAATACCTCAAGCACTCGACAAGAGAAGTCACTATAACGGCACATTCTGATGGGCTTGTGAGGGCACGCTCACTGGACAGACTGAGGGCAAACACACAGATGATCAGTTAGGTTTTAAAGGGATACAGAAATTAAACAATTTTTTCATCTGCATTACATCAGGAAAAAGTGTTCAAACATGTCAAATCAACTTTTGTACATTTCCTTGAATTATTAACACAACTGTATATAATCATTATTTCCACCAACAGAGAATTCTAAAATGAAAACACATTACAATCACGTTTCCATAAAACAGTTCCCTTTAAATTCACATTTTATAACAATATGATCAGTTAAGGTTAAATACAAGTACAAAGGTAAATACTAAGTACCCTTGCATGAATGAAGTGAAGAAGGTGGTGTAGAAGTCCAGGGTCGGATCAGTGACCTCTTGGGGCAGCTTGCTGAGGAGGGGCATAAGGTTAGGATGGAGGGCTTTAGCCATGCCTTTACCTCCCTCTTTCAGTTGAGTCCAAAGTTTAGGTAAGAAGCCCTTCTTGGCGTTCACATGTGACCAGCAGTCCTAAAATTGGAGTGGTAGGATTTAAGAAAAGATGCAACTTAACAAGACATGTTCACAAAGCAAAAGGAAACTAATCGACTTTATTATCAACAAATTGGAGTTGTCACAACTGCTGGTTAATGTAACTGCTACTTGCACTACCTATAACCTATAATCTCCTTTTATAATGGAGGGTGACGACATCATGTTACAGTTGGTAATAGAACGGTCTGAGCATGACTTATATGTAAGGTCGTCCTTTTAACGTGGACTTACAGGGACTGTTGACACAACGTGAAGGACGGCTTCCCACACAGGAGGCAGCACCACAGGATCTGTGTCGTCGATGCTGAGGAGAACAGCAGGGCAGAGTCGTGCTGCTTCGGCCTGGACCAGTCCTGGGGTGAACTCACACAGAGCGCACATCATCTCGAAAAATGCCCCTCGCACCTGACAAACATGACACGGTAGCGATGAGGGAAATGTCTGTTTTACAAATGGATCATTGCATGTAGAGTATGTAGAATAATGCAGTTTAAACAGCTAACTCCTAAACCTACCCAACATGCAGGGGCACCAAAGACAAATTAAGATATTCAATCAAACTTTACTCAAACAGAAACTCAGGGCTTTTGGAATTTAAGGGAACATGATTGGTCTTTAGGTTGTTTTGCTTGAGGTTTGATGATGAATGTCAGTGTAAAAAACAAACACTAAGAACCCCGTTTTAGTTGAGAGGAATTGCATCATGTGCATATAGCTAGAATGCTGGATATTAGGTTAGATATAGCTGGACTAGTTCATCTGTAATACATACAGCAGTCTTATTTTAGTACCTGCGGTGTCTTGTGTTTGCTGTACTTCCAGAACTTCGCAGAATTCACAAGATCTGCTAGTCTTTGCTCCAGGGCCGTCCTGTCACTCTGGAGCAGCAGTGAGAGCAGTCTCTTCACCCCCAACAGAGAACTGGTCAGCATGCGTACATATTTAGCTTCTCTTTCCTCTTCAGTCACACTTCTAAAAAAAAAAAAAGGAGAACCATTGACTCTCAGCAAAGACTGACTGAACATAATATTGTTGTGTCCATGTAATAAAAGAGAAGGACACAGAAATTATAAGCATCTTAACTTTTTACTTACTGTGGATCACTAAGTGTTTCTGCTGTTTCCTTTAACAAGACATCCTGAAGAACCTGCAACACAAAAAAATAAAATTTTCACATTAACTTTGTCTCGTAAGTTAACACATAGTTTGCGCTCCCCACCACTACTACTACTCACGTTAAGGATCTCATCCTTGCAGAAGCTGAGAGCCTCTGGCTGTTTGGCGGGTGAGAAAGCAGCCTGAAAGGCCTGGCAGGCAGCAGAGGCTGCAGGAGTGTAAGGGTCACACTGGGACACAATCCAGTGGCCCATCAAGCTCTTCAGAAAAGGCGCCATGCTGCGTCGTACTTTCAGCACCAGCTGCTCGAAGGCCTGCTGGGTGGCCTCCCTGATCCTGCGGTCATGGTCCTGATGAGACATAATGATGGAGACAAAATGTAGACGCGCCATATATTTAAACTCACATCCATTCAAATGTCATCTCTAGATAGATTGTGGCTCCAAGCAGCCACTTGTCTTCTATATTGCTTTAATGTGTTGATCAATTGCGTCGTCTGTATGGGATTCTTGATTCACAGTTGCTTGGTAGGATAGGATTAATCAAAATACTTTGATGGACATTAGAATTTTTATTTAAATGTTCAAGCTGAATAATTCAAGTCAAGTCAAGTTTCTTTAGTGTCATTTTAAACTTACAGAAGTTCAAGGGGAGATCAAATGTTGTTCCTCTACGACAGTGATGCTACATAAGACATTTGAGAATTAAAAGGTAGAAACATCGGGCTAAATGTCGTCCAAGAGAAACCGTTAAGTGGCATTAGAGTGGCAGAGGTAATGTAAAAACAGACCATCACTAGCTGACACAAGTACTTATGAAGTGCAGCTAGTACACACAGTATACATAATACAATCTCTGTCATAAATAAACCTATACATATCAAATAAAAAAGAATGTAAAGAAAGTGGAATCTAACTATTTCCATAAGAAGTCATTAATGTATCGTGAATGATCAGCTCACCACTGAGATCTTGCAGTAAATCCTTGGCCAGTATGGCAGGACCCCCTTAACCTCTTCAGCATCCCGTTCCTGACACATGGACCCAAAGTCCTGCACAGCCTGAGAGGAGGACACAACATTTAGCACTCAGGAGCAGCAATAATCAGTCTAGATCAATCTACACATACTCAACGAGGGAGTGCTTATTTAAAACTCCTGTGGGGGGTTTTAAACAGGCTATGAATCAAACTGAAGGCCATCAGCAGAAAGACTGATTATTTCTATAGTTGTTATTAACTCGTGAAACTTCTGCTGCAGGGAGGTAGGTGTCAGACCATGTGATTAACAGTGTGCTGCATAAACAGCCTATTTTACATTTTCCACAGCATATATTAACAGTAAGTGATACCTCTGACTGAATAAATAAAGCAGGAGGAGTTAGAAAGAGAGGTTTGTTGTGGATAAGATTTATTTAAGGAGTGTTGGCTCTGCCTAGAAGACCAGAGGGTTGGTTAAAGTTGGACTCACTTTCAGTCTGGTGACACCATCCCTCTTGGAGAGTTTCCTGAGCACCAGTCGGAAGTCAGCATCTACCAGGTTGTCTATCTCCTCGGCTCCGTGAACAGCTGGAACATAACTCAGCTCCGAAGTAAGCGCTGTGTCGAAGCCCACAAAGCCCGGGATGACGCCACCTTCCCGGGTAAGAACCTCAGCAGCTCGGCCACTACTGGACGGCTAGTAGCAAGAGAAAAAAACATGTGGTACAGGTAAGCCTCGTAAAAGCATCGACGTTAGCCCTATGGAAACGTTGTGGTTATGAAACGGATGGGATCAAACAGTCACATGTAGCGTTAGCTTTAAAGTTTACATTAGCTTGTGCTCGGGTTTGTTGATAGCAGTCTTGTATCAACTCTGTAAGTTAACTCACAGTTCTGGTTACTCACCCGAACATTTCCTTTAGTACGTTGTTTATTTTTACCCCCCATGGATACACATTTAAAGTGTAAGCTTCTATGCTAACTTTGTAGTCACTTGTGTTGGCAATGTTCAATGATACAGAAGTAAAGCTACTGACAGTGACAACATGAGGAAACGATTCACTTCCGGTCTCTATTGGAAGCTTTCAAAATAAAGTTCACTTCATGACGACACAATGTGACGTGTGTTTTAAAAACAAGTTTCACCGTTTACTTAGTAGCCACTGAAGTCCCAAAAGTTATTATTTGATATTATGTATGCACACGATTTGTATCTATTTTGAACAAGTTTATGTTGACAGGCTTTTACTCTGAGTAAGAAATAAGGAAACAGAAAGAGTATGGTTAAAGATTTCTACTTGACTTAGATACACATACTTCCTGTATCGATTTCTTCTTCTTGTACATTTGTGTTGAACTTAAAGCACCTTGAACTCTTCACTGCCTCCCTTAGACAGATTTACATTTATAGACAGATTACAGACGCTGCAGTCTTGTAAACTAGTATAAAGGGCCGTGGAGCACATTGAAAAGAAAAGCTATGGCAATGTTGACCAGAGAGGGAAACTTTCTTCAATTTATTTTTCTTTTTTTTCTGGGATTTTTGTGTCTTAAGCTGAAATGTTTTGGTCTCCAAGGCCATTAGGAATCAAACTGTTGGACTAAGGCAAAACTGACAATTTCTCTTTTTGGAAATTATAACTTTTTATTTTATCTATCTATTTGAAAAGACTGTGATGAATATGCTTAAGTTTTATCCTCTGGTCTATAACTGTCATAGTCTACAGATCTGCAATGATACATTACATCGATAGCATCATATTGCTCATTCACTATCATGTCCTGGATAAATTAGTTAATCAAAAAAAGACAAAATGATTATGACACAGAATGACTGACACAATTTAGCAGACTTTACTAAAGAGAAGAAACTGCAGGGGCTCAGATAATGTACCTTTTACTTACAAATAACCTTCACCTCAGGAGTTGGATAACTCTTTCCCAATTTTGCAAGTTAAAAGTGCACAATGGATTATTTGGAATTTTGTGAAACAGTTGCAACACAGTAAACAAGTAATATTTGACTACTGCCTTCAACAAATGCTATCTTTTACTGCAGCTATTTGGAATCCTGAGGCCTTGAGATAAAGAGAAACTTGAAGAGTGAAGGAGCAGTATGCCTGATTGTCTCTGCATGAGGTGCATTTCTATCATCGAAGAAGAATACATATACTAAATATTAAGTAGTGTCAAGAAATGTGACCGTCTGCATATGAAGAGTAGCCAGCGACAAAAGATCGGCTACAGCATGTTTCTCCATGTTTATGTTCTTGATTTTATAACTAGGTAAGGCCATAGAGAAAACCAGAGTAGAAAACAGCCGTCGAATGAATCATTAACTTCTTTTGGTTGTTAGCCTCTGTCCTCAGTGAAGACCCAATCCATAAAGTTTGTTCTTTGGTTTGCCCTTCATGTTGAACAATGAATGAGATCAAACTACACACAGAACACAAACATCTCATGCACTTAAAATCAAAAATGTTTTTAATAAACATCCTTTAACATAAATCAGAACATTTGCAGTGTTGTAATATAATCCTGTGAGATAGATTTAGCTAACAATTTTTTTTTTAATTAAACATATACTCTGGTTCGGAGGTCAGTTATGTCTAAAGCTGGGTTGAGTTTGAAGATTAAAAGTAAAACTGAAAGTAAACAAAACATTTCACATCTGGAATGAAGCTGTCATTTATTGTGCGATTGATACAAGAGATGCATGAAGTGTCATTTTGCGTTGAGAACAGAAGCACAAAACTATCCCTGTTATTTCATTCACTGCAGAGCCAGTGTGATTTATGAGAACATGAAATGTATTTTAAACATCTTTCTGTCAGATTCCTTAATCTCTCTCAGCAACAGAAATCATGAAAAATAGAAACAGAATGAGCTGTGTGATTTGATTGAAAGAAATAGATTGCTTGTTGCCCATACGCAAACTCTTCTGTAAATGTTTCAATCCATGTGTGGGGATAGGGTTCACTTTGAAACCAAGTGAGGAAGAAACGCAGACAGCCAACAGCCTTTGATGAGCTCCAGTGACCCAACGACAAACTGAACTGAACTGGTCTTTGGATGTGTCCTGTGTGAGTGAATATTAGTGGTCATTTCTTACCCAAACACCTCGAAAGAACAAAATAAAGGATGGATCGGGTTGACAGTAGCAATGACTTTTTGAGAATTAGTTTGAACGTGATATAATGTGGCTTATAGCATTCATTTCAAACACCATTTGATGATTTTTCTGTCTTTGCATTAGATAGATTTTCAAAATAAAAGTCTCCCTTGCATTGTCATTCGAGTAAATCATCGTGTCCTTCACATTACAAAGTCTGGGCTGTTTCATGTTGAACAAAATGCAGCCCATATACAACATTAACAACTTCTTGTGACATTTAAACATGTTGACATGGTACTCCATGCTTTCTTTTTACCCCATTTAAGATGTTTCCCTCTTTTGTATCTAAAATCCTTCAGTGACTAAAGGTGGGAATAAAAAAAAGAAAGAAGCTAAACTACATTCCGAAATGCATCTTCTCCATCATATTTTTACACCATAAAGCACAATCTAAATACACTTCCCATTGTCTAAAACACAATATATTATTTGATAAGGCTACATAATCACCAGTCTCACACACAGTCTTAAAAAAAACACACATTCTGAAATGATCAGGGAGAAATGATCTCCAATCTGTTCTCCGATCCATGTCAAAAATCAGGAGTCCCTTCCCTATTCCAAAAAAAGGATTAGTTAGCGAGTTTCATCCTGTGATGTGAAGCGAGCATCCAAATAACAAACTGAGTTCAGTCAGCACAAACGTACACGTGCCGACAAAGGGAATGTTGTGCAATCGCAAGTGGAATCAGTTTTAATGTGCAATCAACCAATTAGGTTTTACCTGTGACACTGTGGGGCAATCTAAGTTAGTCCTACCGTCCCTGCAGTTTAGATGAAGGTAAATGTAATTCGGCCAAATGCTAATTTGTTTGTTAGGGATGGCTTTCTTATTACTAGTATTTGTCTTGTAGGCTTCATTAGGAATAAAAATACTTCCACCAATGTATTTGTAAATTTCAAAATCATGTTTCATCTATTTTATCAGTTACCTGTATCCATAGCAACCCTGTCTTTAATCCAGCCTATAAAACTCAACACATTCAATGCTCCCGACATGACATCCTGTTTTTGACAGATCTTGGATCTTAATAACCCTCCACAGAATATCCAATCTCTTAACATCATTACTTCTTGACTGTTAGAACACCTTTAAAAAAAATCCTTAAATTACTCAGGAAAAAAAACAAACTGTCTGATTTCCTGCTGAGGTAACCCTATAACGCCTGTGAGAGCCCTGATCCCAAATCATCCGAGTGTGAAGTCGGCTCCTGGTGGAAGCACTGTGGTGAATCGAGGGTCCAGTTTGGGCAAAAAGCCTTTAAAGTCCCTGGAGGCCTGAGTCCCGAACACATCAAGCAACTGTCGGTTCATCAGAGCAAACCTGGGAGAGGAGACACAAAATCATCCGTACATATGTTACCTGTACTAAATAAAGTAGAGTTTTCTCTCTTAAAAGCATTCAGAAAGATAAACTTCACTCCTCTTTTAAAGGAGCAGATTCAAACAAAAGAGAAAACATGGAACATAGTTTGACAGCTGACAGATTCTAAAGTATATTTTCCTACCTGCCCTTTGTTAAACGCAGCAGGAACTTCCAGTATGTAGGCCTGAGGTTCTGCATTTCCATCACAGCCTGTGAAACAAGTAAAGAGTCAATAGATATATACTTACTCAGCAAAAAAAAAGAGAATAAAATTGTATGTGAAACTTACAGCTTGGAAACAGATAGCAGTGGAGATGGCGTACAGGACAGTGTCTGCGTGGGGAAAGTAAGGGAACCGTCCGGCCTCGATTCCCTTAAAGTACATGGTCTAAAGACAGAAAAACACATAATATGTAATGAGAAAATGTCCAAAATGGATACGTTTCAGATAAGACATAAACATACTAAAAGATTCCTTTACCTGTTGGATTCTGTTACGATAACAACCTTGTGTTCTATCAGTAAATCCTTTCACAGATTCTTTGCATACAGGTGCACTGATTACTTCAGTGTGTTCTGTTCAGAGAGCACTGTTTGTCTACTCTTCACAGAGGGATCAAGACTTCGACAACACACTTTCTTTGAACTGTCATTGGCTATCCTTGATTGTCTCTTACCTCCACCAGCTTAGTGAACAGATACATGGATATGGTCGTGCTTTTGTAGAAGAACATTGAAGTACCAGCCAGGAAGCCTTGAAGAACGGAGAGAATAAGAAGAAGAAAGAAAGAGTCAATCATCAATCAGAGGTCATCAGCTGTGCCATGACAACAGAAAGGAGGATTGCTCTTTAGGAATCCTTTTTGACCGTTAACACACAACAATCCCGTCTTACCAGCAATCAGTGCGTTGAGTTCATCGTCGATGTTACGCACCCAGCGCAGCAAACAGCTCGTTCCCTGGGTGAAAGACGAACAGAAAAAGCTACACTTAGATGACAACACAAGTGATATTAAGCTTGGACAAACACTGGAGATGTTAGAGCACATGATATCAAACATAAGTGGACAAATCAGATAAAGAAATCTAAGATACTTAAAGTAATAAAAGCTGGGTTTATGAGGTCTACATTTACAATCCTCCTCAAGTAATACTGATGAGTGTGTGTAATGTTTTACTTTTCTAAATACTGTTTTACCATCTGCTATTGGAGTATTTACTTTTTTTCTTCATTTCTATATTTTGATTCTGATTGATTACGGTGACGTTTTATAAATGCATGCATCTTCTCAGTGGTTAAAATCTTTGGCCACTCTACATCATGGTGTTCATAACAAATCTCAGGGCCCTGACTCATCACTGCGTACACTGTATGACCGAGTCGGCTGGCCTGCATTGTCTATGCGTAGACAGAGTCATTGGCACGTCCTTATTTATAAGGCTTTACTTAATGTGCGTCCCTCATACTTGTGTAATTGTATCTATGTGAAAAGTGCTGGAAGCCACAGTCTTCACTCTGCAACCCAGTCACAAAACTCACACTCGCATCAAAGTGACAGTAAAGTCATTTCCGGTGTGCCACGGTGTGTAGATTTATTTTTTCATTGTACGTTTCTGCAACTGACCGTCGCCTGAGAACGTAGGTTGGCTGTGCACGGAGCACCCTGTTGGTCATTTATTCTCAATAGATGTTTTAAAAATAATAATAATAATACTTGTGAAAAATAATTTAGTTACACAAACAAAACTAATAAATACACGTTGGGATTAACTTAAAATAAAAATCAATAATACTGTCACACTAAAGGAGATGGTAGACACGTCGTATTGTTGATTTATTCTAATACTTTGGCAAGAAAAAAAAAGCAACGCAGATAACAGAAAACGTGCCAGCTAGAGTAAATGTTAACACAAGAGGTGTTGTGGGAAGTAGTGAAGGAAGAATGAAATGTACCTTGTAGATGCTGACGAACGATCCTAGAAACGCTCCAAGCTGGAAGTTCTCTTTGTTGTAGAAGAGGGAGGGGAGCCGGGAGGGGAGCCGGGAGGGTTTGGAGAACATCTGCCTGAACGCTGAGGGCACTTTGAGACAACACTGAATCAGGTAGCCGACACTGAACATCCTGACAAAACCCTGGAAAGTGGAAACAATAAAGATGTAGTTCATACTGGTTAAACATCATTCATTATAAAGGATTGGAGTTTCATAAATAGAGTGTCTTACTTTGACACAATAGGAAATGCAGTTGTCTTGGTAGTGTTTACAACATCTGTGTCTTGGACCCTTTTTGCATCTGGATTGTAACCACACAAAAAAAGAAGTCATTACTGGGAGCTCTGAGAAAATCCACGTTTGTGTAATGTTTAGATTCTCTCACATTGATTCGAGCAGTTCCCTTGCGTAGGCCACCAGAGTTTTCCTCCTGGAGCTCGGTCTCTCTGCTGACACTTGTCTGTCCTCGGCCTCTATAGCAGCCGCTCTCTCCTGGGGCCTGGGGCAGATGTGTTCTGCCGTGACAGGGTGAGTGGGAATCTCCTCTTTGCCGATGATGAACCTGTGACGGATCATGCACATGACTCACGTTAACTCTACCAAAACACTGTCAGCGACCTCATTGAAGGCAGCAGTGGGAACGTGGATAACTTACTTCAATGCGGAGAATGCAAAGCCTTTAAGACCATCTTGACTCCTGCAGTAGAAAACAAGATTGAACTCAAACTCATCGCACTTACGCTGGTCTTTAATATTATAACCAATTGTTTGAGTGTTTCCAAAGTGCTGCTCTGACCTGAAGAAGTACATGTAGAGCGATGCAGTAATGCAGAACAGAAGCACCTAAATGGGATCACAAACAGCAACGAGGGCATCAGAACAATACACGAAACATTAACATCTGGCCATGTGACTCTTTTCACTGGTTAAATCTGTGATGGAGAGTCACAAGTGTTGCCTTGCAGGTTTTCTTTGCCATTTTAAGAAACCATCAAGCCTCAACTACAATCACTGACATGCTTAAATGGTCAAAGACAGAAGGAAGACTACGTCCGCACACCAGAAGCTGCTCCACTGATCATTTAATGGAAATGATCACCACATGTGACGTTTCGGGCCCCTTGCCCTTAAGTCTGATGAAGGCTTAGGGGCCTGAAACGTCACATGTGGTGATCATTTCGTGTAGACTTAGTCTTCCTTCTGTCTTTGGATATATTTTTTGTCCATCACCCAGTACTCTACGATTCGGATTTGATATTTTTGTATGTTATAAACAAATGGTCAATAACATTATTTGGCAACCATATGTGCAGTACTGTTGATCTTTAACGATTAAACTCTACGAACAAGATTACATCTAACAACCTTATGAGTCACTATATAGTCTTATATGACACATGTATCTGTCATCTTACCTCTCCATGTTTGATTGGTGTGACGATGCCTCGTGTCACCGCCATGCGGAACAAAGTCTCCGTGGCCTGAAAACAAGATCACACGCTGTTTTATACATTGTGTGGCAATAGCAGAGTTATCTGGTGATGGATAACTCATAACCTTTAAATGAGAAAAGTAGTTCTTACTAGATTGGTCATGTATATTGTCAGCAGCCCTCTCCTAGTAGGGAAACAGACGAAAATAGAAATAGTGTATAAAGACAGAATTAAATCTTGAAGGCCAAGTCTGACATTTTAAATATATCAAACAACTTGATAAGAACCCAAAACGTTCAGTACAATTTTTAACATTATACTTGGAAAATGTGTTTCAGTGAAAAAAACAAACATATAAAAGACTTTGAGAGAGAAGGAGAAACAAGAAATGTCTCAAAAAAACTCAACGGGAATCTCACCTGCTCTTGCGCTCCAGGAGAATTGCAATATAGGATGCAGGCAGTGCCGAGCCAAACCCGGCCGACCAGGAGTAGAATCCTCCCAACAGTTTCCTAAAGTATGAATTTTACACCGTTATTCCACCAAAACTGTTTTTTTTCCCATTTCATGTTAAGAAAGTAGTGTTTCGCTCAGATCTCAGTCATTCCCCTTTCTTAATCAGAAAGAGACGTTACGTTTACAGCAACCAATCCAATAAATGATATGCAACACTTTGAGCTTAAGGTACCCTCGTGCCAAAGAAGAGTAGTAGCTTGTCAACAAGGATATGAAGGAGAAAGAATTAAAAATACATCTTTAGTTTTTTTTTTAATGAGTTTTGCAATTGTTCTCTGTGGGAGAAAACTCCTTACATGTATTTTATAAGTCAAGAACACACAAGGCGTGTTGTGGATGAGCAACACACTTTGTAAACCTGTAATTCTTATTACATAGAAAGTTCACACAGCATGTCTGAAAAACGTGGTGAATGAAAAAACCAACATACTCTGAGGTTCATCCAACACAAACACTGAGGCCGGACTCCTTTAGTTATTTAGGGACATTTTCATATTTCATGTTGCGGTGTGAATCTCCAGTTTTAATCATAAACATATGAACCCATCCAAAGATGCATTAAATAAGCTTCTTAAAGATACGAATATTAGTTTGAGAAAATCTTCTTTTAAAATGAACGACCTGGTAGCTTGTATGCCAGTCTTTACACCAATCAGATATGTGATAAACATCAAGCCAGGCTATGCTACAAAAAAAAAGGTCTGACTTGCTTCCTGTAAGTAGTTGCCAAGGGGAACGTGTTAAAGCAGCAAATCAAAACTGATTCCAGATCATTTGTCATGTGACAATAGCATCCAAATACAGTCAAATGTGAGGGAAGATATTTCCCAGATTCAGATATCAGAACCAGTATTGTGATGGTAATCTCATTAATTTCAAGTGACAGCAGCCTTTGGTATCTGTGAGTGCCACTGGTTGGACCTACTAACCTGAGAATGCAGAAGAAAACAATGTAAAGACCTCCATTGGCAGTGAGGAAAGAGGTAGACCACAGGATCTCAGGGAGAAGCCTTTTTAAATAGTAATCCTTCTTCCTTCTCCTTAGAACAGCTGCTATCTGCACAGAAACAAATACACACAAGATGCAGAGTTCAGGGCCACTCGGTGCTATGGGTGTTCACATTTGGTTGCCAAATCGTTGCAAAATGTGTGTTGCAAATTGAATTGAACTTTGGAGCTGATCGTGTTTGAACAGAGGTGAAGAATGGGAGAAAATCAAAACTGCAAAAAGGTGATAACCAACTGGTTAAACGAGTTAAATGTATTTTGTGTGGTTGCACAGCTGAACTTGTTTTTGGGTGGCTGTTAGTTAGCCTGTGTTACTGAACTATCTTGCCGTGTTTCTACATGGCAACAAAGCTCGTGCACTGTTTCTGCTTCTTTCACTTTGAACTTGAACTTAGACCCCCAGTAAAAAACTGTCCAGCTAATGTTTAACTTTACAACGCTTGTTGAGAACTAGCGGTTGGTTAGCCCTACCTGGTTAGCTAGCTAACTTTAGCTTCGGAGTCTACAAGTGCAAACACTGCAGATCAAACGGCCAAACTTACCAGATAAAGGGGGGCATATATTTTAAAGGAGACCTCGAGAGCACCCCTGGTTATGTCCACAGCAGACTGCACACATGAAGGGCTCCAGGTGTGACCGATCTCGTAGCAGTTGTGGGGTATCTTACTGAGCACAGCCATGTCTCTATACCACTGACAACCAGGTGGCGGCCACGCGCTGCCGTGCGCGTTAACTGTGAGATCAGCGCGTTCACGCGTGGGAGTTGCTCACGCGCACGGCGCTGTAGAAGGTGTAAAGTAATTATTTTTTTGTATCCAGGGCTTTAACGTGATGACGTCCTAACAGGAAGACATTGAGACGATTTAAACGTGCATAAGGACAATAGGCATACTTATGTGATGACCCAGTAGTGTCATCAGGCAGTGTGTATTGCATTGTTGTCAATGTGATTGTCTTGGAGGTGTGTCGCAACCTGTGGTCTCATTGCAGCTCACTAATTAGAGTATTCACAGGTATACTGCATTTTTTTGAGTATAGGCTACGTTAGACAAAGTTACCTTTTGCTATGCATTTCACAAGTCCTACACACACTTACTCCACTCATACACATCACACACCACTGACTTTACTGACTTCCACACCTCATATTGTAAATATTTAATTTGGACTAATAAAGAGTTTAACTAATTTGGTCTAATTCCGTTAATACATAGCCTATTTGTTTGTTTATTTAATCTGGTCTAATCTGGTTTAAAAAAGAATTATTCAAACTTAAACTTTGTGTTTTCTTTTTGTTGTGATCTCCAAAACCTAAAAAATACTGTCTTTATTCATTACATAGTCTATGTATGGGTTTTGATTTCAATCTGAGATTAAGAATTTCAGCCTGAATACTAAGTGATTTTTACAGATTTGTTTTAAAATGTATTAGCCTAAAACACAGGAAATCAGGTTAAAAAAAAAAAAAACTATTGGTAATTGGGAACGTAATTTGCAAGATGGGTCTATTGATTTGTGTATTAAATAAATGAAGGGTTTTTGCTAATGCTACAAACATCACAGTTGGAAAGACCTTTAACTAAATCCGCAACACTGCCTATTCAACTAAATGCTCTAATCTGTAAATATATATAATGTTGCAAGGCCCTATTTGGGCACAGGTTGAGGATTTTTAGAACAAGAAAAAAAACCTAATTCTAAGGGCATGGGAAGGTATTTGTTCTGCAAATCATTAGCTACTCTATGGAAACAAGACCTATAAACTCATAACAAAGACTATGGGATTATATCTTCCTGTAGGCCCAGTGCCATATAAACACTTGCTTTTAAAAGCTGCACAGCTGTGTTTGGTTGGAGTATGAACTGAGAAATTTAAGGGATTGTTCAGATATTAAAAGATGAACACACCAACCAAAGTCAAGTGAAAATGTGTAATTGAGTTATGCTGTTTGTCTGTTCTCAGGATTCACATTTACTTCCTAAAAGGCTCAGCCATTAGTTCACCTGAATCTAAAATTGATCTCTACAGTTGTACTGCTCAGAGTTGTCCAGCAGGTGTCAGCCATAACCATCTTGGTAAAGTATGACACAAAAGTGCTGTGTTGACAGGAATGTGTGTTACTAAAATGAGTTGGCTTAGGGCTTTCCAGTATTGCTGCAACTGATGAAATCCCAGAACAACATCACATATAGTTAAATTTCACATATTTAGCCGTTCATAATAAGCTAAGCACCACAAACTGGCTATAGGGATAACGCAATCTAAAAGATGTTTTTTTTAACTAACTAGCCTAGTGATTTATTCTTTGTTAATAACCCTTAGCTTTACCTATTTTTATAGGCTATTATTAAGATGTAGGTCTTGATTTCCTATTTTAATAACGAGTAATAGTTCAAATTTATGAGCAAATAGCAAATAAAAAAACCCAAGTTGGAATATTTTATCACATAGCTACTGGGAATCAAATTGTTCTTACTGATTTATAAACACCACCAGTGAATGAATTATCAACTAGGATACTTAGAAATTGACTGGGTGCTCATGATTTAGAATTTGTCTAACTTCTGGATGGCAGGCAGTGTGAGTGGAAAAAGGATGGACAACCAGGTTGCAGATTTTCTCAACTGAAACTGAACTGGCCACACACACAAAAATGACATTAGGACAAACTTTCTTCCATCCATTATCAAATGTCTCCTGCAGACAAATAAGCAAAAATGTATGCTCAAAAGTGACACAAATCATCCGCAGTTTGATGATCTCAAACACATACCCTGTTACCTGTCCTCTTGTGCCAATCAGAGAGGAGCTCTGTAATAAGTGCCACATTGACTTCAAGTGTAATCAACCTCACCTCCCCCTGGAGTGAATGAGACTCAAGCATGATTGCACAAAGGAAAAATACTAACCAAACTTCCCTTCTTAAGTTTAAGAAGGGAGTCCTTTTATTTTACTTTAAACATACCAATAAGTTCAATTCGTGAATTCTTGTACTCATGTTAAGGTTATTAACTTACAGTAGGCCTAAGTGACTTTTAAAGAACAAAAATCATCTCCACATATTTTACATAGCCTAAACATGACCTAAGCTATAGAGCGAGAGGACGTTTATCAAATAGAAACTTCTAGGCCTATTTAGCAGGGGAGACAAAATATGCTAAATGCCTCATATAGTGATGATGCTATGGTGTTTAAACCATCATCTATTTGTAATGAATACCATTTTGGACATTGGAAATAAAAACTGGCAATTTAAGGTCTAAATCGTTGGGCTAATATTGTAGATTGCTTAAAAACAGTCCATAAATTGGTTGAAACAGTGCCACAAAAATCTTAACCGGCTATACATATAACCTCCACCCAGAGACCAGTGTACTATTAACATGCTGACTCATCACTTCTGGAAAATTGACAGATAATTGAGACGACCCCTGGCGATTGAGTCTGCATTTTAGCATAAGTAGATCAATTACCCTTTAATTTCCCAGGAGTCATTTTTAACAACGTCTTATCATAATCAGCGCGAGAGCACTGAGCAGTTATTATCCGTGATAACCGGGGGAGGCGGTCACTGCGCCGCCGCTCTGTGTCTGAATAGACTGACTGTTTTCCTCCACAGAGTTTCATAAGTGCTGAAACTCCTGCGCGCGCTGTTAATACACGCGCATGTTTGCATGGAAGAGTCCACGGAGGTTTCCACTTGTTGCTCCTGATCCAAAACCCCATTCGGAGTGAACTCTCGGTGAGCAGAGGAGCGACTGTGTGAACATGGCTTGGCATTTGGGGCTGTTTGCGAGTTGTTTGTTGTTTCTTCTCTCCTCCGGCGCGGAGGGGAAGCGCAGCAGGGAGAGAGTTTACTATGTGGGGATCATTGAGGACTCGTGGGATTATGCACCCAGTGGAAAAAACCTGCTGAACGGGAAAGACGTCGAAAATGATGAGTGAGTAATGATGCCTTTGATTTTTTTGGGAGAATTATGTAGCCTAGTTTACGATTGGTATCAACTAATCAGGTCATGGTTGTGATTACAATGCAAAGTGACTGGAAGTACTGGGGCAAAACCTGAAAGATCCCCTATCTGAGATGAGAAAAATCCCGTTTTGGTGGTGAAGTTGTATAGTAGGACCACAGTGGGTCATGTTGTCATGGTGTGACAGTGTCTAGACCTCTGTATTGTTGTGGACTTTCACGGTTGTCTGGCAGCAGAGCCACAGGAAAGATGACAGTATTTGAGTGATTTACAGTGATTGAAGGTCTTCCTTCATGAGATTAGAGGCTTCCTGTGTTATGTGTTACATTGACCAAAGACATCTGCATCTATTTAAAAAGGAAAAGGGTTTGCATCTAAACAGTACTGTGATTTTACACATTGGTAGGTTGCTGAAGAATAAACTGACAGATGTAAAAAGGTGGAATAAAAATATCCAGGTCTGAAAAAAAAACAGGATTTTGATCCAAATTGGGACACTTGATTGTGTTTGGCAGTTTTGATGTAAAGGTATAGTTAAACCTAGGCCTGCAGTTGTTAATCTTTGTGGCTGTATATATAGTCAGTATTATCAAGATATTGTCCAGGTGGCTTATTATACAGATTTCTCGGTGCATGGGCTCCTGACAACTGTTTTTGGCTCAAATTGTGTTTATAGTGATTTTTTCAACATGTGCAACACAAACACTGAAGAAAATCAGCTCTATCCACCAAAAACCCCAAACAGATTCAGTCAGATGTTTTTAATTGATGACATATAAGGAGGATTGCCAAATGTTTGCCGCCTTGGTGTAAAATTGAATAACAAGATAAATGTATGTATTTTTTTTTGTATGAAAAGATTTGAAAGTAAAGCCAACCATCACATGATCATCATATATTAGTGATTGGTGTTACA
The DNA here is from genome assembly GCA_020745685.1 of Tautogolabrus adspersus. NCBI lineage: Eukaryota > Metazoa > Chordata > Actinopteri > Labriformes > Labridae > Tautogolabrus > Tautogolabrus adspersus. The sequence goes on from CM036546.1 coordinate 22,186,030, forward strand.
GAGGTGGTGGGCTTCGATTGTGCCACATTTGATCTCTTCTTTTAAAACTGAGTAACTTTAAAGTGTAGCACATGCTGCATCCTTACATAATAATAATAATAATAATACTTTATTTGTATAGCACTTTTCAATACAAGTAACAAAGTGCTTTACAACAGACAATAAAAGCAAAGAGACAATAAAATCAGACTAATAGAATAAAATCAAAAATAAAATCACAGAGTAAAAGCAATTTTGTAAAGGAATGTCTTAAGTAGAGATGTAAAACAAGGGACTGACTCTGCAAGTCTGATCTCCTCTGGCAGGCTGTTCCAAAGTCCGGGTGCTCTGATAGCAAAGGCCCTGTCCCCTTTAGTTTTTAGCCTGGACCTTGGAACAGCCAGTAGGGCTCTGCCAGAGGATCTCAGACTGCGTCCTGGTTCATAAGGGGTTAAAAGCTCAGAAATATAAGAAGGGGCCAGCCCATGTTGTGCCTTAAAAGTGATTAAAAGAATCTTAAAATCAATTCTAAAATCAACAGGGAGCCAGTGAAGGGATGCTAAAATTGGAGTGATGTGGGCACATTTGTTTGTTCTTGTTAAAAGCCGGGCTGCTGCGTTTTGGATAGTTTGAAGACGGTGGATGGATTTTTTACTGAGACAGGTGTATAATGAATTACAATAATCAAGGCGGGAGGAGATGAAGGCATGGATAAGTTTCTCCAGATCTTTTTGCGACATGAGTGATTTGACCTTGGCTATATTTCTGAGCTGGTAAAAACAGGACTGTACAACTTTCTTCACTTGAGGCTCAAAACACAAGTCCTGGTCAAAAACAACCCCAAGGTTTCTGGCTGAGGGCTTCACATGATGAGCTAGTTCTCCTAAGTGTTTAGTACATAATGTTGGAAATTCCAGACCTAACTTACCAGCTTACCCTACACTCTGACAAATACCAGATACATGTTCACGCAACATTGGTTTTACTCAGACCATCTATTTTTGCAAAAACATCGAAAGATCATTTTTATTCTCTCTAAGGTCAAATTATAATTGTTCTTCCAATTAGATTTTTTAACCATCGGCATTCAACCTGCTTATTTCTCTAATCATGCTTTTAGAAAAAATATTAATATCAGCCCAATTGAAATTAACATGTGGAGTGTATTATTTGAACTGTAATGCATATTTCAAAAACAAGGTTACAGGTAAGAATCTCATCTTGATAAACTTGGGTGATGACAGGGTTTATAAAATGTGAGGGTCACTTTTGAACAGAATGAGGCCTTCCTTATAAAAACACGTATACAGTAATATACAGCCACTTGTATTTTTTCAGACATGATAAATACTATAAGGTAATTCTTTACATGCATGCTGCCTCCTCTACAACAAACGACAGTGGGTGCTGGTTTGGCTCAGGTAGGGCAGCGCCCCATGAACAGGCTACAGTCCTTGTTGCTCTGTTCGCAGGTTCTACTCCAGATCCTGGTGCTATTTGGTGCATGTCATCCCCCGCTCTCTCTCTCCCCACACTTTTCATGTCTCTTCAGCTTTCCTGTCCAAATAAGGCAAACATCCAAAAATGTAAATATATATATTTTAAACACAACAATGTCATCATTTTGTCTACCTGCAGGAAAAGTTTAAAGCATTGAAACAAAAAAAAGCTGTGTAGCTAATGGTTGGGCAGCACTCAATGCTTCACACACATCGTCGTGTTTAAATGGGATCAATTAGTGAGAGATGGAGGCTGCACATTATCACTAAACCACTTCAATCAGGTGTTCGATGAAACCCCATTCATCAGGCCTCCAGCAGAGTTGTCAATGTGACCCATTTGTGAATCTAGTGAAGGACATGCTTTCTGTCCTTTCTTTGCTGGGGTTATATAGTATACTGTGGCAAAAACTGTGTAGGCAACAGCTCCAGTAACAGGTTATTAGCCCACAGAAACCTGTAATAACAATAATTACAAGTCTAATTGTTAGAGACCTGCCATTTGTTCTGCTGTGTAACATCTATAATTAAAGTCAAATAATCCACCAGATAGATCCAGGCCTTTTGTGAAATCTTACTAAGTGCGCTTCAGTGATATCACTCTCTTTGCCATCTACTTCTTTTTATACTGGTACCGCCTCTTCTGTATTTCATATTGACTAACTACAACTATAAGATGGGTTACAGTCATACAGTTTGTGTCTTGACAAAAATAAGTCAGTTCAACAATGTGATGTCATTGTGCATGTAGAGCATTCAGTGCTTCTCCCATTTTCTCTCCACAGACTAGTTTGTGTATTTTCCAAAGGTGTTGATATTTTTTATCCCACCCATATTCGTGCACCTTCAATTTGTCCTTTCAATTTTTTAAAGACTACGCATGTGTTAAGAGAGGGAGAAAATCCCCATGTCATTGTGCAATCCTGCTTTATATAATATGACAGTACCCTGACCTTAACCTTAAGAAATGTCCAACAAACAGGATTAACAGCTGTCTCTTTCCCCTCTCCCACCTCCACACTCCTCTCCCTCTGTGTTTCCACTGCTGTGTATTTATCTCTCATGTCCACTTATATCTCAGGCATGCATCTGTATTCCTGGAAAGAGGACCTCAGCGGATTGGCAGTGTGTATAAGAAAGCCATGTTCCGACAGTATACTGATGCAACGTACAGTAGCCTGGCCCCCCGGCCGGACTGGCTGGGCTTTCTGGGGCCTGTGCTGCGAGCCGAGGTCGATGACATCATTGTGGTCCACTTGAAGAACTTTGCAAGCAGGAACTACTCTATGCATCCCCATGGAGTTTTCTACAAGAAGAATTCAGAGGGTAAAGTAGCATTATAAGATATTTATACAGTAAGAGCACATAGAAACACATACAGACTTAGGTGATTTCTGAAAGAACTAAATTGGGCATGTCACTAATAAGTCTGCAGTTGAAACAGTGATTAGAAGACCTAAAAAAAGTAAAATTGTTCATACAAATTGGTATACTGAATGGACTTCCTTTTAAAATGAATAGTTGCTCTGGCAAAGTATGGACTGTTGTATTGTTACAAAGCCATGTCATCAGGCTTTATATGCCATGGATCAAAAAAAAAATGTTCTTGTCCTGATCCACAGCAGTCATTGCTTATTAATTTTTTAGTTTTTCCTTGGAAAAATTGTCTCTTTTTTGCCATACAAGAGCTGTTATCAAGGTATTTGCCTCACTGGACAGTTTTCAAAGTTTTGTCATACCTCAGAGAATCAAGATAACTTGGACACATAGACTAAGTACTAGGCTAACATTTGAAGTTTGTAAAATGAGCTGATTTAAATGATATTATGTATTCTATCTGATTTTTGTCCCACATAAAATGAAGCTTTGTGTATAGCTCTAGCAAAATGTGGCGTCTGTGTCTCCTTTTCTTCAATGCCAGACGGTCTCTGATAACAACATACCGACAGGCTGACATGACAAATAAAAGGACAACAACATTTGATACGGACTGAAAGAGTCCATTTATGCCGGTGTTCAAAGGCAAGATGTGTTACTGCAAAATTCCAGTCCTCTTCTCAGATACGTCTCTTGAAACTGAAACTAAATTCTTGTGTAGACGTACGTTCTGTTAAAAAAGAGGAACTGCATCAGTCTGTCAATAAATCAAATCGAACATTTCTATTGGGTGTTTGAATAGCTTTTTATAAACAGCAGAAAGGGAGACGGGTGTTTGATGAAGGAGAAAGGAGAAAAGGGAAGTGGTGTCACCACGCCAAGAAGAAGAAAAACTGATCAAATCAGTCAACTTTGTTTTAACCATGTCATGTGGCAAGTACAAATTAGTGCAGAGGTTAAAGAACTACACTGAGGTCATTTAGGTGTTTATAGATCACATACAGTTGCATACGTGGAGGCTGAAAGCTTAACAGAGATAAGAGCAAAAGGATATGACCTAGATCTCTGATACCTCTATTTAAGAATGTGATCATTTAGACATTTGCAGATGATGAATAACGTATTCCCTTCATATTTTTTAGATTAATTCCAGATCAACAAAAAGTTAGGATACATTTGACTGTGGCTAAATAGAGCCGTTGAGCTGTTGAACCAGTGTGCTTTCAACGTGTGCCTTCAGAGGACACAAAGGGATCTCAGCATGAACATCTTGTATTTGTCTACCAGGGGCTCTCTATCCAGATGGGACATCAAACATGTTGAAGAAGGACGACTCTGTTCCACCAGGAGGCAGATACACCTACCGCTGGGAGGTCAGACCAGAATTTGCCCCCACAGATGATGATGCCAATTGCCTGACCTGGGTCTACCACTCTCATGTGGACGCACCCATGGACATCGCCTCAGGACTTATCGGGGCTCTGCTCACCTGCAAAAAAGGTATGCAGATAACCTGTTAGGTAACCTACCTGTACGTATTATTTGTTCCAACTCATATCAAATTTATGACTGTTAGTTATTTTATTGTCGGTACTGCATTTTACACTGTTTATCAGACAATCTTGGCTGATCCTCAGCCGTTAGCACTGCTTTGAGTTTATTCATATCCTTTCTTAATAACAGAACTTTCCCAGCTAACATAGGTAACTTATCCACTCTCGAGGTAATCTGTTTTATGGTGTCCCACAAGGCTCCATCCTAAGCCCCATGTTCTACTCTATCCACATGCTCCCATTAGGTAAAATCATCACCAGAGGCACATCTCCAAACACTGCTACACTGGCGACACTCAGCTCCATCTTCAGAGAAAACCAAACTGTTTTGGCCCCTTTATTGCATAAACTGATCTCTTCCTGAAGTTTAATGTTAACAAACCTTAGAGTAACATTTAACTTTGCATTTAAATTTGATGATCGAGTAAAACTGGGAGAAACAAACTGTTATTTAGAGAAAAAAAAACGTTCCTTTTCCCTTTTGCCAACCCTATTGTTCTTAGTGTATACTAGGATCAGCAGGACTTCCTTGTTCTTGATGCAAAAAAAGAAAGAAAGGCTGCTGCCAGACTTCTGACTGGTATATCAGATATCAGCCCTATTCTATCCTCTCTTTAACGGCTTCAAGAAGACACTTTAAACCATCTTTTAGGTTGTGCTGTTTGTTTTTAAAGCCCTGAATGACCTGGCCCCTCCTATAAAGCAGACCTCTTGAGCCCTCACAAAACCTCCAGGCCCCTGGGCTCATCTGACATGGGCCTCCTGGCAGTCCTTTGCTCCAATCTTAAACTTAAAGATAGCCGTTTTTTGCAGTCAAAGCCCCGAGACTGTGGACCAGCCCTCTCTCCATAGTCTGATTTGTCTCCTTTGTTGACTTATTTAAGTATCTTCTTAAAATATTCTTCTTTAGAATTTTAATCTCTCTGTCCTGAATAGGCTGCTCTTATGTTGTAATTATGTTTTCTGTTCTTTTTGCTCCTCTTCCTTTCTGTTCTTACATTTTTCTTGTTTGTTTCATGCTCTTATCTGACTTTTTGGTGTACTGCTTTAGTCAGCAGCTGTGGTTCCAAGATTCATGAATTCATTTTAGTGATGAGAGTAGATAGTTTTATAGGTTTCAACCAGGTCTTGAGCACTAAATGACAACAATGAAAAATTGCATCAAAATGCTTTATGAAAAAATCAATGATTGTTGATCAATACCAGAGAGGTAACACAGATTCATGCCAACATTTGACAATCATGCATGGTTATATGAGAAGATGTAGATAACATGTAATTAAATATTTATCTGCACTTCACCACCATTTAACCGTCATCTCATTTTTCTCTATGAGCACAGGGATCTTGAAGGAGACGAACAATCCAGTCCTAGGTCAGACAAAGCCAGGTGCTGTTGTAGATTCAGCCAGAAATGATGTAGACCAGGATGTCTTCCTGATGTTCAACGTGGTGGATGAAAACCTGAGCTGGTATCTGGAGGACAACATTCTGAACTGCAGTGATCCCAGTGGGGTGGACCAAGAGGACCCAGACTTTAAGGAGTCAAACCTGATGCATGGTGAGGGATAAGTACAGAAATGTTGTTACCATTTTTTTTTAACTCAAATTACACTTACTAGCTGGAAGTTTCATTGATTAAGCTCATATACAATATTGGAACATATAAGTCTCACGATGAGCCTCTGGTTGCGAGGCCAACTTTTCAGGCCTTCCAGTGAAATATTTAAAATCTTAGCTAGCGTCAGTGGTAAATGTATTCTGCCAAGACTTCTTGTCCATGAGATGCCAGTCCAGCTAGCCCTTTGACCCACACTGCAGGAGCCGCATTTGTCCACTGAGCTGTCAATCATGGCATTTTAAGCTCTTTTGACACATTTTTCATTTCACTTGTTTTTTTAATTCTATAGTTTAACCCATGTGAGCGCCTGTTAACATGATGGAGACAACGTTTATGATCCATACCACAGCAAGTCAGTAGGGGGAACTCCAAATGTTTTGGCTTCACTTTTAGGCAGCTCTCATGTCTTCCAGCTTTTTATACAGTTTATTAAGTGCACAATAACAGTAGGACTACAAACAATGCCACTGACACTAAAATATCATCTCATTGGCCTAGAGATTCTGCATTTATGTTCCAAATCTGTTCATAAAGATTTCAGATTATGTAAAAGACTGGCAACCCATCAAACTAGTTGACAACTGAATATGCTGTTTTCACAAATTTTCCCCAGAAATCTAAGGGAAGTCCTCTCAAACCCCCAACAAAGGGAGTTACTGATGACTTCAAATAACGTCATGTTGAAACTAAGTGTAGAAAAGAAGGTTTACAGGCTAAATGAATCCCCTGTTTTTTGTTATTTAAACCTCTGTCTGTGTTTTTCTCTGTGTGACAGCTATAAATGGCTACATGTTTGGTAACCTGCCTGGAATCGAGTTATGTCAGCACCGTGCAGTGGCCTGGCATTTGTTTGGCATGGGGAACGAGGTGGACATTCACTCTGCTTTCTTCCATGGGAACACTCTCCTGGACCGAGGCCATCGTACGGACGTCCTCAGCCTGTTCCCCGCCACGTTCGCTACAGCCGAGATGGTCCCGAAAGCAGCAGGAAAGTGGCTGCTGACGTGCCAAGTTAATGACCACCTGCAGGGTAGGGCATCTGACCTTTATCCTCTTTGTTGACCTCCCTGCTCTGAGACTTCACTGGTTGTACAGAATTGCTGACAGGAAAGAATGCATTATTCTGTCAAAGCATTTTGTTAGAATGGCTTGTTTTTGACTCCGAACATGCCGGGTCTTGTATTTTAAAAAGGTTCAAAGTCCACTGGGCAAAGAACTGAATGAGCTGTATACTTGCTCAACATTAAATAAACATTGTTGACTCTTGGAAAATATATTTCCTTTGTATCATATCACGCTCTATATAAAAGCCCATTCAGTCCTGTTTCTCAACTGAACAAAAAGAAAGGCAAATACAAATATGTTAACCATACAGATCAATCTCTGGGTAGTTTTATAGGTTATGTGTCCTGTCAGGTGTTTTAAAGTGAGCCCTCATTTTTAAAGGAAAACACAAGGAAGTAAGTGTAAACTGAACCTGAGAGTATTTATTATTTTATAGACTGTTAAACCTGACCTTTTAGACTCCCATGTTGGTAGCCAGCCATTAGGATTTCCTAAGGCTCTAAAGGTCAACTTTCACAATAAGCTTGTACTTCATACATGTCATTTGTCATATATGTGGGTCTTTTTCTTTTTTTTTTTTTCCAGCTGGGATGCAGGCCTTCTATGAAGTGAAGCCATGTGACAGTGAGGCCAGCTCCACAGTGATGGGCAGTGGTGTTGTGAGGAATTACTACCTGACAGCAGAGAGGGTCCTGTGGAACTACGCCCCCTCAGGGAGAGATCTGATCAATGATGTATCGCTAACTGAGGCTGACAGGTGGGCGGACCCTTTATGAAATTATAAGTTACAAACTACTGCATCAATCAGAGATTACAGCAAAGATGGCTGCGAGATAAGAGTTCAACTGTTCTTGTAAAATGTTATTTAAAACCCTTCTGAGTAAGGCGGGCTCACATGGTTTCATAGCAAATCAGCCCAGAAAAGTTTGAAAAATTGGATTGCTGACGGCTTAAGTCTATCTTTTTGCGCAAATGTACCCAAGAATACATCATTATTGCTCCACATTATTGTTGCCCAACAGGTATAGTTTTATAGAAAACAGTTTAAATAACATCCAGGATCTTTAAATTAGCGTATTTCGAAAACACTTTTTAAAAATGTATCTTACATTTTATCGCGGATGACGTTTGGGATCAGTTTATAACCAGTTGAATGACACTGAAATCTTAGTAAAACATTACATATACATTGATGTCACCAAGCACTTAGTATGAAGATCCCTGCAGCCAAGCAGCTGCATTATAAATCTGAAAGTCAAATAAGTACCACTTGGACTCTATTTACATCTGAAGAATACATCAATAGTAGTTTTGGAAAAATAGTAAGGGAGCTAATGGACTCTAAAGATCATCACCGGTTCATTTAAATGTTTACTGTCCCTTTAAGGTTTATAAAACAAACCTCCGAATAAAGTTTTATGTGTGTGCATATGTGTATTACCAGACCTCAGAACTCCGCTGGTTACACAGCAGCGTGTCGTTCCTGTGGTGAGGCAGTTCTGTGGTGTCTAGAGTAAACGTGTGGATGGCGATGCAGTGACTCAGTTGTTATTGTGTCTTTGTTATTGTTGCCTGTCCTGACACAGTGAGGCCCGACTGACTGGCCAGCTCTTGGCTCTGTTGATTTTCTCTGTAGTAAGAAATTACACAGTGCTTCTTCATCCAGGCCACAGACTGTAAACTACAACCCAAGTCAGTCTTTCTCTACCTCCTCCACTTGCAAAATCCCGGTTCTAATATTTTTCCCTCCCCTCCCCTCCCCTTTTTCTCATAGTGCATCTGAGATGTTTTTTGGTAAAGAGGGTGGAAGGATCGGAGGTGTTTACCAGAAAGTGATATACAAAGAGTACACAGATGATACTTTCACCACCCTGAAACCACAGGATTTACACTTAGGGATGTTAGGTAAGAAAAACCATACATCTCACACTTCCTCTTTTGTGGCTTGTGTACCTGACTGGTTTCTTGGCTCTTACCTCTTGTCTGGTCACGATATCCTTCTGCTTTTGTCCAGGGCCTGTCCTCAGGGCAGAGGAAGGAGACACTCTCAGAGTGACATTCATGAATTTAGCTGATAGGAACTACAGCATCCAGCCCCATGGCCTGCACTATGACAAACACTCCCAGGGAAGCAGCTACGAGGACGGTGAGTTGACACAGAAAATTGTTGGAAAGAAGAACAACAAATAATGCAATAACAGTCAAAAGCTAAGGCAATGGTTTACATTTCTTCTTGGTGCAGACATACATTTGATCAGATTTTTTTCTGCTCTGGTCTGGTTTGCTAATTTAATCGATTAAATTTAATTGATTCAATTAGCAATATTTCAATAAAAAACCTTCCAAATGTTGAGTTCATAATCACATTTTAAATCGTCTTGCATGAACTGTTTTGCATTAGATAGTGTTGGAATAGAATTCCAATGAACAAGAAAAAAGCATTTTCTAGCTGAGAGACTTTGTGTGCAAAACCTCTTTTTTTAAATGTGATTTCCATTGACATCATTTTGAACCACAACATTTAAACCATACATGAATCTTACATGCCCAGAAAAATCCCAAATTAAACAAATATGCTCATGCCCACAATCATACACACCTATGAAGGGAGAAGGATAGAGTAACTGAAAAAAATTCATCTTTATCAAACAAGTCAAAAGCAGAAATGTGTAGCAGAACATACAGGTATCATGTCTTTGTTAAAGCTCGTGTGAGAAACTTTCTCTTTGTGTTGACTTCGGTGCCCCCTATTGACAAAGCAGTACACATATATTTGCTGTTCTTGTCCTGTACATGTGTAGGTAGTGTTATCTGATTTAAAAAAAAATGTCTCCCTGCTGTTTCGGCAGCATGCTCAGAGGCGCTGTTTATCAACAGGTAAGGCAGGCAACTTGTTGGGGCCCCAGGCCAGTAGGTGTCCCCCAAGGGCTGAAAAACGTTCCAAAAAGGCTCCAAATGTGCAAAGGTTGCAATGGCAGTAGGAAACCTCCCTTAGGGGGCCCCCTTAGTTTGTTAATAAAAGTCACCAAAGCAAAACAAAGAGGAGTAATCTGTCTGGGAGTAAATAGGTAGTTAAAATACATGCTTCATATTATTATCACTTCAAAGAAAATCAACATGATTTGTGGTGACCAAAGTCATCGCAATAAACCAACTGAAGCAGTAAAAAAGATATCAATGTATTTTTGTTGCTGAACTGGAATTAAGACACTATTAGATGATCAGATGGGACAGCAGATTTAATTGTTGTTGTTTTTTTTGTGTGGAATGATGTGTAGGTGTCAACAAGCCGGGCTCCCACGTGGCTCCGGGGCAGAATTTCACGTACACCTGGCAGGTGTTAGAAGGTCCGTCTTCATCAGATACTCCCTGTATCCCCTACCTGTACTACTCCGCCACTGATCCTGCCAAAGACACCAACTCAGGATTAGTGGGACCTCTGCTAGTGTGCAAGAAGGGAACGCTGGGGGAGAACGGAACCCAGGTGCTGCTTCTTTATCCATTTACACACATGCACAGACACAAACACACAAATACACAAACACACACACACACACACATACACAATTAAATTGTCCTTTCAAGTAATCTCATACATTTTCAGATCTAATGTTAACTGCAGCTGTAATTTTGCAAGCCCCTTCTAGATTTTTCTATCCCCGTGTGTGCATCTCTTTACAGAACGATGTGGATAAAGAGTTCTTCCTTCTGTTTTCTGTCATGGATGAAAACTCAAGCTGGTATTTAGAGGAGAATATCAATACTTTTGGCGGCAACCCAGACTACACAGATTTTGAGGAGAGCAATTTGATGCATGGTAACTAGTGTGTTTGATTGCTTCACTGTCCTTGTTTAATATGGCTGTATAACATTAAACTGATAATCATTTTAGGGCCTTTTCAGGTCATTATTTGTGTTCACTTTTGTTTGAATCTTCCCTCTCTTCCAGCTGTAAATGGTCGGATGTATGGGAACCTCCCCGGACTGGAGATGTGTGCCGGGGACAAAGTTCAGTGGAACACATTCGGCCTGGGCACAGAGGTGGACATCCATGGTGTTTATTTTGAAGGCAACACCTTTAAGAAGCAGAGCACAACACGAGACACTATCAGCCTCTTTCCTCACACCACTGCCGCTGTCTCCATGCAGCCAAACACTCCCGGTCAGTCACGTACACACGCACAACATGCCCAAGTAGTTTAATTCTTTAACAACATCCTGTTGTGCATGTTTCATCCTGTGAAACATGCACTAATCCAAACGTTGGAGAAACATCCAGAACTACAATGGAAACAGGATATGATGAAACTATCTACATTATTTATGCATTTTACAGTTTCCTGAGATAAGTTTGAGGGCTTCATTCCACGAACATTAAAGAACATTTCCTCAATAAATCACAACAAATTAGACTGAGGTTGTTTATAAGCAGTTTGAGACTACTTTACAAGGATATCTTCTTTATTTTTCTTGAATTAGGTGAATATGGTTTGGCTAAATCACCAACATGGTCTGAAACGGTCATCTCAGACAAAAGTTAAACACATTTAAATACATAACAGCGGATGTGATATAAAGAGCATCTTTATTTGTGTTAGGGGAATTTCCTTTTCCAGTTTGTCTCAGCCTCATGTACATATACAGATATGACTTGTTCATGTGTCACTGAGCTGTTGTGTGTTTATTTCTACGATACAAAGGCAGAGAATAGATTCATAAAGTCCAAAGATGAACAAAGAAAAGAAGATGGCTATTATGAGTGTTAAAGAAACCTTTACAAATCGCCCACACTCGTGTTTTAGGTCGTTAAAAAATATTCCTTGAATAACAAGTTGATGGTGATATATTTTTTCTGCAATAATCCTGCACACTTCAGAATCTATGAACATGCAAGTGTCTCGTCTTTGAAATGTACTTTATCATTCTGCACAGAAATCTGCAGCAACTCCTTACTGGCAGGTCCTTCTACGTGCTATTTAAACGCAGCAGCACAACTGGTCTTCAACCTACCCAGAACAGCACATGTCACTCCGCTGTTCATCTCCCTCCACTGGCTCCCAGTTACTGTTGCATCAAATTCAAAACCCTGCTGCTCGCTTACAAAACCGTTCCTCCTCACCTAAACTCTATAATCCAGGTCTAGACTCCCTCCCGCCCACTACGCTCTGCCAGTGAAAGGCATCTGATCTAACCTTCACAACAGGGCCCTAAGTGTCTAGCTGGACTCTTCTCCTCTGTCGCCCCCCAGTGGTGGAATGAACTACCAAACTCCATTCATCTGCAGAGCCCCTTTTGCACCTTTAAGAAAAAGATAAAGCCCCAGCTCCTTCATGAACATCTAGGAACTTTATAGTATTGATGATGATGGTTTTGATGATGACGGTATTTAGAATGACAGCTGTCGTTGTTGTTGTTGATGACGATGTATTAACTTTAATTATTTTTAAAAAGTACTCAGCCCATCAGCACCTGTTTGTCCACTCAGACTCAAAGCAGTTCATTTGCACTCACTGGCGTTGTTTCATCCTCTCTAGATCGTTATACTTACTCTCTGATGTTCGCCACTTTGGATAAAAGCGTCTTAAATGAATTGTAGAATTGTGGGAATCTAAATACATAAGCAAAGCCAGTTTACTTTTTAAGAGAAGTTACTCTGACAGCACAAAACACTGCATGGAGGACAATGAAGGAGGGATAATTTGCAATGTGGATGTGTTTAGCTAACCTAAACAAGCATGCAGTCATTTGCAACAACTTGAAAACCCAAGTTCAAACATTTCCTGTCCTGAGAATATGTTCTCTCAAAGCAATATGGAGTATGGCTACATTTTCAGTAACCGGTTCTGTGTATAATAAACTGTTCACATGCTCTTTCAACATGTGTGGAGTAAAGGGACAAACACATCTCTTCATGTGTCTAAATCTTTGTCCTCCTCTCCTGACAGGTTTATTTGAAGTAAGCTGCAGAGTAACAGACCACTTCTCAGCCGGGATGAGGCAACAGTACAGAGTGGACCAGTGTGCCCAACGCCAAGCGAAGACCACAAAAACACAGCCGACTAAAATTGTGCAGTATTATATCAGCGCTGAAGAAATCGAGTGGGACTACTCACCGGAGAGACACTGGGAGCTGGAGAAACACCACGCCACATCAGAGGACAGGTGGGTGACGAACATAATAACAGGATGATGTACTTCAGTGTTGGAGCCAGAGCCTGTGATTAGTGGGAAAAGTTATTACTGTTTGTTTAATGAAGCAAATTGGTACATGTCTCCCAGTCCAGGCAGCATATTTGTGGTCAAAGGGGAAAACAGAATTGGCTCGCGCTATAAGAAGGTGGTGTACAAAGAATACACGGATGACACCTTCAGAGTCCCGAAGAAACGGCAGCCTAGCCAACAACACCTTGAGATTATTGGTAAGACTAGAAGCACGTTCTGCTTTTTTTCCACACCAGGTAAGACTGAATATGAAATGGGTTTCTTTATTTTCTTTCTGTAGGTCCGATAATCAAAGCAGAGGTAGGAGAGCAGATCTCGGTTACATTCAGGAACAAAGCCAGTCGGCCGTACTCCATAAGCGCACACGGAGTTCAAGCTAGTGGCAATCACATTCCTGTTGAACCGGGTGAGACTAAAGTAGTTGCACATGCACTTTGGGCAAATGGGCTTTTGGATTTATACTTATTACATGTTCTCTTGCCTTTAGGTTACGTGATCGAGTTGACGTGGGATATTCCTAAGAGCTCTGGTCCAGGGGTCTCTGATCCGAACTGCATCTCATATGCCTACTACTCCAACGTTGATTTCATCAGGGTACTTAATAAAAAGAACGATCCTAACTTTCTGTATATAGCACCTGTAAAAACAGAGTTCAAAGAGTGCTTTGACAAAACAGCAAAAGTAGTTAACACTACTAGAAAGGCCAGATGATATTAAGGAACTCAATTTAGTTTAAGCAAGAGAGAGATGTAAAAACACAGCAGAGGACTGAAAAAGACACAACGAGTGAAGTACTGTAGATAAAACTGAAATTAAAATATTTAAGAAAAACAAAATGTGAACATACATTAATATGAACAAATAAAGTCAATGCCTTTAAAAAGAAAACATCACAACAACACAAAAGATGTCACAGATTCTGTGAGCCTAATCTCCTCAGGCAGGTCGTTCCAAAGCCGAGCGGCTGTGATGGCCAAAGAACCTTTCAGATTTAAGCTTCAAAATTGGAAGACCAGAAGAGCCGAACCTAAAGGCGGTAGTGTTCAAGGCTTCAGACAGGGCCTCTTTCAAACCAAACCCTCCACAATCGTACACACTCTTTTTTTTGGTGTCAGGATCAGATACTGTTGTTATATTTTGGACAAACGTCCCTCTCTACAGTGGAAACAGGAGCTTTTTGCAACACATGGTTTCATGTCACTGAAGCCCCTTTTCACGAATGCACTGAACTCTGATTGTGTGTGGACAGATGTTATCTTGCCAGTCTCTTAGTTTTATTTCCACAATAAGTGGGATGAGCGGATGTGAGAATGCAGCAGGAAATATTTATGAAAATTCACTGCGAGCAAGTGGACGATGATGACATTTATATATGATGCGACTGGTGCGAGATCAGTTCGATCTTCATGCAAGTAATGAGGCTGCTAAATACTCTGGACAGTATCAGGGGAAGCCATGACATTTTATAGAACTTGTCAGGAGTGCATGTTTCAACGAGTAACGATTAATAATCAATTTCATAACTTACAATAGACTTATTCAAATCAGTCCGCATATTAAGAAAAAAATCCTCCTGATCTTCCTAGGTGGCATCGCCATTTTTTCAAAAACATCATTTCCATTTCACTCTGATGTTAATGCTGCTTAGTTTTTACAACCGTCTACTTAACTGTACATTCACATAAACACCCTCCATGGGAGCTCCTTCACCCTCTCCCTACACACCAAAATTGATGTGAAGTTACAGTAACAGAAGAAAAACAGAATTTATTGTTGAAGTTAAAGGATTGTATACACGTGGATGTTTAGGTCTGAGTGGGAGATTTACATGTTGTTTATGTGCAGGATCTGTACAGTGGTCTCCTGGGGCCTCTGGTGGTCTGCAGGCCTGGGACTCTGCAGCAGGGTGTGGGGTCCGACAGACAGAGGGCAGACGTGGAGAAGGAGTTTGCTCTGCTCTTTATGGTGCATGATGAAAACCAGTCCTGGTACTTGGAGGACAACATCAGAACGTACCTTGGCGTAGACCCTGAGACCTTCAGGCATGACGAGCACTTTGTGGAGAGTAACTTGATGCACGGTGAGAATGAATTATCAGAATTCTTTTTTTGTTTTGTTAGGTTTGGGTACAACAATACAGACCTTTCATTGTTCGGATACAAATATAGACAAACCCTTTTACTGTTTACATTATAATGATGGATTACACATCTCCACCTCATCCTGTTTCACAAATGACGAGCCAAAGTACCCCCTCGACTGTTGCTAACATATTGCGCTGGTTACGCCATTTGGAGCAAGAGTTTTGCAGAAGTTTTGACGTCCAGCTCCTTTCAGTAACATCCCTCAGATGTGAAAGGTCCAGACACTCATGGGTAAAGAAAGCTCAATAACTCTTGTGTTAGTCTTCGTAATGTTTGCTCTCTGTTCATCCTCTAATTTGCTAATCTGGTGCACACAGTGCTGCAGGAGCTGCATTTATCAATAGAGCTGTCAAGCATGACATTTACCTTTTAATTGAATTAATAATTAAATGTTAACTATTTAGAAAAACTAACCGTTGGACATAAATCATCATGATAAGAGCTCGTTTTAAAGACAACACTATCACATCCTTGAGAGAAGAGGAAAACTAAAATAACATAAAAAGCATTTTACTAAAATGAAGCCTATAGATATACAGTAAATAAAGATTAAAAAGTATAATGAAGAGGTGCTGGTAGCCGAAATGTTATTGTGTGCAACACACATGTACAGAGGCTTAAGTCCTTGAGAGTGGGCGGTCTGGGTTCGAATCTGACCTGTGGCTCATTTCCCACATGTCATTCCTAACTCTCTCTCCCCAGATTCTGACTCTTTCCACTGTCCTATCTCTAAAATGAAGGCATGAAATAGCCCAAAATCTTAAAAATCTTTAGACACTTGAGAGTATGTAGCAATGGTGAGGAGTGCAAAGGATCCTTAAAAAAATAGATTATTATGTAACAAAGTTGGTTCAAATACATGGTTCATGTGCATTGACGCTTGCTACAGTTTATACAGGTTCATGTTAATTAAATGAATCTATGCACAGTCCTATCCCACACAACAACATGTGGGCAAACCTACACACAATGTAACATTGGCAGTACAACCAACTTTAACATGTTTAAATGTAAATATATGTTTTCCTGGTGTGTATGTGAATGTCTGTTTTGAAGGGATCAATGGGAAGCTGTACGGTAACCTGCAAGGACTGGTCATGACAGAGGGCGAGAAGGTTGACTGGTATCTGCTCGGCATGGGCAACGAGGTGGACATGCACACCGTTCACTTTCACGCTGAGACTTTTACCTACAAGGTAAACAATAGCAACCAAATCACAGTGAACACCTCTTGATTTTTTATTTAAAGAATTACCTGGAAAAGGTTTTTCATCTTCTTATATAAATGTATCTATAGGAGTTATCAGAAAGTCTTGCAGCAGCATAGAAAATGTCCCATCCTTAGATATTCACATGGTGTAGAACGGTGGTGTTTGGATTAAATCAAATCATAATATTCTGAAGTTGACCTTGGCATGAAAACCTCTTACACAGGAAGTTTCTTCTTACAATTTCTTTTCCAAGAGCTTATTTCCCTTTATTTGTTCGCCTCTGATTTACTAGATGTGCTGTGTGTCTATTTGTATATCCGTTCTGTGTGTTTGTGTGTGTATAAGACGGACCGCACGCACCGTGCAGACGTCTTTGACCTCTTCCCCGGGACTTTCCAGACCATTGAGATGGTGGCGGGGAACCCGGGGACGTGGTTGCTCCATTGTCATGTGACCGACCACATCCATGCTGGCATGGAGACCACTTTCACCATTAAAGGTAAGTGTGTGTGTGCGCACAGGAGCATGTGTGTGGATGACAAGTACCGGTACATCCATTCATCTAATATTTATATTGATGAGAACATCTATTGAAGAGAATTTTTCTCACTTTTTTTTCTTGTTCCTTCGCAGAAAAGTCATCTAAAGGTAAGATCTGTTTTCTGGTATCAAATGATGCACAGATTATTTCAATCCTGTGTTCATATTTTTTTAATTTTACATGTATTTTTGTCACTAATTTGGCTTAAATATTACAGATTATTATATATAGATATCCTATAAAGACAATTTAATTCAGCTTAGATATTATGTAACACTCTACTCCATCCCAACCTGATTTGAAACTGAATAATTTGTCCTAAATATCCTGACAGCTGAATAACTCTAGAGGCCCATTCTCTTCATATACGTAGAGAATTGAGGAGATATTATTTTACTATAGAAAAGACATTATCTAAAGAGAATAACAAGGTTAAACAAAATTCAATGAAGTATGGAAGTTCATTTATGAAGCATTATGAAATATATGAAACAATCGGGGACATGGCTGGTGGGGGAAAGGGGGAGTCAGTGGAGTATACCGTGCGTGCGTGGTGTGTGTGATGTGTCGGATGGGGTTTGTGTAAGACGAATGAAAGGGATTTCAAGCAAATCAAAACGTATTATTTTGTCTTAAGCGACCTCAGAGGACCATATTGTGTATTAATACATTTCTTTTTTAAGGAAATCATATGATTAACATTCTGCTGATCAGTTTCAAATGAAGGCTTAGACTAGTGTTGCTCTCTATCCATTTATATGTAGTTTATCAATATATCAGTGGATTATGGAACTGGCTTTGGTTGAGCAGTCCATCATGTTTGCTTTAGTTTTGGACAATATCATTTATTATTGTGTCCTGCAGTTTAAGTGCAGAGTGTTTCCAAAACTTTCTGAAGCATCATAGTTACAACTGTCAAATGTCATGTTGACAAAAACTGTTTGCAGCCTTGATGTTAACTGCGATATTTATAGCTACTCTCTGAATATTGTCAAAGATTGTATTGTAGCATGTTTCAAGGTTTTTCATATTATATCAAAACAAATAGAAACCAATGACTGTCTGAAACAGCATACAACACAAAAACATCTTTCGTATACACAGCAGCATGACTCAACACGCTTGTTTCATAGATTAATAGGTCAAACATGCAAAGGCAATACTGATAGTCTGACGTGGTCTGGTCACGCCACGGTCACGAAATGCTTTTCACTGCTCTCGTCTGGTTCAACACAGGTCAGAAGTTGCAGGCTGAGTCTGAGCTGTTGAGTCATGGATGTGGAATGTTTTGTTGAAAGTTATCTTTATTTGCCTGGTTGGTATCTTTTGGGGATTTTTTTTTCATTTGGGTCAAGCTCTTCTTTCGAGCTGCAACACTTGAAGGTTGCTGTTCAGCAGATAAATTCTTGACTATTTAAACTTTGATAAATGTTTACTTAAATTCCATTGTTTTAAAATAGACTTAAAGTCATGTAAAAAGGTGCCATTCAACATTCTTTACAATTATGTTTCACTAAATGCAACAAATACATTTAGATACAGCACAGACACAAAGTAGGCTTTGACTCAGGTTTTGCATTTAGCATTATGAGATTTTCTTGTTAACTCTACAACATGTCATGGTAAACATGTCAAACCCTTGATTTCTGAACCTCTTGTCTTTCCAGCTGCAGCAGCTGGAACTGAAGTCTCCATGAAGACTCTGCTGCTCTCGCTGGCTCTGTGTCTTTTGACTGTAGGTGGACTTCACTTATGAAGGGACTTCGACTCTGATCCGTGCCTGTGTCACCACATTCGTCTTTAATGCACTTCAAAAATCCAGGGACAAAATCACTGTTGCATGGAAGTTATTTATGTATATATCTAGCAAAGTTGAGGCAAGACAAAGTATATTAAAGAGAAGTACAGTCACATGTAAAGTTCAGAATTGCTTTATTTTATTAGGAAAAAAAGAAGCCTTTTATATTTGAGCGGTGTGTCTATGTTGTCTTTTTTTGGCATGTTGCACTGTGTTTACTGTTGATTTGCTGCTTTTGCAATGCACAGCTTTACCAAATATTTCATAACATGAATGAATGTGCAATAAATACATTTACTCAACTATTTTGGATCGACATGGTGGCTTTTTTAAAACCAACTAGCCTCATAAGGCACCACAAGGGGGCGTTTGTTCAATTTGAAAAAATAGTTATCAATAAAACAGGTTCTTTTCTTTGTTTTTATATAGCATATAGCTTGTGTGTGTTGGGGGGGGGACTTAAAAAAGATAGACTTATCAATTGATTATCTGTTTTTCTATTTATCAAAAGACAGAATAAATAATACATTTGATGAAAACACGTAGGAGGTTTTAGTGAACCCAACTTACATTGACATTAAAATCAACTTTCAATCGTGACAACACTCAAGAAAATGCAGCTGTGATCTGGTGGCAAACATCTCAGACATCTGTGCTGATCAGATCAATAATGCATTGATAAGGGGCAGGAAATTAAACACTGCAATCGTGATTACATGAAGTTTTTGTACAAGTCAGTATTTGTAAATGGGAATGGAAGTCCTCTGTCTGGTAATCAAACAGTCTGATTGACTAATCTGCGATGGATGGGTCAAATGCCCCATCCCAACAGAGAGACAGATTTAGAGTCCATTTACATTTTAAACACAGTTGTTTTTGCCTTTAATCTGGCCTATTGATCACAGTAACAGCCCAAATTACCACATCAGTGTTTATATGGATAGGATCACAGCTGGTCACTGAGTGATCGATTTGCATAATGATTACTGTTTCAGAGTAGCGCTCTGGAAGTGGGCAAACAAGATCTTGCGAGCTGGAAAACAACCTCGACTCTTGTGAGAAATAAAAGGACTTTTAAACATTGGATTCAAATATTCTTCTACGCGTGGAGGAATTACACGCTCAAATTCGTATGATACAAAATTAAAAGTTCAAGTTAAATTGTGTAAGTTACAATCAGAAGGGGCGAGTCATCATATTATTGATTATGTCTGAATCACGTGAATGCAGCACCGATGAGGAAGTCTTCAATGTGTTGAAAACAACAGCAGAACATTTTAGCAATATGACGTCATCATGACAATTTGGCAACCAGAAACTGTCTCATTTGTCAGGTGTTTGTGGGTGCAGCTGGTTTCATGGACTTTGTCAGAAAGTGGAAGCTCACATCAACTAATGTTGACCCTCAGTGTGTGCTTGTTTATATCTGCGGGCCGGTAAACACTGAACAGACAAAAGCAAACAACAGTAAACAACAAAGTTGTGCAAAAGCTGAAACCGTGGTTTCACCGCTCCAGTGTGCCTCCTGCTGATATTGATCCAGACTATGACACATCCTTGTCCTTATCGGTACAAATCCATCATGTTTTTCCAAGGAGACTGTGTTTGGCTTGATTAATCCTTCCACTCAACATTTCGCACTTTGACTCCTATTAAACCCCGACTTCTTATTAATACATATTTTATTTTACTGACAGAAAAATTAGTAGCCTACATTCTACAAAAAAAGTGGTCCAAAGCCTTCACGACAGTGTCTGATTTCATGAAAATAAGTGACCTGTTGCTGAGGTGCAGACGTCACACAGCCATTAGTCGATAGGGGGCGCCATGTGAGGACACAGAGTATATAAACCTGGCTGTTCTCAGACAAATGCTCACTGATCTGATCCAGGGTACATCAGGAACTGTGGCTGGATGGTTCTGCTCACAAACTGGAAAGGTGAGGAATATTGCTCTTAGCTTGAACCGATTTTCATTAGGCTATGTAGTTTACTTTGCTTGTAAGTATCATGGATGACATGAGGGAGCGTTGTTTCTCCTTTTTTGGTGCAACAACACCACATACAAAAGCTAAAATGATAATGTTAGTCAGTTGTTTATTTCCACTAGAAATACATCTAACTCTGCAACAATTAGGCTACCAGTTGAACAGCCTGGGTGTGGGTGTTTGTGCAAGAATTGTGTTTGTGTGTTTAACAGGGAAAGAGAAAGAGAAAGAGAGAGAGAGAGAGAGAGAGAGAGAGAGAGAGAGAGTGGCTGTGTGAGCAAATTTGTTTATTGTTTGTCTGACATGCACAACAGTAATTGCAGAGGAAAGTCTCGGTTGGATGAGTCTGAGAGAACTTGAGGGGGATGAGTGAGGGAGAGAGAGAGAGAGAGAGAGAGAGGCCATGTGGGAGAGAAAGAGGGAGGCCATGTGGGAGAGAGACCTATTTTTCTCTCTTGAGTCCAGTTTGGACCAGTTAGCCATTTACAGTGTACAGCAGAATCTCTGTGATGGATGTTCCTCGCTTATTAGCGTCTGTAATGTGATGTAAGATCTGTGTCCAGGCAACCGGGTGATGTAATAATCTTTGCACTAGCAGGACAGTTAATAATTCTCCATCTTTTGCCGTTATTAGTTAGTTAACCTCTCATCTGTGTCTAATTATAGGGAGAATTTGAAGTAATAAAGCAGCCACAACATGTGTATAATTGAATTGAGAGGTATCACAGGTTTATTTTTACTGTATTTAATGTTCTCTAAAGTTCAAAGTTGAGTGCTTTTACCTTGTGATCATATAAAAAGTTAACCTTTCTGTCCTTTTGTTACATCACTGATCGCCTAACTGTAAAAACCTCCCCTTCCTCTTTGTCTTCACAGATAAGTGATCGTTCATTCAGATCGTCAGTCCAGGGAGTCTCTCTGCACTTCCAACTTACTCCCTCCTTTGGCTGTCTATCTCCCTCCACTCTCTATATTTCTTGCCTCTGGTTCTGCCTTTTACCTCTTCACCATGGCTCCGACCCTGGCCACAGCGTTTGCCCGGCGCTGGTGGATGGCAGTGACTGCCATTATTGAGAATTTGCTCTTCTCGGCTGTGCTGCTGGGATGGGGATCTCTCCTCATCATGCTGAAATCAGAGGGCTTCTACTCGTACCTCTGCAACGAGGAGGAAGGTGAGTGCCCATCAAAACTTTTTGGATGCGTTTTGCCTTTCTTTCTGAAAAGTTTAATTAGACTTATGTAACACTGCTGCCTCCCTTCTTTTTTCCTTTCTCCAGTAAGAGTAAGGGTTTTCACTAAGGGGTTTATTAGCTGTTTTTTATGGACTTGGGAGATAAAGCCTGAGCAGATAAAGCCTGAGACAGCAAGGTAGCAGATTGGCGAAGAGGTCCAAAGTTTAAGACTGAAAAGTCTCCAGTGGCTCCAAGTATGAACTGATAAACTGAAGACACAATTGATTAGCCGCTTCCAGTTGTTTGACCCAAGTCAGGAATTTCTCTTTGTTTTAGAGTATAGAGGTGTGATATATGCACAGGATGAGCCTAGTACATTCTCATAGAAGAAATAAAAAAAGGGAATTAGAGAGGAATCAGTCCAGAAGTATCCTCTACACCTCAGGTGACACTGTGTCCTTTCACATATCTTGTCTGTCGTGAGCCCCACTTATCCAAAAGACACTAAACCATTGGTCGGGTGTTCACTAGGGCTTTACTTAGACAATTTCATTATTCACATCCCAAAAGTCTGAATATGCAGCAACCCATTTGCAAAATGAATGTATGTTAATATGCTATACTTTTATCATTAAGCACATGGTCATTTTACCCATTGGCCGTGCTATAATAGCCGCTTTAATGCAGTCAGATGGAATGAATTCATCGGTGCCAGTTGGTGGAAAAAGTACTTTTTGATTTATATTGGACTGAGGAGAAACAGGTATTGTGTTATACATGGAGAACAGCAGATAGACACAAACTCTCTTATTTGTGAGGGCATAGAGCTTAAGACATTCATTTGAGGATTTCATGAGGATGATTTTCCAACTGTTAGCAGTCTGGCATAATGTTTTTGAATTGGCTGTTGTTCTGGCTTTTTTTTGTTGTTCTTATTTAGAATCACAAATAGCCGATTCAAAATTGCAACCCAAAAAAGTAGCTGACATTAGTTAGCAGAAGCTCCAATACGAGGTGTTAGTAGAAAGTAGAAGTGACAAAAGAACCTCCTCGTCTGCAGGTGACATCCTGCAGCACTCCCTCACT
Source organism: Tautogolabrus adspersus (assembly GCA_020745685.1). Classification (NCBI taxonomy): domain Eukaryota; kingdom Metazoa; phylum Chordata; class Actinopteri; order Labriformes; family Labridae; genus Tautogolabrus; species Tautogolabrus adspersus. Next base: position 22,209,285 of record CM036546.1, read on the forward strand.
CCGTCTTATCTTGTTCTGATGACATAAGAAGGAGAGGACAGCACCAGCTCAGCTCTTTCCAACACACGTGACAGCGAGTCAGAGAGATCCACGGCAGGTTTTTATTACTGTAATATGGAAGTGTAAAGTCCTCAGATGAAGGACAAACAGATAGCAGAGTGATGAACCGACCACTGGGGGGGGGGGGGGGGGGGCTGACAGCGAAAAACACAACGGTGGATAAAAAAAGATAATGATGAAGCAGCGTGTAGATACATTTTGTGGTAACGCAGCAGAGATATTAGAGGGTTAGTTAGAAGTTAGTTTTGTATGTGTAGTTCACTGGGTGGAAGACAAATGACATCCCATAATGCCTTGCACTTCTGTAGTTCAGAAATAACCTTTAAGTCCCCTCTAAAATGAAAGGTCCATAAAGGCTTAGAGATTAGTTAATAATTATCAAATTGTATTTAAAAAGTCTTTTTTCAACACATCAAACAAGCTGAATCTACACTGTTTAAAAATGAAAAGAGGAAAAAATAATTGATAAAATCTGGATGACTCTGAGCACCACATACTGTAGTTTGGTATCCATCAGCTGTAGCCAGGGTAAGCCTTCCTATAATGCGTGCCAACTGTCTTAAGATACTCACAAAATGAATATTAAATATATTTGAAGAATCAATGAAAGGCCGTTACAAGGAAATCATCTTGCCAGGTCAAACCTTCTTCCAAATGTCGATGAGCATCATATGCACGTGCATGCACACCACCCGGCTGCTCCCGAGGATTTGCCATGGAGTGTAAGATCTTGTTTCCTGAAGAAGACTGTGGCACTTTGTTATGAAGGGCGTCATTGTGTTTCACACAGGGATGCTATATAGACATACTTTACTCTTGTGACTACAAAGAGGTTCGGCGGATGAAACCACAGAGATGTCAGGGAGTGAAATCCAGCACACGTGCCCATACTGTACATGAGAAAAAAAGTTCCCAAACTGCTGATCCCATTACACCCGTTATTTCTGCTGGATGTTTACATAATTTTGTTAAATGACAGACAGGTAGGTATCATCTAATGTATTTGGATCTTTGTGGGACTGCACCGATTTCTTTTCCTATTCCTTCTGCTCTATATTGTATTGTATACTTGTATGGTGTATAATGCAAAGTTCACATATATAAAATAATCTCTTACTTCTCTCCATTTTCCTACATTTCTTCATGCCTATGTTCTGTATAAGATCAACTGCAATGCCTGAATTCCCCTGGGGATACATCAAGTATTTCTCTGCATGGCAGGCAAGAAATGTGCATTTCTTTGACCCTACCTCTCATGGTGGGTTACTTACTACTTCAGCTTTTTTCCATATACACATCTCAGCACGTGTCGACTACACAAGTAGCCACTCTGTGTTGATGTATCACGATCCTGTGAATAAGCAGAACTGCCATCTTGGTATTTCATCTGTATGACAAGAAGCCACAGCTCCTTTGATGCTAAACCATATGAAAACGTGCACGTTTGAACCAATTCTTACACAGACATGTTGTGTTTTACACTTTTAACTTTTATGAATCTATCAGTAAGACTAAATAAGTCACGTGAGGCTAAATCATATGTGTCCGCCTACATGGTTTCTATTTTGTGTATCTAACTCCTCATCTTCCTCTTGTCTACATCTTGTTCTTTAGGTAACAGCTCCAGCTACAATCTGTCCATACCCCTGGAACCCCCTGTATCTGATGAGTATGCTGAGTTCTATGACAGCGAGGTTGGTGTGGTTGGTCTTGGAGATGGAGTGGAGATGAGGCCCCTGGTCCCCATGGACGGGCCCCTTAGGATGAATGGCTGGCTGATTTGTAAAGAGCAAGACGAGATGCTGAACCTGGCGTTCACGGTGGGCTCCTTCCTGCTCTCCGCCATCACACTGCCGCTGGGGATCGTCATGGATAAATACGGGCCTCGCAAGCTACGACTGCTGGGAAGGTAGGCTCTAGGTGACAAGAAATTAAGATTCGATTCAAGAAAAGACGCATGTAAATTGAAATTTTCAAAACTGTTGCAAACATGGCAGTGGTATGGTTGCACCTTTGATTGTAATCTGCAGCTTTTGGTGTGTTTCTTTCCTTCTAGCACCTGTTTTGGATTGTCCTGTCTACTCATTGCTTATGGAGCCTACAAACCAAATGGTAAGTCTACCTCAAGAGGACTCGTTTGAATCTTTTCCATTATTTTTTTGCGATGTTCAGTGGTTTTGGTTGTTTGCAGAAGTAGAAGCTAACACCTGTGTCATTTGCAGAACTCTCTGTCCTTATCTTCATCGCCCTGACTTTTAACGGCTTTGGGGGCATGTGCATGACCTTCACCTCTCTCACGGTAAGTGTTTGTTCTGTAAACCTCAGAGTCTTTGTATCTGCTGCATAATGTTTGGCAAGATGTATGGTTTCTGTCCTCCTATAATAGTTTGCTGGTTCCTCGCCTGCTCACTACTCTACCCTTTTATCTGGCACTTTGTTTTTTGTTGTTTGTTTGGTGTGTTTTTTTTGTTGTATTTTTTTTTTCTGTAAACAACTGAGCTCAGTTTTTGGAAAGAGGGAGGTGAATAGATTTAGATAGACCCAAGTTTAACAAAACAGTTATCACTTTTCTCTGCATGACTTAACGGCTTGAGCGGGAACATTGCAGCAACTGTTAGGCTTTGAGCTGCTCAACCCCCTGACTTTTTACACAAAGTCTTTTTTTTTTTACTAAGACAATTATCACGTATATCACTAGTAAGCAACTAATGTTCCCAAGTGTAAGTAGCATCCCCATAAAAAGGTAAATGTGAAGCTGCCGATGAGAGTTTCTGAACTCTGAAAGTTAAAACAAAACAACAACAAGAAAATATAATCATAGAATCAGTATCAGGTAGCAACTTATGTAGCCTAGAGTCACCAAACTCAATCAGAACATCAGTATTTTGCTGCAGAGATCTAGTTTTTCTGTAAAGTAGTGCTCCAGAGGAATGTGCAAAGACTTTGTGTACTGCCCCTTTAAGAAGGCACAGAACTGCACCCACAGATATACGGAAACAGAAAAACAACTGATGCTCTATAAAATTCCCAGAGTTGACCAGCCTGGAGTCTTGAGCTGTACCATGGTGATGCTGTTCACTAGAGAGGGGCTCTACAGTAGTAAATCACCCAATTAAACACCCTTTTTCTATACCACCATGGACTTTTATTGTGAAGTACGATATCTCCTATGTGGGATTATTGCAGACCTTTTTACTCCATGTCCCCCACAACTTGGGAAACAATACTTACAGCCTCAGTGTTGGGTTAATCATTAGACTCTATGCAGTTTCTTGACTCCTTAATTATGACTCCACCTCAGACCTACAGGCGTTTATTCTGAGCTGAGGCCTGTTGGGTAATATCTCAGCAGCAGCCATTGACTTTGTGCCAATGTCAGCTGTAAGGTCACCTTTTTATTTCAGGTTTGACCGACAGCTCTGTTTTGTTCCAGGATATATTGGAAAAAGTCTTCCATGTACTCCTGGTGTTTTTACCTACTGTAACTTGGCTGCTTCAGTATGAATATTTTCTTAATTAAGTAGAGAAACACACACACACATTTAGAAAACCTCTTCTTCAGCTTCCCCAGTCTTACATAATTGAATTTGCTTGTTGTTGTTCAGTCTCTTGAAAGCAGAACTGCCTGTGAAAGCCTTTGTGTTTCGGATGTTTTGCCACCCACTGTCTGTTTTTCTCTCAACTCTCTGTTCTCTTTCCCCAAAACGGGAGTAAAAACAGAGAAAAGGAAAACTTACCCTCAACTCGGTCACCCTCAGCTGAATTCATCAGTGCTGTGTTTGTGAACTCTTGGACAGCTGTGCTTCTTTAACTGGTGATCTGTGTCAGTTTGTTTTCTTAAAACTCCCTTGATGTTTTTTCTGTAGCCCGTGTCTGCTTGCTAATTGGTTCCTACAGTCCTCTCTGACTTTAGTGTCAGTAGGCAACATCCTCACAGTGTCCCCAATCTGTCCCACCGGCCTGAGGCTCAGAGCAGCTGAGATCACCAGAAACTTGGCAGCAGATGGTCTAACTTTTATACTTAGAAACACAATGGAATAACTTGCAAGTCTGTGCAAATGCTTTAATCTCATGTAAAATGAGGTGATGATGTTAAAGCCTTCTGTCTCGTCTTCCTAGCTCCCTAGTATGTTCGGGGACCTTCGTTCGACCTTCATCGCCCTGATGATCGGCTCTTATGCCTCCTCCGCTGTCACCTTCCCTGGTGTTAAGGTAACATACGCTGACACATCCATTGACACACAACCAAACAGTACAACCTAAAGCCTTCCAATCTCGATCCAACCATATTGACCAAGAAATGTTTTCTGTCATTCTTGTTCTTCTCTCCAAAATTGTTCGCCAAATTTTGGCATTTTACTTAAATTTCCATAATCACAGGTGATCTATGACCTTGGCATACCTTTCATCACCATCCTGGTGGTGTGGGCTGCCTGTGCTGGACTCGTCTTCCTGAACTGCTTCTTCAACTGGCCGCTGGAACCGTTCCCTGGACCCGAGGACATGGATTACACGTGAGTACCACAGATACCCACACACAGATAGCACTGGCAGTAAAATCCCATATAAGTAAATGCATGATACATTTCTGCACTGTAGTATCAGCAGCGTCTTGTTTGTTCCAAAGTATAAGATTTCGTTATCATCACCGCAGCGCTGACAATTGTGTAATATGTGACAAAATGTGCAGAGTAATGAAGACAGGTTAAAGTCTATCTGCTGAGTGTTGCACTTGTTGAAAGAAAGTCATCCCTGTGATGAATCCTTTTTAATTAAAATCACACTTGCTGCTTGTGTGCAAAAAAAACTGAATAGATGTCTGATTTGTGCATGTCTGGTAAAATCAGGAAGTTTCCAACATGTCACGATTTTCTAATAATGACGTTTTTTCAATTTAAACAATTGTATATTCCTCCCCTCACTTAAACAGTGTGCCCTTATTCCATATAATTTTCTCCTTCAAAATTAATTTCTCCACCTCTGGTTTCTCAGTGTGAAGATCAAGTTCAGCTGGCTGGGCTTTGACCATAAAATCACAGGAAAGCAGTTTTACCACCAAGTGACCACAGTGGGCCGTCGTCTCAGCGTGGGCAACAGCCTTAAGCAGAAGGAGCTGGCTACCAAGGACGGACACAAGCTCTGTTTGTCCACCATGGACCTGGAGATGGAATGCAAGCCGCAAAACGAGAGTAAGAAATGTAACCTCCGGATGTTATTAAAATCAGGCACATCATGATTCTGATGCGCATCATTTACCCAATGTTTTGTTTCTGTTTCCCAACTACAGCCCCATCATTCTTTAAAACCATCTCCACCCCCATTTTCCTGCTCAGTTTGGTCACCATGTCCATCACTCAGCTTCGTCTCTTATTCTACATGGGAGCGTTGAACAGCGTCCTGGAGGCTCTCACTGATGGCGACCTCAACACAGGTATGTCTCACTGCTTTTTGTTATAAGTATCTACATCTGTCAGTAAGTATTAAACATAATTCTGTTGCGCTTTTCTTGCCGTGTCTCATGAGACTGTTTTGTAACTTTGATTTATCATTTAAAAGCAGCTGTCTCACTTGGTTATTATTTGATTTTTCAGTGGAGAAAATGGAAGTTGGTAAGATCAAACTCAGTTAGTTAAATCCTTAGATTTGACACTTTTTAGCTCACATCAAGTAGGATAGTTTTTTCATCAAAATACTCCCTGGCTTTAAAGATTGCTAGTGTAGTTGTTTCATTATTTGACCTTTTAGTCATTAACTACAAGATACCTTTTTTAACTCATTAACTAACTTTGCCCCAAGCACATGCTTTTCACAGGAACTTCACATGGCGCACCTTTCCTTTATCATTACTCCCCAGGTCATAAATTCCCTCATAGAGGTGTCGAATTGACCTTTTAACAGTCGTTTTTTCCTTATCCACTGTAGCTATAGTCAATATGGCTCTGACGCCTAGGACTAATAAATAGCTGTACTGTCGTAGTTATTAACCTGGTAGCTGAAGGACTTGAACTCTCCATCTTATCATATTTTTTATCCTCCCTCTAAACCTTCCTTTTGTTTTTTTACGTTTACTTTTATTCGTTACACCTTTTGACAACCTCTTTTTGTCCTCATCCTGATCCTTCCCTCAGTGAGTTTGTACTCTTCCATCTTCGGCGTGCTGCAGCTGCTCTGCCTGATGACCACCCCTGTTATCGGTCAGATCATGGACTGGAAGCTAAAGGACTGTGATGACGGAGAGGACGAGAAAGAACCCTGCAGCAAGTGAGTCAGGCTCCGGTTTTTCTTCAGACTACATGTCCATTTATAGGCCAAGGCATTACTGTAATGATGATTGTTTTTGAAGTGTCAAACCAAGAAATAAAACGTCTGGTATAATTGCCTAAAAATACATTGTGTTGTTTTTGACAACAAGGGGGGAGCCAAAGAAAAAGCGCAGAGACAAAAAGACCCAGAAGGTGACCAATGCCCTGCGAGCCTTCCTCCTCACAAACATCCTTTTGGTTGGATTTGGGATCACCTGCTTGGTGCCAAATCTCCCCCCTGCAGGTGAGTTGTCGTCTTTTGCTGTCAGATTTCTAAAAAAGGTTTAACCACAGGGATGACTTTCCTTTTACAAGTGCCTATAAAAAAGTGCTTCAGGGATACAACTGACAATCTAGCAAAGTCATGTCTGTGACTAGCCTGAAGAGTTTTTATCAATATTGTTTATATTATTTACTTGTGAAAGTGGAGCATACTTACAAGGAAGTTCTTACTGATCAAAAAACAAACGAAACAGCTGAAAGGCAGCTACAAAAGTGAACTTTCTAATGTCATACTTTTGACACGTCAACTGAGCTGTCTAGGATTATAAATGATACGTTAAAAAATGCAACAGTGTCGTTCTTTTCCATCATTATTAATATTGATTTCTTCTGTTTTCATTTATCCTCAGATTGTATCCTTTCTCTTACACACCGTGGTGAGAGGATTCGTCCACTCTGCTGTCGGCGGCCTCTATGCTGCTGTGTAAGTCTCAACGTACAAACATGCACACACACATCACCATCATCACCTTCTCAGTCTTACTTGTGAATCTTAATTCACCTCCTCTGTCCCTCCAGGTATCCATCCTCCCAGTTCGGTAGTCTCACAGGCATGCAGTCCTTGGTCAGTGCTGTGTTCGCCCTCCTGCAGCAGCCCCTGTTCCTGGCTATGATGGGGCCCCTGCAGGGAGACCCGTTCTGGGTATGAAAGCTCACTGACACTCACACACATTATAACACACAATCACACATGTTCAGGCCTGTCTAATTTCGGTCTTTTCTTTATCTCATAGGTCAATATTGGACTCCTGGGTCTCAGCATGCTGGGCTTCCTGTTGCCTCTCTACCTGATCTGCTACAGATGGACACTCAACAAAGAGCAGCAAGAAAAGGAGAACGACGCCAAGATCTACATTAAGATCAATGGCACAGACATCCCTGAGGCCTATGTGTAGAGGATTCTGACTGCAGAGAAATGGAGAAAGAGAATGAGGAAAGGTTTTACTGGTAAACATTCAGTAAAATCTGCATACATGCACATTCAAAAGGACTATTGCAATCTTAACTAACTATAGAGAATTTCACAATTGAATACATTGATTAATATAAAAAGTCTCCACACACACACACACAAAAAGGCCGCCACATCCAAGCCCCATAAAAAGACCAAGATGAACTGATGCTGCAGAAACAAATCCATTCAGGAGGAAAATGAAATGTGGAGAAAAAAAAGGAGAACAAGAGCGAGGAAAGACTGTGAAAGGAAGGAGGCATCAGTCCTCTGTATTCCCCCCAAATCCTCAGACTTCTCTTTTTATTTCCTCGGCACATGAGTGCAGCTGCTTTCAACAAAAGACTGCTTAAATATCTCCGTAATGTGCAGAAAAGCACATCTCAACAAACCTCACTATTGCCTGTGAGCAATCCATTATTATGAGTTATCCTGTCTTTTTTTTGTATGATAGATTGACTTTAAATCATCCTGAGTGTAAAACCTATTGTATGGTGCTAACTAGGAATCCCACTTGTTGTATATTTGAATAGATGGTGTAGAGTAAGTGTGGACTAAATGGCATTAATGAGCGACAAGGGGGAGAGAAGAGCCTTATTGCTGATGCTTCTCTGCTGAGGAAGGTTAATGACTTGGCTGCATTTTTTTTTTTGCGAAACTACTGTAGTATAGAATTCACTGTAGTATGGGGTGCTGGTGGCTGAGTGGTTAGTTTGAGCACAACCGTTACAGAGGCTGTAGTCCTTGAGGCGGGCGGCCTGGGTTCAAATCCGACCTGTGGCTACTTTCCCGCATGTCACTCCCCAGTTTTTCTCTCTCTCTCTTTCTATCCACTGTCCTGTCTCTCCAATAAAGGCAAAGTTAAGCCCCATAATAAACCTTAGAAAGAAAAAAAAAAGAATTACCGTAGTATTTGATGTAGGTCGTACATCAAACAAACGGCTGTATTTTTTTTCAAAATGTGCATGTGTGTTTAGAATATTTATTTTATAACTTTTTCTTTTTACTTTAAGAGTTTCAGGGGTGCCTTTTTTTAGATTTGTTTCATTTCGTACAATTTTTCAATATTGAAAAAGCCTCCCCTTTGCATACCTTTCACTCTGTCTACATATCCTCTCTTTTACATAGTCATCATTGTGGCTTAATTCAGCTTTTATTCACGCTCATACCTTCTTTTTCAGCACTTTAATCCGTTTACCTTTTGACATGTCACACACATCAACTATCAGCGACAGCATCTTTCAGCACTTCTCTCCTGATGCCTTGTTGTAGAAAAAAATAGTCCCACCACATGTATTTATTTTATTTTACACTCACATTTCCATTATGATGTTTTTTAAATAATGCTGTGCTGGCAGCTTCACGCGTCTGATCGCACACTGTGCTGCTGGCATTGAGCTCTTTCTTGTGTCATTGAACATGACGTAGAGATGTGTTGTTTTTAAGGCATTCCTGTTGGAATATGGACGATTGTGTGGAGTTAAATAAAGATGACTTTGTCTCCTTAAATGAGTGCTCTTGTTCTTTCCCCCTACTAGTTACATTACATGTCTAGGTAACTGTGTCCATGCAATTCTTGCCTTGTCCATGAAAATGTGCTTGTCTAATACTTCTGAGTTTTGTGACTGTTGTGGACCAAGCAATCAACAAAGGTCACACAGGTTAAAAGTTCAAAAACTAGGATTCTTTATTCAAAATAAGTGTTTGACAAAAACAGCATCACTCTACTGAAAAATACTGCTAACAAATCAAATCTGAATTAAACTAAGAGCCTAAGATTATCTTAAGGTGACGAAACCAAAAGGAGAGAACTACATGAAGAAGTCAGTCAAACCTAAGACAAAGGAACCTTGACCTTACTTTTTCTGTGACATGTGGTAAGTTTGATTTTTTTTTCTTTTTCTAACCTTTTTTGTTGTTGAGTGAAAAAAGATTCTCGGTTGATTCAGTATTAGGGTTTTTTGCCACCATCAGAGGTCAGTGTAAGCAAAGTTTTTTTTAGGATCATCCCACTGAATAAGGAAACGGGTATACCAACCTAAAGCTATCGTGCATTAAAGGAAAAAAAAAAAGTTAAAAAGTGCCTCACAAAGGCATCCAAATAAAACAGACAGGTGATAAAATATTATGTGAAAGCACAGATGAAGAAATACAAATTATTATATGACAACTCATCAAAAGAAATATACTGTACATGTCTGTATCACTACAAATATGTCATGTGACATGTTTTATCCAGATATAAGTCCCCTTACCTGCTTTAACAGCGGCGTTTAATGTGTCTCTCGCCTCTGTGTCCCTTAGGAAGCTCAATCAAAACTGAGACAACAGCCTGACTAGTTCTTAACATTTTTCCCACCGGATGTTATCATTACACTCTCACTGTACGTATGGTTTTATCAGCTATGTCAGCACTCTACTCTGCCACCTGATACTTTACTCCAGCAGTAGGTTATCACTCGACACCTCAGCCCCTTTTGACACCTGAGAATAGATCTGTGAACAGCACCAGAATCAGGGACAGACCTGCTGCTCCTGCTCCTGCTCCTGCGGTGGAGAGTCAACTGTTTGTTTGCTGTCTAACCCCTGTGGTGTGTTCAGGTACACAGTTCAAAGAGGCAGCATGAGACCACTGCCTCTAAAAAGTCAATGCAAAGCAAGTAGACAACAACTTAACCCACAAACAGTTTGGACCCTTTTAAAACAGGGAGTCAAAATGCATTAATGTGAATATTGGAAAAAAAAGACAATGAATTTTAGAAAAGTGATTTTCTTTCAAAAAGGCAGGAAAACATGTTTTTAATTATTACAAAGAAGCCCTTTAACAATATTCTAACTTCATTTTTGTGTGCATAAAATCCTTATTAATATCACAAGATAGACAGACAGACAGACAGACAGACAGACAGACAGACAGACGGACAGACAGACAGACAGACAGACAGATAGACAGATAGATAGATAGATAGATAGATAGATAGATAGATAGATAGATAGATAGATAGATAGATAGATAGATAGATAGATAGATAGATAGATAGATAGATAGATAGATAGATAGATAGATAGATAGATAGATAGATAGATAGATAGATAGATAGATAGATAGATAGATAGAAGAGGTCCAACAGATGAGCCAGATGAAAGATAAGCAGATGTTGCCAGACGGATACAGATGCGCTATAAATACAGCAGCAATGTGCTGTTACATAATTTTAGACTCTCTCACGCGCTCGCGCACTCATATCCCGCGATCTCCGGGACGTGGGACGGGATTAGGGACCTGTGATGCCTTGTCAAGCGTCACGCGCCACCACCATCCTATAGACCCTCAAAGTGGACTATAGCATGGTCAGGGGGCTGCCTTAGAATTAGGCTACAGATTAGCCTTGGATTCCCCTAAGATTAAATGTCCTACTTGATTGATAAACTAATTCCACCATTAGAAACGTATAGGCTATTTGAAAGTCGTTGTAGTGTGTAAAAAAAACAAAACACATCAGTCATGATCTACAGGGATCTTGATGGACATGTTACGGTTTTGACTTTCTGGAGGCAGATAATCACATTAGATACGAGGACTTGGTTTAAAGGGCTTAGAGAGCTGACGCACCGTGCGTCTGTGCCAGCGGTGGTGGTCCCCGTGTCATGCCCATATACTCTGATGGTGAATAACCAAGCTTCTACGTCACTGTGACGGCGATGACGCAGAGGGTGTAGTACACTCTGAAGAAAAACGATGCAGAGAAGTACCTTTGGCCTGCTCCATTCATTGTTTCCCTTTTTTGTCCTTTTGTGTTGTCATAAAACTGCACGTTATTGTTTATTTGCCAGAATCCGTGTATTGGTCTATAATAAACCTTACATGATTCTGACCTTACATGCTTTTAGTATTATTGCTAAGCCTTTGTTTTATGTTTTAATCCATCTTGTTTTTTTAACTTGTTGTCATGGAAACTCCTATGAAATAAAAAAGTATAACAAGTAGGCTAGGCTCTTTTCTTAAAAAACATGTAAAAACAAACAAATATTTCATCATTAGCATTGGCAGGGAATTGGCTTACTTGTTATCCATTTCAACACACACAAAAGTATCTTGAATTTATGAATATAGCCTATTTTCTTCTTCTCATAAGTCAATCTTCACTGGGCAAGTTTATTTTTTATTTAAGGGGAACCATGAGCGAAAAAGGATTTAGTGTTTTGGCTCTTTATTTTTTTCACATTATATATAATAATATATCATGTTTTTTTAATGGTATGGACCTTTCCGTGATTTAGTCTTGCTGGACCCACATTCATCTCACTGCACCCTTGGGTGAACCCTCCTTTTTCGTGTGTGCTCTGCTCTGCACAGGCCTCTGTGCTCGCGCGCAGCAGCAACGCCGCGCCGCGGCCCCGATCAGGAAGTGAATGTGAAGAAAATAAGCAACTGTGGAGGTAGAATGACATAGAGGGGGAGAGGTGGGAGAGAAACGAGCGGAGAAAGAAGATACTATCGGAGGGAGGGATCGACCCTGTGTCTTTGGACCTGTACATTCAGCTGCTTCTGCTTCCTCTCTGGGATTCACTGACTTCACCGCCAAAAAATGCTTATAAAGGAATTGTAAGTAGCTGTGTGTGAGAGTGTGTGTGAGAGGATGTGTGCGCGTTTATCCGTCTGGTTTGCACCGCTGACATTGTGGCCAGTCTCGCCCTGGAGTGGAATTACAGGAGAGCAGGCAGGGTGATGTCGACATCTTCGCCCTGTATCTGCTTGGTTACATGTCTGTCAATATTTTATATGCAAATCACACTCCATCACCTCAGAACATCCACTCAATAAAGCGAGAGATACCTAAAAACGCGGCGGATGTAGTTGCATCAGCAGCCGGCGCAGGCATGGCTGTGCCCTTCACATTTTGCATCATAATTCTCCAAGTGAGGCTCTCGTTTTAGCGGATAATAAAATATCCTTTGCATCGGTGCTAAAATGATGGATGCTCTAGAGGAGTAGTGTTGCTGAGGAAAAGATGTAAGCCTCGCCGAGCCGTGCCGTGCCAGCGTCCATCCCTATAAGCCGCTGTGGCCATGTTATTGATGCGCGGTGAAGGTGAAACGCCTGATGGGAGCATTCCGGCATTTACCTCTGCTGTGGAGGAACGGAGATAGGCAGATGTGGGTTTAGAGGGGATGCTGGGTGGGAGTGGGCATGCAGGTAGGGGAGGTGGTTGCAAAGCTTTAGGGGGGGCGAAAGAATGGCAAATGGCGAGTTTTGACGCACCAGTCAGACATTTGTGAGGATGTGGCAGCTGGGAGGAAGAGAGTATGGCATGGGATTTGGGATAGTGCGTTGACAGATAAATATTCGGCGTTTTTTAAACACTACTTTAACACATTGCTTCTGCAGGCCTCAGTGTGCTGTGAGGAGAGCTGACTGAGGCCTGCTCACAATCAGCTGGCAGTTGGAAGAAGGCCAATAAATTGTAGATGGATATTGGCCTTCAAGTGCAAAAATTAGACATTATGCTTCGTTTTCCACTTCTGACAGGCACTGGTTCCTTCATTAATGTGAGAAGGCACTTCGTTCATTCTGCCTCAAGGATGTGATCCATGTGTCAAAAAAATCTCGTTTTCTTCACATATTTGTGTTTCAGATCATTTTGATCTCTTCTTAAAAAAAACCTAAAATGATTCCCTGTTGACATTAAGATATCTCATTTTTCAGATCTGTATTGTAATTAAATGCCAAGGTCAGAGATAAACTATTGTACATTGATACAAATTTCCCCTATTGGCAGCTTAAGCCTAAAATAACACTTTTTTCTAAAACATAATCAATATTGGTAAAGAGTTTGGCTGAAATGGTCATACATTTACATTTACCAACATTCATTGTTGTCCTCATTTCTCACATGCATTTAATCAATTGATGGGCTGGCAGCACCAAAAGCTGCAGGATGAGAGTGATGGCATGGCTAAAGATCTGAAGTGATTAGGGAGAGTCTGGGTCTCAGCAGTATGCCCGCAAATTAATTAAATCGGTCACGATTAAATGTTGAATGCACTTATAGACTGTCAACACACGAGGCACACCACCAGGCCTGCACACACACTCACTCACTCACACACACACACACACTAACACATACAAACTACACTGAGATGTCATCATGGGGGTCAAGAGACAGTGAATTGATCCATTTCCAGATGTAGTACAGACTCTGCACTGCTCACCTGAACCACTGACCTAAATAACTCCTGGTCCACTTTTTCTCCACTTCCACGAGCTCTGGCACCTTTCCACAGCACTGGAGGAGACACTTCACAGAATATCATGTTATTAAAAAAAAGGAGAAAGGAAGAGAATAGAGGAATAATAGAGTCAGAGAGAATACTAGAAGATGAGAAGACAGGAAAGATGTGCAGGAGAGAAGAAGGGTGTTTGTTTTCTGAAGAAGTACAGAGACACCCGATCCTCCTTTTGAGACCTTTAGTGCAAGGAGGTTTGCAGAGAGAGAGCGAGAGAGGGAGAGAGAGAGAAAGAGGAGAACGAGCATTAAGGTGACTTTACTTCCTGTTTTTACTTAGCCTAACTTCAGCAAACTATTTAAACTTTGCTCTTTTTAACATTTGTCTCACATTAATCTGCACCAAAGTCTTATTTCTGGGCATCTGAGCCGTATATACTGTTGTCAATCTAACAGAAAAACTACCTGAAAACGTGATTAAAAAATAAACATTCTGTAAATTTGATCAATTTGACTTTATCACCATTTTGACCCTCACAGGTTTCACTGTGTCTGCCTTTCTTGCAGCATCTGGCCTCCCATGCGATGTCTGGCTTGGACTCAGAGCCAGATTACAGTCAGTGGCGAGTGGGAAGCAGTTGGGATTATCTGAATTTAGGCATACATCACACAGTTACAAAACAGTCAGAGAAGCTGCATACTGTACAAGAGAACTGTGCTGCTCTAGAATACACTAGTTTCAGGGGAAGGAGTGCAGTATGAACCTCCAGCTAAATATAAATATACTTTTTTTTTTTAAAGGAAAAAGGAGTGTGGATGTGTTTACAAAATCACTTTCTCACATGTTAACACTGTATTTTTGAGTGGGCAGATCTGGACTTTTGACTCTGACTGCATCACTCAAAACATTAAAACTACATCTTTTTGCTCTCCTTACACACACACACACACACACACACACACACACACATTGAAGAAGCAACTGTTACTTAACATTAACTGTGGATCAACACATTCATCTACTTTTATACAATCATTACAGTAAATGTGTGTAGTCTCATTGAAAAAAAAAAGTGATTGGCTACTACAGTTCACTAATCGTGCATCAGTTAGGTTGGCCTCCATGTGCACCACTGCATTGATAAAGGATTGTTGAGCTGCTTTCATTTATGTTTCATATTTGCAAAATGAACGATTGTGTGTGAATATCCCTAAGTGTACGTTTTACCATGGTCTTTTATTGCGTTGTTAGTGGACCTGCTGTCATGCAGCCATTGTGCACAAAACCAAACTAGTTCATTCTGAGAGAGGGCTGGCATGGCATGTCATCAGTTTGTTCATGTTGTGCATCTTCTACTGCCCTTTGTTACCAGGCTCCATATCCCAACAGTCCAAGTTAACATGAGAAAAATATTTCACATTAACCTGTCGTAATATGAAGCAACAGTAACTCTTGAACCTCAAAAGGCTGTTTGTGCCTGAAAGTTGTTATTGTTCAGCTTTATTTAACCAATAAAATAGACTTTGGACATCAGCTAGCTTCTTTCACACAGCTTTATGTCAACTTCAACCACTGATGCATGGTTCTTTTTTTTACACAATAGGAGGTGCTGGTGTCTCCTAAACACTCTTTATTAACGGTAACCCATTACGTAATGCAAATATTCATCTTAATGGTTACAAGTTGCATTGTAAAAGATTGAATTCACACGGCCATCCTAATACCGTCGTGGTACATTTACTCAGCACCACAAAGAAAACAGCTGCTTCTGTAATAGATAATTATCTGTAACTCCTCTTGGGTATATAATAATAATAATAATGGTAGCCTACACCAAAATCAGTGTGTTCTCCTTAAATGAAGTCTAACCTGCTACAGGTAAAACTGTAATAAATCTGTTAGGCGGCATTGCTGCTTCAAGGCCCGAGTTGTTGCGTTTAATCACGCTGTTTTTCTTGCTTCAGTGAAGCATTTTCTCATCTTCTCCTTAGAACAGAAACTAATAGATCATTAATTTTCTCCTGATGACTCAGTGTCAAGTGAAATATGTTATTTTCACACCTAAAGGACTGCCTGACTGCCTTTTTGTGTCAATTTAGGAATTTATTACAGAAATAACGCTGTGATTGTTTTTTTAAAAAGGCTCATGTGACATGACAGGCAGTATAAAAGTGACTAACTTTGGAAAGACCCCCAAGGCAGGCTTCTCTCTTCCCTGGTAGACATACAAATGCTCTTAAAAAGAAGTCACTTGTGAACTCCTTGATTTAGTTACTTATCAGGATGGAAGTCAGGACCATGACAGTCTGATTGTCATGTAAGTGCTCATAGAGCCCATTTAACCCTTCATCACAAATCCCTATGTGCTGACTCCAGCTCAGCTCCTCAGTCCTCTGAGACAGCATCATGGAAAAGGCGCATGTTTGTTGGTGTATCGAGCTGATTTGTAAAGACGTTGGTTCATGTTGTGGCAGTGTGTCACTCTGTTAATTGCTCTATGTTAATCCAGGTCACAGTGACAGTTCATTAATAGCAAATTAAAGCCATGATGAGTTTCATCACAGATTCAGCTGCACAGTTTTGAGGGATTTTTGCTCAACAGGCTCGAACACTAGTTTGTAAAGGGAGACTTCTTAATTTATTTATGTACAAAACACTAGTAGTGCATGTGAAGTAGGACTGAAGAGATCAGTTTTTTATGAAAGAACTTCCCTGAAAGATATTTTGAGTTTTACCTGATTAAAAAAAGTTTCAATCTAAAGGAAAAGTAAACCAAAATACACTCACTGGATCCAGATGTTCTGTTCTGGACTGTAAGAAATGTATCTGCAATGTTTAGAAAAATCAGGTAGTATAAGGTTTGATTATAAAATCAAACCTTTCCACCTTCGGAAAACAAACTAAAGCTGTTTTCACATATGTATTACTGTCAGGTTTGCAGCCCCTGAAATCCTCCTGAGTCACTCGTTCACACATTTTTTTTCTTTCATAAATCTTTCAGTAGCCAAAGTAAGTTTTTTTGGAGTTGATTATTAGCTAGTGTCCCTTTTTCTTCTCAAAGTCAAGTCCCTCATGGATACATTTATTGATACCACCTCACAGGGGGAGACTTATCTTGTCTGACTGGAGGGGTCTTAGTAGGCAAGACATGACGCTGGGATGCTGGTGGACTAAGCAACAGAGTCCAACTCTATGGTCATTTACCTTTATATTAATGCTACGTGTAGTTTGACTTATTCACAGTATCAATGAAAGAGCAGAAAAGAACATACTGGCATACAGAACACAAAACTAGAAAACAGGGAGGCGCCGGTCGGGTGCTGGTTGCAAGATATAAATGTCATTACTGCCTCTCAGTCGCTAGCGATGTATTTTCTTGAATATTTCCTGCTGCGTTCTCACGCAGGCTCACCCTGACTTAATGCGGAAAAATTACTATAGGGCAGCAGGAAGAATTCTGGGTAAAGTTGGACAAGAAAAATGTCTGTTTGCGTTCACACATGCAGCTCGCCCTGAACACTTCAGGAGTTTTGTGCATGTGTGAAACACCATAATATAATGTTAACTGAATGTGAAAACGTTTGAGTCATTTATTTTGTGTTTCCTTCTCTTACAGTCGAGTGATTCTTCCTATCTCTGTGGAAGAGGTAAGTTTCATTTTTGTATATTTCAGTGTGTGTGTATATTTATGGTCCAAGACCCACCTCTTGTTATCTAATTCCTGGTTCACTGTATTTGGAAACATACCCGTCATTGTAAAGCAGCTCTTCCTTTGGCTGGATTAGTTTTATTCGTGTTTATTTTCAGTAGTAGTTTACTACACTTTTTGTACTTTTTTCTCCGTACTCAGAGAAAAAACAGCATCGATCACCTTGTGAGATAAAGTCCTGTTGAAGATTGCAGCTGGTTTCAATCAGATATAGACCATTGAATGAACAGTCAGCAGTCTGTCACTGTCCTCATTTCTCTCTGTGTCCCCTGTTCTCCCCATTACCTCTGCAGTTCACTCCTGCTTCTATTCAGGTCCGCATTGTAAATGAGTCACCTGAAACTACCACCACAACTCCCCTGAATGACATATGCCCTTTATACCGTCTGTTCATACGAGGCCTGTTTGACTGATTTCCCTGTCGATTAAAACAGAAATTTACATTCAGACTAAACGACTTGTCTAAATCTAACACAACAATATGAATCATAGGAAGTCGTTGCTTCTTTGTTTTCTTTGTGGGTAAACAAAGTCAGATTGGTTTGCCGAGTGTGTCTACCGTTAGCATTGCTAGCATCGCCAGCCTCAAGTCCCACTTGCAGGTATTTGTTCACATATGTAGTTACACATTGCCCTGGTCCAGATTGTCTAGTGGTTGTATGCAAGTTTAACCTGATACAGCCTAGATTCAACTTTATCTTAGCTTTCTCGACCAAAACACTGTCAAACTGCACTGCCCCTCTGTGCTAGTTTCCATCCAAGAAGAAGTGCGAGGAGTGTAGGCCCATTCACCGGAGCTACAACCCCAGCTAGTGGCAGGCAGCTGCGTTACAGCTTAGACACAACATTTAAAAAGCATGGCATGCCAACATTAATATAAATATTCTTATATATGTTTAACCAACTAGTAATGTTGATGCAGACTAGTGAGGAAGACAACACTGAATAATTGAGGTGTCTAATCACACACATCTCTTGAATCTCATGCATATACTCGTGTTTTTGTCCCACTTTGAAGGAAATACACTGACTACTAGGGATGTAAAGATTAATCGTGAGGCAGTTAAAAATCGATTAAAAGGATTCAAGGTTCGAATCGGTACTCTGAAAAATGAATCGCAGTAATATCGTGAGCGTCAGCAGCTGTAGAGCAGAGGCGGTTGGTTGTTATAAGCAGGCGTTATCATGGCAGTGGAAGCATTTTTGCTTCCCAAGACAGAAGATGAAAGAGGTGAGAAGATAACAGATGAGACAAAAACTGTGTGCATATATTCCAACAAGACAGGATACTACACAAATAGCACAACCAACATGATGCAGCATTTAATCGACACCACAATGAGAAGCTCCAATCACCTCCCGATTCTCTCAAAATAAATCGTGAGAGAATCATATCGTGAATCGTATCGTATCGTGAGTTGAGTGAATCGTTACATCCCTGCTGACTACTAAACATTTGGATTATCTGCCTAATATACTGAAACCTTTCTATCTTCATGAAGCCAAAGGTGCATCCTGAAAATATCTTCTGTTTGCTCCTGCTTTAACTTCTAACTCTAACCACACAACAGAAGATAAAGAAAAGGCTGTCTTCTTGTTACATTTCCTCTGGCTAATGGAGGCTTCAGATCTACACATCTGTGTGTGTGTGTGTGTGTTTGTGTGTGTGTGTGTGTGTGTGTGTGTGTGTGTGTATTTCCTTTAACATCATCATACCTCCACACAATGGGGCACATTCCTTTTAAGGCTGCAGGCCGGTAAATTGTGGCCGTGCATATGTTGTGTCACGATTCAATGCATGAATCACAATTCAAAAACGAATTCTTTGACTAAAATGTGATCGACTGAGACTGAATACAGATGAGGAACATCCCCTGTTTCTGAAAGCACGCAGGCCCCCTCTGTCAGTGAATCACATCCCTCCAGAGCTTCACTTCACACCCCGACTCTCGGCAGTAGTCGTGTTCAGAGAGTCCTTCTAGCTCTGTTGTGAATTAAGGCAACATAATTTGATTTTCTCAAAGTGTATTTTTTTCCACTTTTTGCCAACCGTTTTGATTTAATTATATTTATTTTCAAACATCACAACATAACGATGATATATTGAGAATCCATCTCCTTAAAGCCTTTTTGGAGAAGTATATGTTGTATGATTTGTTCAAGCCAAATGATTTAAGCTCCCATAGCAGCTTAATCAGCTTTTTTTTTTTTTTTTTGTGAAAGAGAAAGGTTGTAGAATGGCCTCACCCTGAAAGGCCAAGTTAAATTAAAATTGTCTAGCATTTTTACCCAGGAGGCTTCGCTGTTCCTGTATCCATTTATCTAGTCGGCAGCTGACTTGAGGGAAGCGCTTTAAACCTGGCACAGGTTTATCGAGGCTGTGTCTCTTTGCCTTTCATCACTGATGCTGTAGAGAAGCGTAACATTTTAAAAGCACATCAAAGGTTAAAAGGTCATGGCTCAAAGAGAAGTCTCTGGAAAGTGACTCATTTGTTCTTTATGTTCACCTTCTCTGCACTCAAAAGTTGCTCAAAGAAGTGACGCAATGGTGGCATTTGACTCAGATGCAAAGTGAGGGGATGCTTTAACAAGAAAAGGATCTGTGGTTATTATCAAATTTTACCAATCTAGTCCTTCTTGAAATGTGACCAAAATTCAGCCTCTAATCACCGTCCCAGTTCAGTCATTCTGGCTCCCGTCAGTAAAACACGAGTAGGTCTTCATTTAAAAAAACAGGGAATACTTTCAAGCTCAGGCCAAACTGTGACCTCTTATTTGAAGAAAATATTTGCCCAGTATGAGGCAGAAGAATTATGTTTAAGTTGATTGGATCAATCATTGGACCTCCTGCACCTTTTCCTTCTTTGTAAAGACAAAAAAAAAAAGTATTTCTCTACATTGTACGGCTTAAAAGGAATGAAATAAAACAAATGAAATGATGGGTTGAGAGAGAATATAAAGAAAACAATGAAAAAAGAACCCATTTTCTGTCTTTACAATTTAAGCCACAGGGGCTATACAACATAGCTAACATAATTACACGTACAGTTTAGCTCATTTACACAGTACAAAACAAGGACAACACAACTTTCATTGCTCACTTACTGATTAGAGCCTTAACGCCACACTTTACACATAGACTGCGTATCCCATGCATAAATAACAGCAACACGTTCATACAGTCACCTGCTAATTTACAGAATATGGACAGACTGTATATTGCATGCTAATTCACATGCAGCCTGTTGACATGTCGTCACCATACAGTAACAAACTGACACTTAAACATACCTCGTATTCTTCTTAATATGTTTCAGGGGCTAATTCTTGAACGCTCTCCTAATTTTCATCATTTTATGCTTTATTTTTGCGCGAGGGCTCATTTTTGTGTGGCACTGTTCCACGGTGCGTTGGTTAATTGTAACGTGCCGAAAACGTAATCGGCGCTAATTAGTTCCGCCTCGATTACCACAGGTAGGATTAAAAAAAAAAAGTAAGCTTGACAACGACTAAATAAACTGATAATGAGAGACAGTAACAGTCATGGCAACAGTAGTGTTAAGAGTTATCAGGAGTTATCTTCAATGTTTCCTCCAGATCGTTTATTGGTAAAAGAGAACATGTATTGTTCTGATTGAAGAAAGTCCACTTTAAATTGTCTGACTTTAAATAGACTAATAGTTATATAAATATTATTGCTTTAATTGCAAAAAAGGTAAAACCATACAGCTTTTTATACAAACTGGATAATTCACAGCATGTTTGCATGTATTGGCCTTTATGTTATACTATCCGCAGAAAAAAATGTTTCCTTCATATTTTAAAGGGTTATTTTTCTATGTTTTTGTGCTATGTTTTTGAGTGCATTCAATCACTGTTTGACTTCAGTGAGACATTTTGGTGCAGTTATTTATGACTTTTGCACTTTAGAAAAGTTGACTCTTTCTTTATCTTGGTATGTTCACTATATTAAAGCCTAAAGATGAAACTGACTGCAGGGTACTTAATATAATACGTTTGTCTTCATGTGACTATAATATTGTGTTGGTTTGATTTTGCATTATTGTTTTTCACATTAAGTAACAGTATAGAGGATGTAACTGTAACAGAGGATGTAACTGTAATGTCAATCTCATGTAAACAATAGAATAATTCAAAAGGCACCATCTTGCTCAATCTTTGTGATGTCACAACTGTGACTGCTCCAGCTTTGTGCAGAGGTTATATGGTGGATTAGACGTGATTAAGAAATGAAAGGAGCCATTGTTCCTGTGTAGAAACGCTCACATGCTGCAAACTCAGGATCAGGAAGGTGAGGAATGAGAGGAAGGAAGGATGAAAGGAGTTGAAAGTGTCCAGTTTGTGGAAGAGGAAAAACAATGAGTGAAAAAAAAGTTGACAGGACAGGAAGACTAACAAGAGTGTATGGAGGAGATTAAGAGGATTCAGGGACACGGACAGGAAAATGTTGGGATCAGGAAAAGGATCAGAAGAAGAAGTAATCCACAATTTAAGATTGAAAAAGATGCACTGATGAAACATGAAAAAAAAAGAAAAGATATGTATGTGGAAGCTTACTTATCTACAGGATAATACTGTATGTTAAACACACACTACACAAATTCCAACCTGTTTTCCTCTCTTTTTGCAGTACCAGGTGGGCCAGCTCTACTCTGTGGCTGAGGCCAGTAAGAATGAGACCGGCGGAGGAGAAGGAGTGGAGGTGCTAAAAAATGAGCCCTACGAGAAAGATGGAGAGAAGGGACAGTACACACACAAAATCTACCATTTGCAGAGGTAAGCATTCATTTTCATACTAAAAGAGGCAGGAGGCTCCAATAAACATCACTCAGGAAGGCAACTTCATTAATTTCTCCCTCGGGGCCTCATCTCCTGGCTTCAGTCCATTCATATATTTGTCTGCCTTAGTATATTATGTCACCTCTTTAAAGTCAATAAAAGCCTAGTAAGCTAAAAACTACTTCTACTACTCTTTAAGCCATTTGTAAAGAGATGAAAAGATTGATACCTTTCATGTTTGTCACCATCTGTAGGGTTAGCTTAGGTTAGCATAAATGCTGGGAACATTAAGAAACCTGTCCAAGTATTTTAAGGAAAAAGCAACGCTAGCATCTTTGTTAGCCCGTACTTAGTGGTGCTTTGAGTTAAATGCTAAAATCAGCGTTCTGAAAAAATTAGTTAGCATTTCGGCAATTCTGCAGTTCACTTATCTCAAAAATAAGTGAACTGTCATGGACGTGAAACACCACCACATCCATCAGGTACAAGTTTACACTCATGGTGGTGTTGCGCTAACTTTAATATTGTGGCAGTTGCTTTCTTTTTAAAACATCATGAAAGTGTTCAATTTGGAGGATTTGCTCGCTGAACTCAATTTGGTAGTATATTAACTTAATGCCATCAGGCATATTTTCTACGAATACTCTAAAGTACAGAGGAAAAATCCCACTTGCATTTTATCAAAGAGACTATTAGAATACTAACTTGGCCTACAAGAGTGTGTCATCCCTGTAGCAATCAAAATCAGGGCTTAAAGTTTTGGTAAGCAAGTAGACCATTTTGGTTTACTACTGTTTCCTGCCTCAAAGCTAAGCTTAGCTAAACCTACCTTTATATTGAGCTTGCTTTCAGGATTTAAATATTGTGAAGTAAGGAAACATTAGATTAGTGAAGTACTATATTAACTCAGCCTGGCTTTGACTTTTTTCCCTCCTGCAGTAAAGTGCCGTCATTCGTCAGAATGTTGGCTCCGTCTTCAGCTCTGAACATCCACGAGAAGGCCTGGAATGCATACCCATACTGTCGCACAGGTAGCACACCCTTTTACACACACACACACAACACAAATACACACACACACACACACACACACACACACACACACACGCACACACACACACACACACACACACACACACACACACACACACACACACACACGCACACACACACACACACGCACACACACACACACACACACACACACACACACACACGCACACACACAAATATGTAAAGCATTATCTTTCAAAATTCTGTATCAAACTAGCTGTGAATAAGTGACGTACATCTGAGGCTGTGTCCATGTTTTATATTCATATTATGGCTTCTATTCAATATTATAACCCTGCCCTTAAATATAGATAAATATTCAATAACAAAGGCTACTCCAATAAAGATATGGTTTAGAATATTTCTTGCATGAATTAGGTGGCAGGTTTGAAATGACGGATGAGGCAAGGATTACCAGATAGAGAGGAGGGATGAAGGGATGAGGGAGGGGGTTGAGAGATGAAGGGAGACTGTAGATATATTTGGGTGGATGACTGATAAACTCTGGAGTGGGATGGACTCATATCAACTGAGGTCGGGTGGCTTAGATGAAACTGGCTGGGTTGAGATTCAGTATGGGGGCCCCGTCTCTTTGCACTCTGTTACGTAGCCCAGTGGTTCCTGTATATAGAATAGTAGGAAGGAGACAAGGGAGAAAGAGACAGAAAAGAAAGTAAAGTAGAAAAAGGGGTTGTGGGGGTAGGGATGTGAGAGCAGAGTCACAGGGGAGAAGAACGAACGTACAGCACGGAAATGAGACCAAACCTAGTCTTTAAAAAGAAATCCATTAAGTAGCACATACATACTGAGTTTGGATTCTTAGGATGCATTTAGCTGGTCTTAATCAATAATATAATGTCTCAAAGTACTTTTGGAGGCTGCATCACACCGATAATAATAACTGAAAATGGGAGTTTTGACATTATAAGATATACTTTATTGTTCCCCAGGGTGAATTTGGTGGAGGCAATACTCCAGCTCAGCAAATAACTCCAATAAGTAACAAGCAAAACAATGAACTGGTTTATTAAAGACACAGTACAAACCAAATACAACAAAAAAATACAGATATGTAATATCATAGATAAGTATAATATTGCTCAGGCATTATAATAAATATAGACACTTACAATGCATACAACGTAATGCAACAGAAGATTAGAATTATGAGACGCCAATACATATTTGGTATTAGAAAACTGCCCCAAACTAACATCAACCAGGAGTCGGATGGAGGAAAAGGCATTTACAACTCTTAATCACATCATCCATTAAAAAAAAATCTTTAATCGTGAAGCACTTTGTGATGGCGGTTTAAGAAAGGTGCTATAAACTTAACTTACTTATTAACATTGATTTGAAATTGGTTACTAAGGAAATAATAATGCTCATTAAAAATCTTCTAAACTTTAATCCTAAAAAAATGGGAACAAAATTGAATTATCTGTTGGATTGGTTGTGGTACCTGTCTGTGTGTGTGCGATGTGAGTGTGTATGTCTCTCTCTCTCTTTCTCCCTCTGAGTCTTGCAGTCTCTGTCACCTTGAAGGAGCTCTTGAATTATTAACTGTATGTCCAGTGAGAGGAGCCATGCAATCACTCAAGTCTTTCAGACTGAGATCATGCACGCGCCACAAGCTGCCAGGCAGCCATCTTTCATACAAACACACAGGACAATAAAAAAACATGACCTGAATCACACACACACTTTACTCACTTAAAGATATTGTTGGATAGGTCCCCTGAACACTTTAAACTGTCCAGGACTGTTAGAGCTGCTTCATCTCTTGTGTTTTTCATCCATATTATTGTCTTTTCTCTTTGTTTGCTTCGGTGCTTTCCTTCATCTGGCTCTGCAGTTATCACTGTAAGTATTTTTTCTCTCTTTTATGTTGTAAATGTCATGTATGTTAATAAAAAGGACAGAGACGTCTGAATGCGCATAGAGGGAGCAAATTCACCTGAAAGTTGAGAAAGACATTTGATCTATTTCATTGACACAGCCGCAGCAGCAGCAGCAGCAGGGATACTCTGTGTTTGTATGTGGGGAAGAAGTGTCACAAAATCCTCTCTATGTTGGTTTTGAACTTGCTTGCGTATTTTCCTGTGGGCTGTTCTCCTTTCTTCACTCTGGGATTGTTTCTCTTTCTCTGCAGAACGAGTATATGAAAGATAACTTCCTGATCAAGATCGAGACATGGCACAAACCTGACACGGGACACCTTGAAAATGTAATTATTAAAGACTGAAAAGGTGTATTTGTGTGTTTAAGCAAAGATGTAGGATTACGTGAAACAATGCATGTGATAAATAAGAGCCCACTTTACACCTATAGCGCTTTATTTTAAATTCTACTGTAACTCACACCTTGTGGGTGTTTTTCCTTCTTTTCCAAGTCGTGTAGCTGGTAGCTGTGTACCGCCAACATTTCCCACTGCTTCAGCATGTTTACTTGTCTTCTAATACAAAAATGCTTAATTAATTCTGTGTATTATGTACGGAAACGATCCCCTATTTATAGGCTACTTTAACTTCTTTTGGACAGTGCTTCAATGCAAAAATAAATATGTATTTGATCCTTAAAAAAGCGATTGCTTGCAAAAACGCTTAAAGGCTCCAAAGTATTTGTGAGTTAATGTTTTGACCTCTTATAATTCGTTAAATATTGATTTACATCACATGGACTCTCAAAACACTTTCACATTTTGTTTGTTAGCTGTTGCAGAGGCTTGTGCCTGTATCTACCTGTGCTTCTGTTTCAGGTACACGGTTTGGATGCAGAAACCTGGAAGAAGGTGGATGTAGTCTATATTGATATTGCAGACAGAAGCCAAGTGGATTCCAAGGTTAAACAATCTGTTGCTCAAGATCCATATTGGAATGCTTGCATCAATAGTTTTGTGACTTATTCCATCTCAGCTGCAATGTTTCATCCATCGTCTCTCTCTCTGCAGGACTACAAGCCAGAGGAGGATCCCTGCAGGTACAAGTCAGTGAAGACAGGACGAGGCCCTCTAGGACCAGACTGGAAGGTACAGGGTCTGAAGTTAATGTCTCAGTATGTTCAGACACGTTGAAGCCATGGACATAAGTACTAAATAAAGACCTCCTAACACACTACACTAAATTATTGATGTGCAAAATAAAAAAAAACACTCACACAGATATCCATTACTTAGCAACTCTGATGCTTATTCAGTGTTGAAATAGCAGCTACATGGAGCGTTGGTTTAGCTCAGTGGTTAGAGCGTACGTCCCATCTGCAGAAGCTATGTTCCTCATTGCAGCAGCCATAGGTTCAAATCTGACCCTTTGCTGCATGTAATCCCCCACTCTCTACTCCCAACATTTCTTGTCTGTATTCAACTGTCCAATCCAAGGCAAAAATGGCCCAAAAATTAACTTACTTAAAAAAAACAATTAATCATAATGTAACAATTCTGTAGCTTTAGACAAAGTGAGGTAATTCTTTCCTTAGACCATGTGGGCTTGGAAACCTTGGAGGAATGACATCATGTCACACCATAACTTTGTACTAAAATGTGATATTTTCATTCTAAATGAATTAGTCAATCAAAATGTAGGTGTAAGTATTTTCCCCATCAAATGTTATTGTCGGTTGTGATGACCTCAAATATACAGATATAGATAGAAGTTGTCCCTATCTTTAAAAAATAAGAGTTTTGTTTTTTTAGTTTTTGAAAAGTTGTTGTTGTTGACTTTTAGTCCAAATTGATCTAGGGGGCAGAGCAGGAGACATTATCCCATCAATCTATGTTAACATTTCTAAAAATCCTCTCTGCATGTCTGTGCACTTTCAGAAGGAACTTCCGAACAAGAAAGACTGCCCACACATGTGTGCCTACAAACTGGTCACCGTTAAATTCAAGTGGTGGGGCCTGCAAAATAAAGTGGAGAACTTCATTCAAAAGGTTTGTTTACCGTTGTGACTGTGGTGCTACATTGCAGTTTGTCACCACATATTAAGGTCAGCTACTCTGGAAGGATTTCTGACAGTAATATTTGGATGTGATGTTGTAAATGTTCATTTAAGGACTGCTGTGCCAATGTGTCTCATATTGTGTGAAGGCAAACAGTGTCTCGCATTTTGCAAGCTTGCTAGAATTAATAATAGAAATAGTGAGAAATGACCAGTTACCATGAAGTCATATATTTGGGCTGCACCAGCCTCTAGTGGACGAACAGGGCATTGTAGGATATAATTAAGCATCTCAAATTAGTATAAGTTTAATATATTTTTTAACTGAAAGTTAAAGATTATTCCCTTAAAAGAAATGATGAATTATCTTTATGTGTCTTTGTGATTCCCAGCAAGAGAAGCGTTTGTTCACTAACTTCCACCGTCAGCTGTTCTGCTGGATCGACAAGTGGATTGACTTGAACATGGAGGACATTCGTCGCATGGAGGAGGAGACACGCAAGGAGCTAGATGAGGTGGGCGCAAAAACTAAAAGAAGAGCCAGATGATTCCTGAAAGTCTGTTTTCATGTATAATTAAGTTAGTAATAAATCACTAAACACATGCAATCAATCTGTGTTGTCCTGAGAGGATATGCACACTCCTGCGTTTGGATAAGAATGTCAGTTTTTAACAGTTTCCTGTTTATTTTTGATTATCTTTGTGTGCATCAGATGAGAGTGAAGGACCCAGTTAAAGGGATGGTGGCTCTAGAGGACTGAGGCTGTGTTGGACCGTGAATGCTGCTGCTCATCAGGTGAGAACTTTAAATGTCTCCTGAGAACTTTAACTGCACTCTTGCTATCTGTATAGACAGACCCTTTTAAATATGCACTACATATTTTACATTTATTTTGATTGGAAGTTTTCTTTTTTTCTTTTAAAATCATGTTCACACCCTGACAGCAATCAATGAGGTAAATACTCCTAAAAAGACACCAATAAAATAAATAAAATATGGCTTGTGGCTTGCATGGAGCTGTAAAAAGTCTAACCAATCACGCGCACTGCAAAGCACGCTGCTGAGTTTTCCACAAGCTACAGCTAGCGAGCAGATTGCATAAATGGCAAGGAAATCTTTGATTCTGTTTTTGATGATGATGCACTAAGCTTGACCATTTGCAACTCTCTCATGTCCTTCACTGTAAGCTGCATACTTTAGAATCTAGCTTACACCTGATACGTTTCACAACTTTCTTTTTATTGATCAGCTTAAAACATTAGGCATATATGACCCCTACAAAGTTGTTGTAGGGGTCATATGTTGTGGCTAACTTGTTAGAAGGCAAGTTGTCTACTTACACATCCAGCAGACACAAAGCATTCAATTAGCCATTTACTGTCTCCTGAGGGAAATATCATCTTTCTTGCTGCCGTATGCTATACTACTGTATGTCCGCTATTCAGTTCATAATTTTATCTGTCTGCTGGCGCTTGACAGGAGGGGTACAGTGGGTTATTTGAGCTCATAGATGAAATAAAGCTGTGTTAAAAAGGAACCAATAAAGCTTTGAGCCAGAAAACCAAAACAATTAGATGGAAGAAGCTTAAAACAGCTGTTGTGGAGTTGAAGGGAACTGCAATATCTGCTAGTTTGTCCCACTGACTGTATATTCAGATGGATGATGCATCTGTTCCTCCTCCAGTTGTACAAAAATGAAGCCAAAATAACCCTGCGACATACTGCGCAGGTGACTTCATTTGGTAAGCTTTAGACTCTGCTGTGGTTTGGATGTCCTATAGCGTCGCTTACCAAAGCACGCATTTAACTTACCAATAAAGCAGGCAAAGATCCCTCAGGTTGGTACAGACTACAACATAACATATTCTTGTGCTGGTCTGAACACCAATGGTTAAAAATAGTGCAATAACTCTTGTATTGGTGTTAGTGACCTTTATTCTGCACATGGCTTTTAAAGTAGAGAGGGTAGATTCCCTGCCCAAGCCTGAGCCTGGCCCAACTTGCCCAGCAGCCCAAAACCGGGTGGGCCAGGACACCCCCCCCCCCCCCCCCCCCCCCTTTTTAAAACTCTTTACGCAAGCCTCTTTTTTACGCTCTTTCCTCTTTGTATTTCTTCCAGATAAGAATACCCAGACACCAGCGGATTCACATCCTCCTCCTATTCCAACTGACACAATGTCTGACCGGCCAGTCCAACAACCCCTGCCCACAGCCCCCCCCCCCCTTCCCTCCTGCTACAGTCTGGTTTTCAGGGACCTGGACCCAGTAAACTCCATCATGTCACTCATCCCTTCCCATCCATCTCTATTTGTTTCTCACCATCCAGTGTCCCCATCTTATGAACTGCTCTGAGGCCTCCAGTAGCAACATTTAAATCTTGTCAGTCCTCTCTCGCTCTCTCTCTCTCTCTCTCTCTCTCTCTCTCTCTCTCTCTCTCTCTCTCAGCCTCTGAACCGTTCTAAACTACAGAGAATAGCGTCATTTATCTCTGCAATTTAGGATTTATTTCTATTTAAGATATCCCACGGATTTGTAAATATACAGTAAACCGTATATTGGGGGAGGTGAAAGTTGTATTGAAATATACAGTATATATATATATATAAATATATAAACAGGGTTTTTAAAATGATTTTGTTTGTAAGTTTGTCTGCGTATCTTTTCCAGACCAAGCTGTATCTGCTCAGTGTTGAGTTTTTCCTGATTTGTCATCGTACCTCCTTCTCTCCATTTGTGTCTACTTTAATGCAGTGTTTCCTTCTGTTGCTGTTGTCCACAAACCATCGCTGCAAGGTCGGGATTTTGCAAGCTTGGTCTGCTGTATTCCTGACCTATCAGTTAGGATTTTTTCCCTCGTAGCTTCCTTAATATGTTGAGGCATTTGATGGCTTTTCTGCTGCTTTGTGAGTTTGTGTGCGCACGCTTCGGTTTATGTGTGTGGGTGTTTATAGGTGTGTGTGTTCCTGTAGTGTTGGAAAATTATCAAGGTTTCTTGTTGTTGTTGTGTTTTTTCTAATTCTTTTACCTGATCATTTCTAGCTTTACAGTTTCACCCGGCTGTTCGAACAGACCGATAACAGTGCAGTAGTTGAATTTAAACATGCAGACACACACACACACACACACACACAATCACATAAACAAAGACAGAAAAGTATACAAGGATAGATGTAAAATGCATAGAGGACCAGCCATCAATCAGACCGTCTCTCTTTGTTCTTCTTGTCTGACAGTCTCTCCTTTCACCCGTTAAACCCTTTCATGGCGGTGATTTTAACATCGTGGATACACTTCTCCTCCCGCTTGCTGTAGATAGATAAATGGTTCTTTCATAGTAAAATGTCATTAGTTCTTGCCCTGTCCCCCATCCCATCACTTCCAGTGGATAAATGGTCTTATCCAGCGATAGCAATAACTACCATGACACGTTGGTCTCTCCTGTATCATTGCCGGTCTATCTCTCTCTGCTGTCTGTTCCAAGACTGAAAACAGTGTAAGTAAAGCAGAGCACACGGTCAAGGATTGTGAAGATGTTGATTGGTCATTAAGTGCTGGTTTATTGTGTTTGTCTTTGGATGAGCTGGGTTTTGTCCTGCTGGAATCTCAAGCTGGTTATTTGTGATAGTGTGTTTTTTCAGTATATGCATGAGTGTTAATGAGTGATGTACAGTAGCGTGTTTATGCTGGCTGGGTAAAGAGGCGAGGAAGTAATGGATAACTTTATGACGTCTGTTTGGCCTCCTTTGTCCTCATTTTTTTTAATCCTCTGTTCATTTTGTATCCATATTTTTTCGAATGTGTGGAAACTTCAAAGAGCAAGCAACAGATCACATCGTAAAACGACTATAATATTACTGATACAGGTAAACATACTGGACCACCATGGTCAAAAAACTGCCACCACAGCAGTCGTATATTTATTACTTTTCTTTCTACACTTAAAGCACTTAAAGTAAAGCGATTTAAAAAAATTAATGGTCCACACCTAGATATATGTAAAGAAGTTTAAAATATGCTTGCACGAGGTGCTGTACAGAGGCTGTTGTCCTCGACGCAGCTACTGTGGGTTCAAATCCGACCTCGACCCTTTGCTGCATGTCATCCCCCACTCTCTGCTCCCAACATTTCCTGCCACTCTTCCATTGTTCTATCTAATAAAGGCAAGAGGGCCCAAAAAATTACTTAAAAAACAGACAAATGCCAGCACTTATAACTTAGTATTGGTTAATGTTATACATATTTATCTTTATTTTACAAATGAGTCCAGTTTTCCAGATATCTAAGCAAAGTGTAAACTTTTTTTAGTCCCCCTTAGAAGATTACAAATGAGGTGCATACAAATAATTACAGGCTAATTTCATACTAACCTTTGATATGACAGAAGTGAGAAAATTATGTTTGTGCAACAAGTTACCATTTTATCCTTATTTGTTCTTTATAACTCACTATAACCCTGAGTTGCTCCTCTTAGAGGGCAGCACTGAAACAGCAAGCAGGGCCTCTTTAATTAGGATTCATCAAATATCACATCCTATCATTACTTTGTTTTTGTAGTGTTTGCATATGTGTTCACCTGCATTAATTGGAAGATAAATTGCAATGAAGTGCAGCAATTTAGATTGTATAATTGTATGTCCTAGTTATAATAAATGATGTTTGGGTGAAGGTTCATCCTTAAAGATAATACATATGGATAATATTTGAGTAGTTTTGGTTTGTTTAGTAGTCCAAACATTTAAGTGTTATCTATCTTAAAGCTCCTGTGAGGAATTTTTCATCTGACTATGAAGCAGACTGACATTAATAGGGATGCCTCTATATGCCCTACAAAAGCAAAAGAGACCATCAGGAAGAAGACCGACTATTTCTATAATGTTATTTTTAATGCCTGTAAACACTGCTCCGGGGTAGGTGTCAGACGATCGAGAGCAGGATGAGATTTTTTCATCAGAAAAATCTACTTACAAATATACAGGACACGATCAGCAAAAAGACACAGCTTATCACGGAAACTGACACAAACCAAAAGTTCCTCACAGGAGCTTTAAGCCCAAGCACAGCAGTTTCTACTTGCGTCAGAGAAACTCCTTCAATCTTATTAATTACCATCATTCAAAGTTGTTACAGCCATCACTACTTCCTGTTGCCTCCTCTTTAAAGAAAGCACTTGTCCAACCCTATACCTCTCTCTGTGTCCATCAAGCATCTCACTCACTGTCTGTGATGGGGTTACCAACTGAGTCATGGAGATCTGTGGATGTACTGTATGCTGTATGTATTGACTCTGTAAATAGTAAATAAATTAATGTAGATGAACACACATATATAGATCAGACTGTCCTGCCAAACCTACAGCACACTTTCTTGAAACTTGATCCGCCTTTAACATTGCTAAAAATTCAACGTTTCACAGAAATCTCTCTCTCACTGAGGTTTTATTGTAAGGAATATAGAGTTAGAGCTGCTGAGTTTTTGTTCTGAGAAGACATTGACAAAAATATCATCATCTCTAGTCATTTAAAATTTGTAGTAGTTGATGGAAAAATGAGTGAGAGCAAAGCAAAAACCCTGTTCACTATCTCCCCTCCTTATCACATTCTTCCCCCACAGGGACCGTGTCTCATTGGCAGGACAGTGCATAAATATATATTTTTGTTCTGAGTGTTGTTGTACCTCTGTTGTCAGTCTCTGAACTACACTCTCACTGAAAGGGAACATGTATAACGGCAGCTTGGGTCACTTCATTGATCCACATAACTAGCTGATGGTGTCAGCTCTAAATGGAGACTCAGTGAAAGTCAGATTTTTCCCTCCTGTGGTTAGTCAGCTTCAACCAGGTAGCCTACTGGAGGGTGTTTAGAGCTATGGGCCATATTCAGAAGGTGGCAGTTTTCTTTTGATGTCAGTGGGAAGCTCAAATGCTGTTGTGATAATAAACAAGTGGGTTCAAGATTGCTAAATGAGGGAATCTCACACTAACATTGTTCTGCTTAGGCTATGGATTGATCAGAAACCGATTGTGAAAAACACATATTTCATAAGTAACTGGCAGTTAAAGCCAAACCCTAACCCACAGCTAACATTAGCATTCAACCAATTCCTAGTTAACATCACATTCGCTAGCTAACACTACTGTTAGCAGGGAATTTGAGTTATTTATCATGTGTTAAATTGTCAAATGGTATTGCTATCTTTAACGAAGTTGAAGGTTAATTTTAGCATTCAGCTAATTACGAGCTAACACTGTCACGGAATTAAATTTGACGAATAACATCACTGTTAGCTTGCTAACATTAACAATAACATGAATTGAACCTTTCATGTGTTATTGTCAAAGAGTGATGTTAGCCAGATTGAATGCTAATGTTAGATGTCTTGCTGTGGCTGAATAGTTATCAAAAAAGTTTTAACTTGAATTTTAAGGCCTGCACTCCCTCCAGAAGTTCACCATCCATTGTCTTTAAAGTTGCTGATCAATCTGAAAG
Organism: Tautogolabrus adspersus; assembly: GCA_020745685.1. Taxonomy (NCBI): domain Eukaryota; kingdom Metazoa; phylum Chordata; class Actinopteri; order Labriformes; family Labridae; genus Tautogolabrus; species Tautogolabrus adspersus. Next base: position 22,243,099 of record CM036546.1, read on the forward strand.
CAGTGAAATATATCACATACACTAAACTGATGCAACCTGGCATTCAGCAGGATGATGATATCAGTATAACAACGTTTTAGCTTTGCACCCTGAGCATTCTGCCACTGGAAAGTCGCCACTGTGTGAATATTGTCAATATAGCAAAAAAGCTAAGACAATGTACATGGTTGTTTGAAAAAAGTTAACGACAGTCGGTCCATTTTAAGAGCCTACAGATACCATTCAAACTTGTGAGAGAACATGGTGTAACAGAGACAATCTCATAGATATCTGTTGTTAGATTCCTCGATTTATAATGAGATCATGAAAACCAAATGATTCCACAACCCCAAACTGTTTTTAAATTGTTAAAGCTCTCTCTCTCTCTCTTTCTCGCTTTCTGTCTCTCTCTAACTCTCTCTCTCATTCCCGTTAACTTGTCTCCTGTTTTTTTTTCTTTTATTGTAAATTTGTGCCTTTTTGTCATCTTATCTTCTAATAACACTACTGTACATTGGAGACATAAAGAAATGAATAAAAAGAAGCAAAGCAACTGTACATAACCTTTGATGTAAATGTTTTTGTTTCAGTGTTTTGTATGTACTGAATGTAAACAAGAGCAGCAGTCTCCTTACCTTAGGTACATTAGTGACAGTTCGATTGTTGCAAGTGTCCTTCAAACATGGGAACCCTGAAAATTAGACCTTTTGAAAATCATGTTCCTCGAGGTACTCTAAGGCAGGGGTTCCCAAACTTTTCACACCATGACCCCCAATATAATGGTGCTAGAGACTGCGGACCCCCCATTGTCCCAGGAGGTGCTTAAAACAATCAACATTGAACACAGCCACGCACACTATTAGGCCTTTCCAAACACTGGAATTAGAACACCACACAATAGCCCAAACACCATCATATTTTTGTATATATTTTCAAATTAATGGGTGAGATATGCAATTTTAAACCATTTTCCATTTTTAAATGGTTTTGGAGGAATCTCACGACCCCCTAACAGTGTCTCGCAACCCCCACTTTGGGAACCACTGCTCTAAGGAATTACTTCATTTATCTTAGGAATTGTTGTGCAGCTGTTGCAGTACAAACACGATAAAACCAATCAAAGAGAAAATTAACAATGGATTAGTATTTGCACAAGAAATAAGAGGTTCTCAACTCTGGCAGTATGTCAGAACCATTGGTCCCAAACAGTCTTTAGTTCACTAATTGAGGCCCATATATTGTATCTTACTTCTCACAATGTATGACGAAAAATAAAACATCAAGAGGCCTTGACAGATACTACTTAATGTTAAATGTTACTTTATTCAATACAACACTACAGTACAGAAGAACATGTATCGTCTTCTCATTTTCTTTGGCACCTCCAGACACTGGCAGACAGAATCAATCAATGTTTTAAGCCGGGGTTCTCTTTGCGTTTTCAGCCCAATTTAGACTGAATTTTTCAATTTGTTTTTAAATCGGGCTGAATTACAGCCCAATCCTGGTCGTTTTACCATACCAATTGACTGCACCAACATAAAGTTTGTGACCCACAGCTGAGCTGTACCTTGTTTCACACACTCAAGTTGTTCTTCATAAATGTTGCTTTTAACAAGATTAGGGCTCCTGTTTGGGTTTTTTTATATTCTAATTTGTTGGATTAGTTTAGAATTATTGGCTTTCGTTATTTATAAAGGGGACACATTTATTTAAAAAGAATTTACAGACTTAAATTCTGGCCCTTTTCCAATGAAGAGGTTTCGAACCCTCCAAACCCCTCTACTGGCTTGTTCTCAGTCATCAAGGTCATGGTAATTCAACGTTTAATCTGTTAAGGCACTTGGTTAAATATCTTGAAGACATTTTTATGCATTTCTGAAAGGCTTCCACAACTGAAGAAAGTCTTCTGAAGAAAGGTGAAGAGGTGCCTTTTAAATAATCAAAGAGTCAGGCAGGTTGATCAGTGTGTAAATTAACGTTTCTTGGCTAAAAACTGCTACAGAAATTGTGACTGTTGTGAGTGCAACATCACAGTTATTTGGACTGCTAAACTATTCTAATACAGCTAAACCCAGACTTAACATGCTAACACCTGTCATAGCACACACTTTATTGAGATCCTGTCAAGTGAAATATAAAAATAACTTTCCTACAATACTCTATAAGGTAGGCCCACTGCCCAGAGTCATTGCCCTTTTGGAGAAATCACTGCAGGTTTGTAGTTTAATTGAAATAGCACACATTAAAGCCCAAAGACATTCCACAAGTTAAGAGAGTGAAGGATTATTTATGAACATACAAAGAGGGCTTTAGTGTAACAAATGCCATGCGTCATGGTGACATTCAATAAACAGACATGTCCATTCATGAATAAGATAATACTTACTCACCAGGTTGTTAACCAACCTGGGATAATAGCTTGATCCGATGTTACGCTTTAAGTCCAGAGCAGGTTGTGTGTGGGACTTTGTCTTCAGAAGGGGAACAGCAGAGGCCCAAAAGAGAACGAACAGTCAAACAACGGGACTCAACGTAGGAAAGCAGTTCCAGTCTCTGGACTCCCCTTTGGAGAGCTTTGTCATCTGTGCACAGGGGGTCTGCACCTTTTCCAAGACACCACGAGAAAGACACGTTGACAAAGGTACTGTACTTTTTAGATGTTTTATTTTCAGTAGTTACTAAAGACAGACGAGAGGCGTATTGGATTTTTTTAGAGTAGCAATTTTGAATGAATCAACTTTCTGATTTGAAAAAACAAAGTTCTTGCTCATATATAATTATATTACATTCATTTTTCAGTAGTTTAAGGCATTGGTTATATTTCTTTTTTCTTCGAGCCCCCCACTCTACTTGTATATCAAAAAAGCTTGGTAGCTTAAACCCACTTAAAAAAGGTGATAAATTGAGAGTCAACAATTAACAAACATTTTAATTGATTTCATTATAACCTGAATGCGTGGCTGACTGATATTTTTGAGTGAGGAAGTATTTTAACACAGTTTTATCTACCGCCCTTTGAGTGAACAAACCATTAAGTGTGTCTTGTAAATAACTGAAAATCTAATATAGTAGTGTAGGCCTAAAACTCAAAGGCTCCCAAAAGTAACACATAAATATTGAACTGCTCTGTAAGGTTGACTTTTATGTGCAGTGGGTTGATTATGATTACAATGTTTGGGTCCTTGCATTATTTTAAATACATAAAAAAATGGTTTTATTTTGAAAATGTAAAAGTAATGTTCAAATTTTGTAACATTCGGCTTTGCTGTTGATCCTGTATCAAATGCCTGTGTGGTATTAGGACAGTAAATCCAGTCTCCTAATTAGTGTGGGTGTGTGTGAAGGGGGATATTCACACACCTTTGTGGGGACTTAAATGTTGTCATGAATAAACTCCATAATTATTGTAAGTTTTAGACTTCAAGAAGTTGTAGAATCAATATAAGGGTAGCCATGAGGTTTAGGCAGAAAGCAGTTATAGTTGAAGATACACAAATCAATATTTCTGTATTAAGAATAAATCAAATGACACGTCAGAAGAAGAGAAATTGGACTCATACCTACAAACACTCAGATAATTAGCACCTGGCTCTTCAGTTTATATATATACATATATAAACATATACACATATGTTTACATATTATGCTGGTAACTGTTAAAAAAAAGTTCAAACGCTTCAAAAATCGCTCTCCTGCTTTGACATTCAAAGTTAGATAAGCCAACCGTTAGCTTATTTTTGTTTACTGCATGCCTGTCAGATTTAATTAAAAGGTTTTGTAAAAAAAAACTACCTTTTGTCATACATCTGTACTTTGGATTACATCTTTAGGGTAAAGAGTTCCTGTTTTTACCTGTGACCTACAGGGCACTGCTGCTTTATTAACATGGATGAAGATAACAGTGATTACACGTGATTACAAAGCCATTTCAGAAATTACTTTCAGGCATCTCTGTCAGGTCTAGGGTATACTGGGGTTGGTTGTCACACTTTTAACTCTCTTTTGAATTACTCACGATCAATATATCTTACATTAGCCATTCTTAAATTAGAAGGAAGCTGAAGGCCTTGAGGTGAAATGTGTATCCCTTTCATTTTTGTAAATTACTTTAACAGAAAGTCATTAACCATCAAAGACACTCTGACCAACAGTGTGGGGGGTTGGTTGGTCGTAATATACCTGTCAGATTAAACTAAAAGGTTTTGTAAAAAAAAAAAAAAAACCCTACCAATTTCATACATCAGTATGTTTAGATTAAATGTATAAAATATATTTAGGGTAAAGACTTTCTGTGTTTACCTGTGACCTACAGGGCACTGCTGCTTTAACATGGATAAAGATAACAGTGATTACACGTGATTACAAAGCCATTTCAGAAATTACTTTCAGGCATCTCTGTCAGGCCTACTATAATCATGCAGCTTGCACCAAACAGTGCAGGCAAGAGGTTTATTTTCGTATGTATGTTTCTTCTTGTTCACTATTTGATGAGGTGTATTTGTGTTTGTGTGCAGCCACAGGGGAGAAAATGAGCACTGGAAGAATTAGAAGCGTTGGGAAGGACAAGTGCAGGTAAGAACAAAATCTCCTACAGACTTCTTCCTCTGTTTGTCCTGTTATGGTCTTGCAAGTGTAAAAATAAGAAGGAACAGGATATGGAAGTAATTGTAAGAGAAAGCATAGACTTCAGGCAGGAAAAAAAGAGAGTCGAGAAAAGAAGGTAGGCTATAACCCGCCTGTGTGGTGTCGAGATTGCTTAACCCTCATAAGTAGATTTTCTAGGCTCAGTGCTAAAAACGTAAATAGTCTCTTATTCAACATTTCTCACTATACTGGTGCCCCCCACCCCCCACCCAGTTATCCCCTTAACACTTCTGTTGGCTAAAGAATGCGTTTTAAGTCTCTGCATGTGACTCTGTTACATGAAGAAGCAGGGGCACCCAGGATTTTTTTCATTGTGTAAGGGGCAAACTGTTATGTTCATTGACTGAACAGAAATTATTCAATAAGAGAGGATAATTAGAAATACTGTATTTTCTATAAAGTTATTTACCTGTTAGATGTAGTACTATTTAAATAATACACAAAACAATAGCAGTGTAATTTCCTTTACTTGTGGAATATCAGTAAGAGTTTTAAAGTAAAAAATGTTGAGACATTTCTTAGTTAACTGAATAGAAATTAAGAGGAAATGTCTTTCAAAATACCAAAAACATATATCGTCAATCCCATTCTTTACAGTAATGTATGTAGTACAGGATCTATAAATGATTGAAATCTGCATATACAACCACAAAACTGTCTGGAACCAAACTTTTTATTTGTAAAATGTTATCTCGCCACTTAATAGTCACTAAGTCTTTAAGACATTTAAGTATTTGGCAAAGCTGCTGATTGCTTCATGCATCGTGTGCCTCTAAATCTATGATGTTAGTCAATTTTTAACTGTTCTGTAACACTTGTTAGTAAGAATTATTTCAGCTTTTGTTTCTTGCATAAAAAGCCTACGACAGAGCTGTGCTAGAGTTTACAGGCCTCCTCTCTGGATTGTCAATCTAACCTTTCACCTATATGAGGAGAGGCTTGATTTGGGCCAAAAGAAGCTAATACTATTGTGTGCTGCTGTCCCCTATATAGTGCATGACTGTTTTTGCATGTTTACATTCATTGTGCTCAGCTGATACAGTGATGTAGTAAACCTCTTATGGATCTGAAGGGTCACCCAAGTTTTGCAACAACATACATGTACTCACAATGATGGAGGATCAGCCTCCAGCCCTGCACTCTTCCACTCTCTGATACTACACACACTCACGCACTGACAAACACACACACACACACACACACACACACACACACACACACACACACACACACACACACACACACACACACATGTTCACATGCCCGTCTCCTGCCTGCGATTATAATCCAAATCTGACTCAATCATGCCCACATTCCTGAGTCGGCCCTGCTGCTTTGTCCCTCACTGCTCTGTTGCTGCATGACCAAACGGGGCTGTGCCACAGAAGGGACTCTAGCAGACCAGTGCAGGCTGTGTTTTTTTCTAATCCAGTTTGGAGGACCTGTATCAGAAGCTGCCAGGAGCACATACAGAGAGAATTATCTACACAGGAGTCATTTCATGTTACTTCAAAAGGCCTCACATGGCTGCAACCAAAGACATCCAAGGATAAATCCAACCAAAGGCATTTTCTCTTTTGGATTTTGTTTGTTTTTTTCTTCTGACCTTGAGGACACCTAGCTAAAAATTTAGAGACCCAAACATGGACGACTTCCTCAATGGTCCCCGCCAGCGCTCGGACAGCATGAGCAGCTCAGCATCTCAGAGCTCCAGGTCCAAGACGCTCCTCCGCCAGCGTTTGTCTCAGCTGCTCACCTGCATAGAGGACATGAGCTCTGATGATGAGGCCAGTGAAGAGGTTTCCCGCACGCTAGATGAAGCCTTTCAACTGTGTGGGCGTTACATTCCCTCAGATGCGTTCAGGTTGACATGTGCACGTGCTCATCACAGATACACAACATTTCAGAGATACACACAAAAGTGTTTGGGCTCTCTCAAATATGCAAGAGGAATAGTTTGTGCTTTATATTCTTCTCTTGAAAAGGGCTCATGTTGTCAAACCTTAAATGTAAAGGCAGAAAGGTTTTTCTGTTTTTCTGATTTTTTTTTTTCAATCAAGATTTTAAGTGATGTTGATGTGGAAAAGAGAATAATTTTAGTAGTGTCTTCTGTGGTTTACTATACTTTACTATTATTTTATCTAAAAAGCCATAAACATACATTTTATATTTGCAAACAGCATTGTGAATTTATATGGCTACAATTCATAAAATAACTATTTATATTAGTGCATTTATTCAAGGTTATAGACGTAATTCAGCTGAAATTGGTAGTGCTTTTTATATTCCATCACGTTTAATTCTTGTGTTGACTTAACCCTCTGCTATAGGCTGCACATGGTGACCTGGAACGTTGCCACAGCGGAGCCCCCTGAAGACGTCGCCTCTTTGCTGCAGCTAGACGTCCAGCCCCCCACAGACCTCTATGTGATCGGGTGAGGGTCAAATAAAATCTTCACCAGGAGTTGGACTAAAGGATAAAAATGTCTCTTTAAACAATTTGGACAGATAGAATAAGGAAATAAAAACGTATGTGTAATAAGCTGTGTTATACGTATATTTGCTCTGTGTTGGTGTGTGACAGCCTGCAGGAGGTGAATGCCACCCCGGTGAGGTTCATCTCTGACCTGCTGGTGGAGGACTCCTGGAGCCATGTCTTCATGGATACACTGGCACCCAGAGGCTTTGTTAAGGTAGGAGAGGAAAGAGGAAGAACACAGACTTGTATATAAAGAAGGTTTTGTGTTTTTATGTGTGGAACACTTGGTATAAATGATATTGGGTTCGAGCAAAATGAAATATATAACGTGTGAAAACATAGCCGTGGAGATACTTTATGTGGTACTATTTCTTTGTTACATTTTGCAGCTATTTATTGAGACTCTTAGTTTTTAGTTTAGTTTGAGATATTTGTAAGACACAATATTTTTTAGGCTTTAATTTTACATATTCTCAGTGCATGTTGCTGTATCTCAAAATATAGATTTAAAGTCACTTTTAACAAGGTAAACAAACATTTACATGATAAAGAGGAGGAGAAAATGTAATTAAAAAGAAAAATTCAACGGTGATGGTTAAAATTGGTCTCCATCTTTGTGCAGGTCACATCAGTGAGAATGCAGGGTTTGCTGCTGCTGGTTTTTGCCAAACAGGCTCATCTCCCCTTCATCAGAAACATCCAGACCACCTACACTCGCACCGGCATCTTTGGCTACTGGGTAAGAACTGGCAACAGCAGACAGCAACTCTATTAAACTATGCACACTAGGAATCCCATCAACATCAGAAGCAGTGGGGTTTAACACATTATGAAAGGCCTATTGTGTTTGAGAAGTGGAGTGTCCAAGAGCTTTGACGGAATGAAATCACCAACAAAGAACAGTGGAACTGGGGAGGTACACTAGGGCAAACATTTGCAAGACAAATGGTCAAATTAGCAATAAAAGTTCTTTATGTAGTTTTAGGTTTTAAGTTCAAGTTTTGATCTACAGTTTTTTTTTATATTCTTCTACAAACGGAAGAAAAAATTGTGTGTAATTTCACATGGAATCAATCAGCTTTAGTTATTCATAAAAATGTTCGGGTTTTTTCTACATAGTATAAGTGCATTCACTTTACCCTTTCATTTTACAAACCATGTTCCTCCTCCTCCTCTGTTTGTCTGTGTCAGGGTAACAAAGGCGGAGTGTCCATGCGTTTCTCCTTCTACGGTCACATGGTGTGTTTCCTCAACTGCCACCTCGCCGCTCACATGAACTACGCTCTTCAGCGAGTCGATGAAATTGAGTACATACTTGAGAACCAAGAGTTTGACATGTCGGACACGCCCTACGTCCGCGACCACAAGTCAGTGTGCACATACAAACTCTATACATGCACGATGTAAATACATGCACGATGAGCTAAAAGAAGTCTCCATCCCTCTCGCACAGGGTGGTGTTCTGTTTTGGCGACCTGAACTTCCGTATCTCAGACCACGGATTGCACTTCATCCGCTCGTCCATCAACGGCGAACGTCTTCATTTGCTGTGGAACAAAGACCAGGTGGACTGCTGTAATAAGTACACATACACATCAGACACTAACAAAAAAAATCACACATACTAATTTATTTCATTGCTCTGCAGCTCATCATGATGAAGAAGAACGAACCTTTCCTACAGGAATTTGAGGAAGGGCCGTTAAACTTCAAACCCACCTACAAGTTTGACCGTAACTCTGACACCTATGATACCAGGTAACATGTGCGACAAACAAAGAATTTTTTACAGAAAAACTCAACACGTCTCAGATTCTGTCTGTGCTTTTATTTCCTTATGATTTACACAGCACTCCGAAGACATGGTTGCGTTTTAAGTAAGACACAGTTGTTTTTTTCTGTGTTGCATGCCCCACATTCTCATATTTAGTCATTGCACCATCTGTCCTTTTTCCTGAAGTGTCTGCCAGCACGTCTGTAGTTGACACCCTGAGACAAAATAAACAAAAACCAAAAGCAGTGAATCCTGATATGTAGCTTGAGTTTGGAGCAGCTCTTACAGCGAGTTATATTCCATCCTGAAACTAGCACACTCTGTGTGTCTCTCTCAGAAAGAGCACTGTGGCTCTGCCCCTAACCATGTACAGACCCAGGCCCCTGCAGCGCTGCAGCACCACCCTCTTCTTCCTCCTCACCTCCCTCACCTGGGGGCTGCTCTCTGTTTGGTTGGGGGCCTGGTACAGGGAGCTAAACCCGCAAAGGTGGGTGTCTCCATAGATACACCCTGTAGGAATAGCTTTAGGGCCCTTTGATATGGATGTTAACCTTGAAGGTTATCTACGTATGACCTTTAATTCTAAAACAGGACACAGGTTTAATGGAAAGACACCAAGGGGGTTCATATGACACAACTGATGTCGAATTTCAGAAATAATCTGCAAATGTATTAGACCTGATACAACTTACTCCTGCACCCAGTCCCCCACTGTGTGTTCCTGCATAGTTAAAGTTTTTCTTGTTATAGTGACTGTGCTTATAAATCAAACTTTATGATACCATTTCCAATGGTATTGTCACCCCCCTATTTCTCCACAGCATTTAGCATTTGCTCTGCACTGCATGTGAGTGTGATTTGTGTGTTCTGTAACAGCACTGTTTCCAGTATTTTTATTTGAAACTAAGACTTATATATAATGTTGACATGGAATTGTGCCCTCTCAGGTAAGCATCTGAATCAGAGAATTCAGCTTCTTCACTCGTTGTTTGAAATCTTTAAATAATGTCTTATTGCTTCGATCAGTGGCAAGAAGAGGAAACCAGCATGGACAGATCGGATCCTGTGGCGCATCAAGCCCAAAACTCCTCCATCAGAGGATGTTGATGATGATGAGAAGGCGTCAACATCAGCAGATGAAGAAATGGATGAGTACCCACTCCTGGTCACACAGGACAAATACACCAGTGACATGAGCTATGGGGTCAGTGACCACAAGCCTGTCATTGCAACCTTCAGCTTGGAGGTGAGGGCAGTAGGATGTAGGACTCTGCTTCATTTCTTCTCATACAACCCAATAAATGTACTGGTATTCATTTTGTTAAAGCTCCTTCTCTAACCTCTTGTTTTTCTTCAGCTGAGGAAGCACTTTGACACGCCACTGGTGCACGTTTCTCCCCTGGGTGTATGGAGCGCGGACCAGGATGCACTTATTACTTACACTGTCCTAGAGGACTTTGAGTCCTCCACATGGGACTGGATTGGCCTCTACAAGGTACTTGTGATAAAAATAGAACAAAACAACAATAAATATTATACCTGACAGATCTGAACTCATTAGATTGTTCTCCTGCAGGTGGGATTCAAGAGTGCGTCCGATTATGAAACCTTTGTGTGGGTCAGAGAGGTAGACCTGCCTGAGACCAATGAAGTCATACAGGTAATGTGCTAAAGAGGCATGTGCATCATGTTTGCACAAATACTGTTAATGTGTTATTTAAATGTATGTGTGTGTCGGTTGCAGATATCTGTGGATAAGGACGAGATCCCTCTGCTTGGTGGACAGTATGTTTTGGGTTATTACAGTACCAATTTGCAGAGCATCATTGGCCTCAGTGCTGACTTCCAGGTGAGATTGTAACTGAAACAGTGCAGTTGTCATTTAAAATATTTAATTTAATTTTTAATAAGAAATAATTATGTAATTCAAGCCCTAGAACACATCAGTATTTACTGTTTTAGATATTGCCTCGCAAAAAAAAACCAAATAGCGCTTGACTAACACTGAAGTCTATGATGCCAAACAGTACAAAATATTGTTTTAAACTTATTAAAAGAAGAAGTTATTCCATTTCTGGTGTACTGAAAGGCAATATATTGTACAGATATAGTGGTTAAGTTGGCTGGAGTTTATTCGCTGGAGGAAGTAAGTGTTTCAGCTGGCTGTTTGGTGAAAAGACTCCTTCTTGTTTTCTTGCAGATCCTGGAGTCAAAGCGTGCCGTCATGGAAGGCCTTGTTCCTGAGAACAGCAACGGGCTTGACAAATAAAGACATAATCAGCCTTGCGCCACATCTATACCTCTCCCAAGAAATGTTTAAAAGAAAAAAATCAAATATTAAAAATGCCCCAAGATCAAGTCCATCATTTACTGGTGAAGAGGCCGAAAATGATCAACACAGATTGTGTTCTTCTGGTAACTGTAACTTGTTGTTTCCAGCTTTGCCTTTCAGGGATTCACATTAAGTAGAACTGACTCTTGCTGGAATCGTTTTTTCTACAAAGAAAGCTTATCGCTGTAATGAGTCACTAGACAAACGTATCCACCGGCCCTCTCTGTCTGTTACAGCAGAAACTACAGGCCAAAACAATGTTTTTTGAAAGTAGTGGACATGCACTGCAGGTCATAACAGTTCTTGGAGAAGTTATATTTTGAGATAGATTTAAATGTTTTACTTTTGTCTAGAGTGCAGAGGGTTGTACAATACAAAGTAGAAGGAATGATCTGTTGATGCAGGCCATCTGAGGTAACAATGCAGAAAGATGCTCCTTGTATTTGAGTTTTGAATTCTTGCTATTCTTATTTTGAACAACTATTGGACCCAAGTGGGAGAAAGATTGAAAAAAGAATGGGGATGTTGATGTAGACCACAGTCATTTATGATTATATGAAGAATATTCTTAATGTATATGTGATTATATAAGCCTAATGTGTACCACAAAAGGCTCTAAAGTAGGAAGATTAATCATTACAAGATAATATTTGGTAATGAAGATGGACTTAAAGTTTGTAAGGACTTTGATTGTTATTCATCTCAGATGCTCCAAGCCTCATAGCTTTAGTTTCTCACATGAATGTGTGGCAGGATGCCTTTATATATTCAAATGCAAAGTGATGATTGTTAAAATAAAAAAAAGTATCACATTTCTGTGTTTTGTGTGTAGGCTACGCATGCTAAATTGAAATGATGTGTGTTTGGTTACATGATTGATGTATTGATTGATAGAGTCACTGTAAATAATTTTCCTGTATAATAACAGTAAAGAGCTGGCAGCAGAGACGCCAGCTCTTTACTGTTAATTTACAGTATGAATACTGTAAAATGACTTTACATTAAAACATCTGAGACTATAGAAACTGACTAATTTTGTTTATGGGTCGATGTCAATATCGGACCATATGGGCGAATATAAACAATTTTTTGCAATAATACTGCAAATTTAGGTGATAAAAACAAAGATGTAATAAAGGCAGATATTTTACATTCTAACATTAAACTTTATGTCCTTGAAGTGCACTTTGTGGTATGGGGAAGGGGATTTTAATCAGAAGAACATCGTAAATTGATTGATTGTATGACTGAGCAAACTAAACAAACAAATTGTCTTTGAAATTATGCATCAAAACATTTAGATAAGAAAATGTGTAGTAGGTCCGTTGTCACTGCGGGCTAGGCTTCATTTGACCTCTGCATCATTATTCCAGTGTCGCTCTGTCAAACAACAAAAAACACATATTCATAATCAATCATAAACTGTTGAGTCAGAAATGTACAATATATACTCAAAAGCAATGCTTGTAAATATAATAATACCAATTCTCATGTGACTTAATGTGGCAAAGTCAGACTATTGAAACAACGGACATGATGTCCCATTCAGAGTCAGGGAGTTTCTTCAGTAGCATGGAGACATGTTGACTGCAGGAGACTTCTTCTGGACGACATCTGTCTTCAAGCAGACACGATCAAATCAAGCGTTTACATGGATGCTGATACGAACAATATGGTGGTCCTGAAGTTCAACTGTCTGAATATTTCACCTGCTGTAAATATATTTCACCTGCTGCGAAATATATTTCACAAACCGGAAAGGGTATGCCCATACTACTTGTTCGTGATTGGACTGAAGTCACGTCAGTACAAACATGTGACCTGTCTTCTGCTGTACTGTCTCCGGTGTGTCGTCCACGGTGCTAGTTTCTTAGACAGGCTTCGGGTGTTGACTGTTGACAGGAAAGTTTTAGTGGGTGAAGACAGGAATTAAATTTTCCATGATGGTGATGATGATGGTAGCAATAATGATGATGAGGAAGATGATATTATGGATGAATTTTTGTATTATTGCTATTACAAGTAAATATTCAAGCTTGTTTTTTTTTTATTCTTAATTTTTTTGTGTGTTTATCTCTTCCAAGGATGACACTTAAAACTTGAAGAGTTTGTAAAACTCCAACAGCAATCTGGCAAAACATAGTTAAAATTAAGTGTATTTGTATACATTCTCCTGTGCCACTATTGTGACAGTTATTAAAACAGACCTGACAGGGGAACATTGTGATTGTTTGATTTAAAAAATATATATATATATATATAAAAAAACGGTTTGGCTGTTATTCAGATTGTCAGTTCCTTTCCATCAACAAACATATCATGCATTTGTCTTGATCTGGCTAAAATATGTCAGAAACGGCCAAGAAAGGTATTTTCTGTTTTTTTTCAGTGCCATAGGGCGCCACATGAATGAGTCCTAAAACCAGGAAGTGAGTTAGCATTTAAGTGCCATGGTCTATCCTCCAACCAGGACAACCTCAATTTTGTTGCTATTGAGTTTGAGAAAGTTATGCGAGAACCAGGATTTAACTTCAAGGAGACAGTCTGAGAGGGATGAAGGTGGGAGGGCAGAATTGGGCTTGGTAGACAGGTAGAGCTGGGTGTCATCCGCGTAGCAGTGAAAGTGAATACCAAATTTCCTGAAAATGTGACCAAGGGTAGGAGGTAGATGATGAAAAGGAGAGGACCCAAGACAGAGCCCTGAGGAACACCGGTAGTGACTTTACACCTAAAGACTTTAATGTTAGTCACAACAGGACAAAAACGTGCAGCATGCTTACTGTTAAGAAAGCTGCGATATGAGCAGTATGGTCAGAAGAAGAGAAGAGGTCTACAGAGGACTGATAGCAGTCTGTGCTTACTGTAGGTGGTACATTAACCACACTAGCTGTGACTCCTTGATGCCTTCAGAGAACTGACCACTCATCTATCTGTGGTGATTGTGTTTGCAGTAAGTCACAAGGGACCGTGGTGGGACGGCTGCTGCTGTCTGATCTACCAGCAGACCAGATTCCTGTGGTCTACTGCAGTGAGAGACACCAGTCAAGTGGGCCAGGATGTTGTCCTGCTGCAGGAGACAGGGACTGGATGTGCTCAGTTGTATTGGTTCGTGGTGATATCTCCACATGACCACCCCAGCTCCAACTGAGACCTGCTGGATCATTGTCTACTTGATTATATTATGTTACAGAATGTTAGGTTGGTGGAAGTGCAGCCAATGAATTCATGTTCTGTGAGTCATTTGTGTCACAATAACGACAGTTTACATCTCCATCAGTTAGCCTATCATCTATGGAAAGATGAAATAAGCAGTTCAGAGCCAGTACAGGTGATTAGTACAGACCGAAAGGAGTTTCCATCAGAACATCACAGCAGAGGATCAACTTCCTGTCAGAGGATCCACTTCCTGTCAGAGCTTCATACTCGAGTCTCCAGCAGGATTTACACAATTGCCAACTGGACATTCAGATCCAGAACTGATTCTGTAACCAGTAACACGACTTTTTGGGGGTCTGTTTAGAACAGCCTCCTCCTCTGCTTGACACAGCTTCTCGTCGCTCTGTGCTTGTGTTGTAGTCTACGTTGTTAGTTTGCCACCGTACCACATGCCGCACGAGCCTCACACTCAGCCGGCACACTGACTCACTGACAAACACACCTCACTCCTGGTGTAAATGGTGATTACTGTTGGTACATTTTGTATGAAACTTTAGTTTTAGTTCAACCATCTGTTTCCCTTGTTTCAGGCCTTAAGAACTGGCTCATGACAACATGAACAGTTCTCTTAGTGTATGGTGGCTTACAGGAAACATGTTTAGAAAGCTAATTTCTGTCTCTCTAGTTCTTCACTGAAGGACGAGGATCAACAGGCTGTCTTTGGGTACTGACCATGGTCGCTGTGGAGTCAATCCAGAAAGTGAATTAAAGATTCCACATCACCATTGATATCATAATATCATATCATAAAACCATTATTTGTTACTAATTGTAGTAATGATGATGGTGGCAATAATGATGATGATATTGTGGATGAATATTAGTATCATTACTATTACAGGGAAACATTTTTTTTTTTTTTTTTTTTTTTAAATTAATTAAATTATTTTCTATTCCCACCCATTTTTTTTCGGCGATCTCCCGCGAACCCGATCTGACTCCCAGTCTCCACCCGGAGGAGAGCAGGCGGGGAGCGAGAGCTCGCGCGATCTCCCGCGAACCCGATCTGACTCCCAGTCTCCACCCGGAGGAGAGCAGGCGGGGAGCGAGAGCTCGCGCGATCTCCCGCGAACCCGATCTGACTCCCAGTCTCCACCCGCCTCTTTCCCTCTTTCCCTCTTTCCCTCTTTCCCTCTTTCCCTCTTTCCCTCTTTCCCTCTTTCCCTCTTTCCCTCTTTCCCTCTTTCCCTCTTTCCCTCTTTCCCTCTTTCCCTCTTTCCCTCTTTCCCTCTTTCCCTCTTTCCCTCTTTCCCTCTTTCCCTCTTTCCCTCTTTCCCTCTTTCCCTCTTTCCCTCTTTCCCTCTTTCCCTCTTTCCCTCTTTCCCTCTTTCCCTCTTTCCCTCTTTCCCTCTTTCCCTCTTTCCCTCTTTCCCTCTTTCCCTCTTTCCCTCTTTCCCTCTTTCCCTCTTTCCCTCTTTCCCTCTTTCCCTCTTTCCCTCTTTCCCTCTTTCCCTCTTTCCCTCTTTCCCTCTTTCCCTCTTTCCCTCTTTCCCTCTTTCCCTCTTTCCCTCTTTCCCTCTTTCCCTCTTTCCCTCTTTCCCTCTTTCCCTCTTTCCCTCTTTCCCTCTTTCCCTCTTTCCCTCTTTCCCTCTTTCCCTCTTTCCCTCTTTCCCTCTTTCCCTCTTTCCCTCTTTCCCTCTTTCCCTCTTTCCCTCTTTCCCTCTTTCCCTCTTTCCCTCTTTCCCTCTTTCCGACTACCGGTTTAAAGGGAAAAAGCAAAAAATGTGAGACATTTTATTTGACTTGTTTCTTTTTAACAGTTTAGATATTATGCCCAGTTGAAAGTGTGTTCACATGCATGAGTGAATACACTTCCAACTGGGCATAATACCTAAACTGTTAAAAAGAAACAAGTCAAATAAAATGTCCTAAAGTAGGCTTTCCTCTTGAATGGTAGTGGGATTGCAACTGTTGACAAAACACTGAAAATAATAGAAGCATTTTGTATTTTTTATTTAATCAGTTTATTGTGACATGTATGATTGCAAAGTAAATATATTTAAAAAAGAAATGCATCCAAATAAAGTTAAGTACCTGTTCTCATGCAAACTCTCTCTGAAGCATCTGACGACAGAAGAAATCTCCCTCATGCCTCCCGGAGATCCATAATTATCCTCCTTAAAAAGAACAAAATAAAAACATAGGTCAGGGTAGGGAACAGAATGCCAAAGTAACTGCAGTTTCATCGTTATTTGAATAAAAGGATTTGCAACAAACATCGCAATAGTCAGAATTGATCACAAACAGTAACAATTTTTGATAAGGACAAGTAATTCTTTCTCACTCAGCATGTTTACATACAGACTGTGCAGACTTCTTTACTAACACATTTCAATAGGCTGAAAAGTCTTGCCATTACATTTGAGCTGAATTTAGAGTTAAGTGCCTGAATGACTGTCCACCTGTCTATCTCAGCCTTATTGTACACTAATAAAATATTTATTAATGTGTGATTCTAGGAAGAAAGAGATTTTAGGATTTTTATTTATTGAAACTTTATTTTGATCATTTTCTCCTGTTTTATATCATATTAAATTAAATAGAACAAAAACAATTGAACAATGCTTTTGCATTTAGAAAGAACACAAAACAGGATATACATGTATATAGATATATAAAGCCTCTCTGAAGCATCTGACGATGACAGAAGAAATCGGCTCTCCTCGACTATCTGTTGAGAAACAAAAGAAAAACAAAGACCTTACTATTTTAAAACTTTTATCATTTTCTTGAGTAGTTATTGGGCGGGGCAAGGAAGCAAAACATAACATAATAAATCCTTCAAACGGGAGCTTCTTAGTGCAGCAGATCTTGTTTTGCTTTCCTTACCTATTATTCTTTTTGGATCCAGCACCCACTGCGGGATGTGTGTCTTTCTTGATTTTTCATCGTTATCAAGCAGCACATCAAACATAAAAAATATGCTTCCTTTCTGGGTTCTCACAAATGCCGTCAACTAAATAAATGGTATCCTGAAATCAGAAAAAGTAAAATATCTTACTTAAATGTGCAGATGTATTTATTTAATGCATGCAAGATCCATTTAGCACTGTAATAAGTGTTGATTGTTTACGATGTTTATTTTTGTCTGGACGAGACAGGAGATACATACAGAGTGTAACAAACAGTCATCGAGGGCAGGAATCGTATTTGCAGTGAGTTGATCTTAAAAATCATAAAGCTTTATGTTGAGTTCAGAACAGCATTGTGAAAATCACATATCACGTTCTTTAAAAGGATTTGTACAAATACCTGACAGTTGTCTTGTTTGTCAGTGTAATCATCTTCATGCTGCTTTGGTCTGGGCTGTGAAACAGATATTTTATCATTATTTGAGTCCCATTCCTCTGCATAAATCACAGCTGTAGTATGTTTTTAAACAATGATACATACGCCACCATGGAGGCAGAGCTGCACTCATGTGGTGAGTTCAAAGTCATGAACGACCAGATCGGGCCAACAGTGAATCATGACAAGGAAGTGAAGATCCCAAAGACTCAGGGTATCCTTAAGCAGAAGAAAAGACAAAAAAAGGCTTATACACTTGTCCAGATGTGTATCACAGATTCAAGTGAGAGCACAGAACTCACCTCACTGTCAGGAACATACTAGAGATTTTCCATCACCACTATCTTCCTCACTCCTTTAAAGCAAACATAGACAGGGATAATATTCAACAATTGTGACACAATCTTGTGCAACTGTTTCACGTTGTGTTTCTATTTGTTTTACTTTATCTTTTACCCATTAGCTTTGTTTACAGAGCATCAAAAACCAATGCAACAAAGTTCTTTACATAGCGTACTAATCCTGACAATACACAAAAATAAAGACTCAATAAAACCCTGAAACAAAAACAACAATGTAGCAATAAACAAGATGACACAGGGTTTTCACACTTGAAGAAAATTCCTGAAAAACTCCTGATATTTGCCGGAGAAGCTGAATGTGTGAACGCAAAGGGCCACATTTTTCAGTCGGACTTCACCCGGAGTTTCTCCTCCAGACCTGTAGTATTTTTTCCGTAGCAAGTCAAAGTGATCTAATGTGAGATCGCAGCAGGATATTATCCGGAGAATTCACCTCGAATTATGTACTGTACTTGTAAACAAGAGCTGATTGAAATCAAGCCATCACTGACAGAGTGAGCGAGACACATCTTAGCCTGATGAGGGTCCATCATCCAGTGAGTCAGAACTTTATTTATCACCCTGTGAAGAGAACAGTGTTACAAAAATCCAAGAAATACAGGATGGTGTTCAATCTGTCAAACATTTCTAAGAAAGATTTTACTTAAAAGCATACATTTAAATTCATTTATTGTAATTTAAGGAAGAATGTGTGACTTTTTGCTCCAGTAGATCACGCCCCCTTGAGCACCAGCATTAAACCAAAATAAAATGCTGTTTGGCGACACCTCCACTATTCTGAAGCCTCTGATCTCCTCCAGAGACACACCTCCAAACCCTCTCCACTCGCGTTCACACAAAGGAGTTAACAATTAGAACGCACCGTAATTAAGCACCATTTAGAGCAAGTGGCGTACAAAATTGTCCTTTGATCAAGCATAACCCTTTTAATCCATAAATTATTGACTCATTTTATGATGTTATACAATTATTACACTATTAGGAGAAAAATATTTTGCCTGCTCCATAATGTAATAGCTGACCCAAAATGTATTAACTTCTAACATTTTGGGCAAAAAGTTATTACGTTTTGGGCTCAGCATTTTGTTACATTATCAACCAGTTACTACATTTTTTTCTAACATTTTGGGTCGTTGTAACATTTCGGGCCCTTACAAGCATACATCAATTATTTGTACGGCTGCGATGACAAAAAGAAGAATTAATGTTTCATTTGGTCAACAATGAGGCTACGATAAAAATCTCTTTGATACCCGTCTCGATCTTTGCCAATGCAAGGTTTGAAATGTGGAAAAACCCGCCCTTATGATTAGAAATGCATTGTATATCTCTGTTGACAAAAAAACAACATGTATTACCATTACGTCACAGCAACAACCGTGCAGAGCAACGATTCAGAGAATGATCCTGAAACATAGACAGATCAGATTCTTAACTCCCCTGTGTTAAATTGCACGGCTCCTTTTTTTTTTTTTTTTTTAATTGGTACAGAGTTTTCTCAGAATCATATAAAAAGTTTACCTTCAGATCCCTCGTCTTTCTGTGTGAGGAGATAGCTGTAAGTTTTCTCGTCGCCACTGGATGGCTTCTCTACCACAGCCTAAAAAAAGAAGAACCCACATCTTAATGTAGGTAATGAAATCAATTGGAATTATTACAACTGGTGACATTATCGAAGCAATAGGTGAAATCAGACAAACATTTCATGGCCAGACACAGGCCTTCACTTGTAGTGTGCCTTAAAAACATTCTTTCCGAGATGAGAAGGATTCTCTTGCGGGGGCCCAAGCAGTAAGGGACGAGACACAGGACTAAGTTTAAAGAAAAGGTGGGTTTTTGTTTTACCCAAAAATAGAAAACCAAATTATAAGAACTAGGCATATAAAAGAGGTCAATTTAATATAACTTTAAATCAAGAAGGTGAAATCTAATTGAGAAACTGAATTCAGGTACCTGAAATCAATGCAGAACCTTATTCTTCCATCCTTCTTTGGTACGAGTACCACTGGGTTACACCACTCGCTCTTCCAAGCATCGATGATCCCCAGGGACAGCATCAAGTCAACCTCCCTCCTCATTGAGGCCAGCAGGCGCTCAGGGATCCTGTATCTTAATCTTCGCACCTTCTCTCACAACAATGTCATGTTCAACAATATTTGTTCTCCTGGAAAACTTCTGAATTACAGATAGATCTCACCTGAAGCCGTTGGCCGCCTGAGATCATGGTCTACCAGGTCACTAGAGAGGTAAGTATTGCTCATCCACTTCTTATTAGCATCACTTCTATCACTAGGTAGGAGCACCAGATCTGTCTGTCCTGGGTCGAAGGATCTCTGCCTGGCTGAATTGTCGTAACAGGACTTCTGTTGCTGCTGGGCATCCGCCATGTGCGATTCGGCCAGCTCACCCATTTTCTCCAGCCGCTCTCTCATCTGGATGACATAGGATACAATGTTAACAGATCCCACCCTCCCCATGCCTCCCTCCCAGATCTCTCTTAACAGTGCAAACGGGCCCAAACTTAATGTCCATACAAAAGGAGAGAAACTATTGTAGGATTGTGGTACTTATCTGTATGCAAAGAGGTAGGGCAGCCATTGATTCCATTCTGTACCAGTGTTGTTTACAAACTTGGTCTGGTTAAAGTGCTCCGTTGCCTATCCGTTTAAGGATGATATGGTGTGGTCCTGAGTCTCCTGATACCAAGTAACTGGTACACCTGTTTCAGCAGAGTAGACATAAAGTTAGTTCCTTGATCAGTTAGTATTTCACAAAGGAAGCCCACCCTTGAAAAGAACTGTACCAAACAGAAAGCAACTGCTTTTGCCTTTATGGATTTTAGTGGAAAGACTTCTGGATACTTGGTGGAATAGTCTGTTATAACCAGCATATAATGGTTTCCTGCTTTGCGTCTCTCTACAGGACCAACAATGTCCATCCCAAGGTGCTCAAATGGGGTGCCAATAATGGGTAGTGGTTGAAGTGGAGCTCTTGGGGTGTTTTAGCAGATGTTATTTGGCACCGAGGGCAACTTTTACAAAACTGAGCAACATCTCTACACAGGCCAGTGGAAATGGTTTTTAATGCGTGCCGTGTTTTTGTGTTTGCCCAGGTGGCCAGCCCAGGGAACTGAGTGCCCCAAGGCAAGCATGGTGTTTCCAGCTGCTTGGGCAACCACTAGCTGCAACGCTGACTCTTGTTGACAATAGATGATGCAATTTTGTAGGATATACTCATCACTTATGATGTCCAACTCAGCTTCCAGCTCCTTCTCCTTTGCTTTCTGGAAAAAAAAGACTAAAGATGGATCAGTTGTCTGCATATCACTTATATTACCTGGAACTTGAAACCCTAGTGGTAACTCTGGCGCAGTGCTTGTTGATGGTGTCACCACTGTCTTTTGGAATTTTTCCTGCCTTCTCCGTCTGCGGGTTTTCCGAGACTTCCCAGGTGTGGTCTCCAACTCTTCATTGAAAAAGGGCAGGGCTCTGAGAATTGTAACGAGCTCATTGGATTGCTTGGCCTGCATTCTGGTTACCACAGCGTTACACTTTCTGCTTTGTTCTGGCTCCAACAAATCAAAAAGAACTGGTAGGTCTCTTCCTAGAACAGCATCAAAAGGCAGATTATCAGCAACCCCAATGTTCAAAAGGAAAGTTTGACCTTCTACCTAAATGTACATGTTAGCTGTTGGATAAGGCTCCTCGTCTACATGAACACAACAGATAGGGATGGTTTCACTTTCAATGTTGGGTGGTACAAACTTCCTGTATACCAGTGTCTGATCACTCCCAGAGTCGAGCAAGGCCCTATGCGTGGTTCCATTAACTTCAAGGTTTTGCATTTTAATAGAACAGTCATTTTTAATGTGAGGATGTGGTACAAAGCACATTTGTGCAAGGCAAGTTTATTTATATAGCACATTTCAACAACAAGGCAATTCAAAGTGCTTTACACGACATCAAAAGCATCATGAGAGAGAGAAAAAGAAGAAAAAAAAAGAAATATTAAAATAGAACATTTTAAAAAAATCACTAAAACAAACAATTCACAATCACAGAGAAGAACCATTTGGACATTCCTTGGCATTTTTACTACCTCCTTCAGATCCCAGATTTGAAGGACTCACTTGAGATTTTCCCTGAATCCTGAAAACGTCTTGACAGGATGCATATTTTTAAGGTTGTACGCAAAACCTCCAACTGTTGGTTAACTATAACAGTTGTAATCTTAGCTGAGTTTTTCGGGTACATGGGTTAAGTATGGCCTTAAGTCCACATAGATAACAAATTAGCTTTTTGCTAGAGGGTTTTGTTGGCCTGCTAGCTGATGGGCCCTCCCACATGGGAGACTTACCTGCACTGGTTGCTGCCCCCTGTTGGCACTGTTGGGCTGGTTTGTGGCTGTCTTTTGTCGTCCTCCATGCATTGTAGCTCCATGTTAGACCCTTTTTCCGTGCCGCCACAAAGACATCGGCCAGCTTGGCAGCCTCCGTTGTTGAATCTGGGTCATGCTCTTTGATCCATACCTGAAGCTCAGGGTACAACATTCTCAAGTATTGTACAAGGATGATCAATTTCAATAACTTCTTCTGTAAAGTACTGTAAATGGGATGGAATATGGTTATTTCAAAAGAATCATGAATTGAATATTAACAGGGTAATCAAGAGACTTAAAACAATGATGTGTTGGTGCAAAACAGATTTATTTATGAGCTAGGTTGTCCTTAAACTGCACAAAAACCCACTTAAAATAAATAAAACAATAACATTGTCCTAAAATGTCTTTGGTAAAAGTTGGCTAAAACAGGAATAAAAGTCAGGTAAAACAAGGGATACAAAGGAGAGCTAAAAGTCACCACTTAAAACGTAAGAGGAAAAAAAAAAAATCACTCATCTCCAACAAAATAAAACAGTGAGTAATTTGTCACAATCTTCTGCGACTGACCACGCCTGCTGCTTCCATCGCAGGGTCTCCTCAAGTTGCTCAGCAAGTAAACAGGCTGCAGGACAGGCACTGCAGAAACAAGAAAATACAGCCAGTATTGTGCCTACACACACACAATCGCCGTACTTCTAAAGCCAGAGTGTAACTACTGTCCCAAAGGGATACTAATACCGCTGGCAGAGCTCCTCACTCTGCCGCTGCATGCAGAGGCGTTGCTTGTCAACAGGCAAGGCAGGCAACTGCTTGGGGCCCTAGACCAGGAGGGGGCCCCTGAGGGCTCACAAATTGTTCTGGCTCCTCATTTAACAGAAAAACTGTCCATTAAATCAAACAAAGCTATACATGTGCAGGTAACCTGTCACTGGTCACACCAAGGCAGAAATTTAACTCATTCTTAAAACATGCATATAACCAAGAGTATTAATAAAAACACAACAATGGCAAACAATAAAACCAAATCATAAATATCACAATATGAATAAAACCATAAATATTTAAAAAAAAACCTGCAGAGGCCTCAGCTTGGGTGGAAGGATAGTGCATTGTAGTCAACGGAGCCTCCACATTTGATGGGTCAGCAAGTAGGCTGCAGCAACATGACCATGGCCACTGCAGAAGATGGGTTCCTGGGCTATGTCTGGCCAGTCCATCGCCAGGGCGTAACCATACCTGCCCGGAGTGAGGTGGTGGTCTGGGGCCACGCCAAAGCAGGAAGTAGGGGACGTGACTACTATGGGCTGGTCGAAGAAATTCAGGAGCCTGGTGCTGTCTCAGCAGCTCGAACCATCTCTGTGGTAAGACAAGGTCGAGTTCCCATCCGTGTCTGTAACCTACACAAATTCCCTGTCTCCTTAGGCATTACCAGAAGCTGAGCAGGCTATTCCAGGTGGATGAGACAGACATTCATGGAGCCAGTGATGTTTGCCTTAAGCCTGGTGAGGATGGTGTGGTGGAAGTGGAGTGAAGGTTCTAGCCCCTGGGCGGCTCCAATTGTTATGGTGAGGAAGAAAGATGGGAGTTGGCGTTTCTGCGTTGATTATAGAAAGTTAAATTCTGTGACTCACAAGGATGCTTTCCCTCTCCCCAGGATTGAAGAAACACTCACCTCAATGACTCAGGCAAAATGGTTCTCTACCTTGGACCTTGCCAGCGGCTACTGGCAAGTAGAGGTAGACCCACAAGACTGTGAAAAAACTGCCTTCACAACCCCTCTAGGTTTGTTCAAGTTTCAGCGCATGCCCTTTGGCCTGTGCAACACACCAGCAACATTCAAGCGCCTAATGCAACGGTGCCTCAGTGACCAAATCACAGAGTCCCTGTTAGTCTACTTAGATGACATTATTGTGTATTCTCCTGATTTTGCTATACACCTGAAACATCTGGAGGAGGTGTTTGAACGCTTGTGGTGCCATGGCCTGAAGCTGCGCCCTGACAAATGTAAACTTTTCCACCAGCAGGTAAAATTTCTGTGCCATGTAGTTAACAAAAAAGGCGTTATGCAAGACCCTGAAAAGGTTTCTGCTAGTGTAAATTGGCCAATGCCTACTACAGCCAAAGAACTGAAAGCCTTCTTAGGCTTGGCTGGTTACTACAGACGTTTTTTTCCTGAGTTTGCCCGGCCACTAAACTCTCTCCTGGTTGGTATACCAAATGATAAACGGCTGGGCTCTCGTCCACTGAGTTGGTCAGCAGAGGCCCAAACAGCTTTTGATAACTTAAAGGGCACGCTTACGACCGCCCCAATACTAGCCTATGCTGACTTTTCCAAGCCTTTCCTCCTCTATACAGATGCCAGCCACCAAGGTTTGTGAGCAGTATTGGCCCAAGCGCAGGAAGGTAAAGAGAGAGTGATCGCTTATGCTAGTCAGAGCTTACACCCCACAGAACGCAACAACGCTAACTATAGCTCCTTCAAATTGGAACTGCTAGCATAGCAAGTGGGCAATCACAGAGAAATTCAAGGACTATTTGATCGGCACAAAGTTCAGTGTATACAGACAATAACCCTGTTGCTCATTTACAGTCTGCAAAGTTGGGTGCAGTAGAACAATGGTAGCCCAGTTAGCATCCTTCGACTTTGAAGTGAAGTACCGTGCGGGGAGAGAGAACGTAAATGCAGATGCTCTCTCCAGATTTCCTGAAATCAACTCACCACAAGAAAGCACCACAGTCACCACTGCAGAGGCAGTCACCTCAGCAGTGGTAGGACAAGAGGCAGCCTCCTCGGCATGGAGTGAATGGGTATTGGAGCAACAGAGCAGACCACTCTCAGTTGGGGTCACTAAACTGCTAAGACAATGCAAGAAACTTTGTGTCCATGATGGGGTTCTGTGTCGTAGGGTTATTAATTCTAACACCCATGACAAATGGCTCCAGATTGTTTGTCCAGGTTCAAAGCGTCAAGCAGTATGGAGGCAACACATGAGCAGCAGCCCATGCTGGGGCTGAAAGGACATTTGCAAACCTGAGACGGTGCTTCTTCTGGGGAGACATGGAGAAAGAGGTGCGGGGTTTCCAGTCTGGGTGTGTTGTTTGCAGCCTACAGGAAGACAGGGCAGAACTGAGAGCCCCTTTAAATCCAATCTCTGTCAATTACCCCTTAGAGGTCATAGCTCTTGACTTTCTGTATCTAAGTAGGCCTAATGACACTAATCAACACATTTTGGTAATGACAGACCTGTTCACTCGCTATGCCTGGGCTGCACCTGCTCGTGACCAAACAGCAAAAACCACTGTACGTTTAATTTGGTCACAGATTATTCAAACTTTTGGCTGCCCTACTCGTTTTCACTCAGACCAAGGCCCAAACTTTGAATCTGATCTAATGAAACAGCTCTGTGATCTGTATGATGTTGCTAAAAGTAGGACTACCCCTTATCACCCTTCATGTAATGGTACGGTCAAAAGCATGAGTCAGACCTTGCTTCAGATGCTTCTCACCCTTGAAAGGGATAAAGGCAAGGCAAGTTTATTTGTATAGCACTTTTCATACACAAGGCAGACTCAAAGTGCTTCACATCATAACATGTCATACAATAAAGTGAAATAAAATGCAAGAATTAAAAGACAATTAAAAAACAGAGAATAAAAACATATTAACAATAGAAATTTTGGAGGACATTCCTTGGCATTTTTACTACTTTCAGACCCCATACTTGTGTTTGAAAGAGTAGGTGGCCAGAATATATGCCAGAACCTTTGCAAGTTCCTTTTTAAAACATCTAATACAAACTAAAATAGGCTCATTTTACAAACAATAAACGGATGATCTTTCATCTTAGGTTCAGTTGAAGCTAAATCAGCCTTTGAATTTAGGCAGCCTCAGAATAATAAAATACACCAAAATACTCTTAACACTGTTTTTGAGTGAGACAAACAAAAGAAGAGACTGAGCTCTAAACAATGCCTGTCTGAGCCCTTGCAGCTCTGTACACTCACCAGCATTGTGCCACTCCAACTCCAACCTCCAACTACCTAAAAGGCCCCCAAGCCTCCTCTTATATAGGAGTTGGAACCTACCAAAAGGGGTTGGAAATCAATTCACTCTCAGGTGAGTACTACCTGTTCTACAAACAACACATACTATCTGCAATAAGGCTAAAAGCATGTCAAAATACATTTCAGTTAAGTAAATACTTAAACAGCCTTTCAAATAACATTTTTAATTTCAACAACCTAAACACCCCTCCACTTCTACCAAACAAGGCACCTTCCACTTGACACACCCCCATATAAACCCAAGGCTGGGTTCAGCTCTGTTTGACACTTCCTGGTTGAGAAAGAGGAGTGCAGGCAGGGCTGTGGAGCAACAGGTGACTAACTAGATATACTGTATTTGATGTGTAACAATGAATAAATGTTTTAATGTAAAAATAGTCAATGTGTCTTTTCTTTTGGTTGAAAATACAATGTTTTATGTAATTTGTCAATGAGTAATTCTTAAGATTCATCAGAAGTTATTCACACAAAGTACTCGTTGCTTGTCATGCTAAGCTAACATTAACACATGCCTCTCAAATTGTCAAAAATTAAAGTCTCGAGTCCGACTCATCAAAGTAGAATCTGAGTCCCCAAAAGCTGAGTGTCTGAACTGTGTTTGAACATTGCAATTACCATGTGCAATGGTAATGTGGTTAGCCTTTTGTCATTCTGTTAGCATGTAGTTGCAGTATTTATTGGAAGTATCAGTATGTACTTAAGTGACTATGTGTAGTGTTAGCATTAGCATTAGCCTTGGTTTTATGTGTCATGGATTTCTTTTGAGGTAGCATAGCATTAGCATGTAGCATAGCATTAACATGTAGCTTAGCATTAGCAACAACTTTTTGTTATATATTTGCAGTAAGTCAGCATTGATCATTTAGTTAATCGTTTGTATTTCTTTATAAAGACCTTTGATATGACAGTAATCTGTGCACTTTCTTTTGTCTTGTAGTTTTCACTCCTTATTCAATCTGGTGAATAAATCAAAGAGCAGCTAACTACCTGACTCACTCATCATTGAATGGAGTTTGGCTGACTGTCAAACTACGTACATTAAACAC
The DNA here is from genome assembly GCA_020745685.1 of Tautogolabrus adspersus. NCBI lineage: Eukaryota > Metazoa > Chordata > Actinopteri > Labriformes > Labridae > Tautogolabrus > Tautogolabrus adspersus. Next base: position 22,270,667 of record CM036546.1, read on the forward strand.
GTAGGGAGGACTGTTACAATAAGCTTCACTTCTCCACTTAAGCACATCAATTATATTAATTTATAATAATTCATTGCTCCAAGCTTAGGCTGTCTTTAACTATTTGAGTCTTAATGTTTATACTGTACCTATTTAAGGATGTGATATTAGTAAAGCCCAGAGCCATATAAGGCTAGGCCTGTATGTTTTCCTCCCTCTGCCTCGACCTCTTTGTGCTAAATTACCGGGTTAACGAGTGTCTGTCCTCTGACCGTTAGGCTGTATTAATTTTAACCTAAATACAACTAAAACTGCCCAGAAGTAATATTTTTACACTATTTAAATCTAAGCCTTACTCATAAATTACATTTTAAAATCAATAGCTAGACAAACTAGTGCTACTGAGGATCTGTTTGTATCAAACATCCTCTGCAATATAAATGAGATATTAAAAAGTAGAATAAGATTTCAATAAGACCTACCGTCTAATTTGTAGTTTCAAAATCCGATACATGTTGATGAAGCAGGTCTCCTTGATGTGTAGCACATGTCCTCCATATTGTGTTCTTCTCTGAAAACTGCTATTCAAATGATCCTCCAATGATTCTCCATTCAGGAGTTGATGGCTTTGGGTATTTTATAAAGAAAACTAACTGAGAAAAATAAGCAGTAGCATATTTTTAGAAACAAAAGACTAACAGCCTAACGTACCACACTACTGACCGCGCTCCAAGTTCTCCAGGCAACACCCACTTTTTCAAAAATACTGTAGTGTCCTGTAATTTAAAACATCATTATTCTGTTTAGGGCCTTTGTCCTGTTGCTTCAAGGTGAGCATCCTACAATGCATTGCTAACTACAGTTCTTAACTGTTTTAGATCAAAACAGTATCTTAGTTTTGAAAATTGGCCGTAAATTAAGCGAGTAGGGATTGTTATGTAATTAAAATAAACCACAAAACAAGAGCAGGTTTTATATTTTTAAGTGGCAAACAGACTACAGGCTGAGACAACTACATAGTCTCTTTACCATCCTATAGGGTAGACGATAGACTGTAAATATGGGGTAGACCGATTGCAGCATACTACTGAATATTGTGAATCAGAAGGGATTTAGAAGTGGGTATACCCTATGGAGACTGAAAAATAAGTGGGTACTATCCGTATACCTGCGTATACCCTTCACTACACAACTGCTCACATGTAAACAAAAAATATTGCACAGAGGAAGAGAGTTTAAATTCTAAACTATTTACAGAATACCATCAGGGACCCACAGACCTTTATCATTTATTTGATGTATCACGAAAAATAACTAATGTAAGTTAAACTTGACAGTTATATTAATCATTTCGAGCAAAGTACTTACATCAACATAATACATTGTAGAGGAATATTAAGTTATAAAGGAAGGAATGAATAAATAAATAATATCAAACAGCTTCCTGTTCCTGTTTTTACCTTCCCAAAATGCATTGCGCGAAAGCGTTCACAGACTTCACTACACCGTTTGAGCTTTGAGCATCTTTCCCTAAAAGGCTCTCCGGTTGTTTGCACGTGGGGACTTTAACACATCCATACGTCGCTAAAGGTAAGGCTTTTGGCAAATGTAGGGGCTTTTCCCATGTCAAATACAAACAAATAGAATAGAAACAGTTGTACCAACAAGGCGACAATCGTCTTACTTTTCTTCAATCGATGTTTAAAGTAACCAGATGTCAAAAACACTGGCTAACAGCTAGCTAGCCAAATTAGCTTTAGTAGTTCTGCCCATACACTTAAGTTGACAGCCTGCAGCTAAAAGTAAACCGCTACACGGTCAATTTCAGGTTGTATGATATGGCCAGATCTTTCTAATGACAATGTAAAACCTTTCTTTATAATGCAGTCCTCCCTGATCTGCTCTTTAAATTAACGTAAGATAAGAACATTTATCAGGTTGTTAGCTTACCTTGTAATGTTGTCCTCAAGTCAACTCTCAGGCTTGACAGCACCTTTGATCAGTATATATTCAATTAACTTCATCTTAATATACGTCATTTCAGATATTATTATTTTGTTCTTTTAGTGAAACAGCTATTCTAAGATCTCTCAAACCTTAAGCGGGGGAGTTAAACCTACAGGATTTCTCCCTACTGTGATCACTTGCTGTATGATATTTCTTAAGGATATCTTTATGTTAGATCTGGACCTGAACCTATCAGAGGATGACGAGTGAGGACGTGGAGCGGCTGTTGATCCAGTTTCAGGACGAGAATGGGGAGGTTCTGGGTTCACCCTTTGATGTGCCTCTGGACATCACCCCAGAGAAACTACAGCTTGTCTGCAATGCACTTCTACAAAAGGTACCATGCTAGTGTTAGATATCATAAAATATTGGACTTTATTTGTGAATTGGCTGCACTCGTTGAATTCAATGTTAAGCCAGGCTTTGGTTTCTCTTCTTACCATTTTTATTTCATACAGTTTAATAAATCCTAAATTCCAAATCCAATCCATATTTCATTCTTGTTTTGCTGCAGGAGGAGCCAGTTCCACTTGCATTCTTTGTCCGTGGAGAGGCAGAAGTGGTGTCCAGTCTGGGGTTGTGTGTGAAGGCTCTTGGAGTTGAGACTGAACAGGTTCTGCCGGTGGTGTACCAGCCTCAAGCTGTGTTCAGGGTCCGAGCTGTGGCACGCTGTACCAGCACACTTCAGGGACACACAGAGGCAGTGATCTCAACTGCCTTTAGCCCCACTGGCAAGTGAGTAAATCAAATACAGAATGGCCACTTGTCTTTTCCTGTTTGTCCTGCTTTTCTGTATTCTGGTTTATCTAAGAGTTCTTGTGATAAAACAAACAGAGAGAATGAAACTCAGAACAAAATATTTTTTATTTGATTGTTCTTGTGTGTTTCAGATATCTGGCCAGCGGTTCAGGTGATACCACAGTGCGTTTTTGGGACTTGACGACAGAGACACCTCACCACACTGCCAGAGGTATAAAGTCATTTCTACAGTTTAGCATACTCTGCAATGCAGCTTAATAAATATGACTGTTGGTCAGTGTATTGAGACACTTATTGAGCTGAATTCTGCTTTATTTCAGGACACACACATTGGGTACTGAGCATTGCCTGGTCACCTGATGGCAAGAAACTGGCTTCAGGGTGCAAGAACAGCCAGGTGTGCTTCCAATACACACTCATTGTTCTGATCTGCTGGTTAAATATGAATCCTAGGAGTATGTTGTAAATCATTTTTGTGGTGCTGTTTCTGTAGATCTGCCTGTGGGATCCAGTGACGGGTACACAGATTGGTAAGACTCTGGCAGGACACAGCAAGTGGATCACTTGGCTCTGCTGGGAACCTCTTCATCTGTGAGTGCTCATTACTTTACTTCTGATTTGACTTCTGATTTAACTTCTGAAAAGTTGTTTTTTTTACACTCGGAAGTGGAATAAAATGTGAATTCCAAAATGTGACAAACCCTTGTGGACATTCTTTCTCAGACAACGTTTCGTGTGTCAAGCCAGTGTAGTTTCAGCACTGAGTACCATGATATTACATTTAGAATTTAGGTATCAAAGCCACATTTTTTGTATTGTCACAACACTTCTGTTCTGATCTAATCACTCTCTAACATGCTTCCTTTCCCTTTCAGAAACCCAGAGTGTCGGTACTTAGCCAGTAGCTCTAAGGATGGCTCGATACGTATTTGGGACACAGTGTTGGGACGCTGTGAGAAGATCCTGACAAGTCACACGCAGTCAGTAACATGTGTGAAGTGGGGAGGAGACGGACTTCTCTACACGTCTTCACAGGACAGGACGGTCAAAGTGTGGAGGGCTAAAGACGTAAGTGTGGTAAACTTTTATTGATTGAATGAAGAAGAGGTGATGTGTGTGTGTCAAAGAAACATATAATGTGTGTGTGTGTGTTTCTATTTGTGTCTAAAGGGCGTCCAGTGCAGGACTCTGCAGGGGCACGCCCACTGGGTGAATACACTGGCTCTCAGCACAGACTACGTCCTGCGAACTGGAGCTTTTGAACCTGCGACTGCCACCATCAACCCCCAGGACCTAACAGGATCACGTAAGGATCATGAAACCTTTTGGATACAGATTTAGTTGGAACATGTCTGACTCAGGCTTTCTGGCATAGATGTTTTCTGGAGGATATTTTCACTGAACACAAACTCTTGTTTTCCCATAGTGGAGGAGCTGAAGGAGAGAGCTCTGCAGCGATACACTAAAGTCAGGGTGAGTAAGCTTTGTGGACTGTACTAGAGTGTTCGAGTGTGTAAGAATCCCTTGTGTATGTAACTCTCTCTCCTGTTCTCGTGCTGCAGGGTCAGGCTCCAGAGCGCCTCGTTTCCGGCTCAGATGATTTCACTTTGTTCCTGTGGAACCCGGCAGAAGACAAGAAGCCTCTGGCCAGGATGACGGGCCACAGTGCTCTGGTCAATGAGGTGCTCTTCTCCCCAGACACCAGGCTCCTCGCCTCTGCCTCGTTCGATAAGTCCATTAAAATCTGGGACGGACGCACTGGAAAGTAAGAAAACGTCAGAACAACAAAGCTTGTTTTGTCCAGTAGATAACATTATAGACTTTTGTGTAATACTGCTGTTGTCCACGTGGTGGAGCTATAAGGCTGGTGTAGTGATGCTTGCTTTCTACTCACCCTCAGGTACCTGATGTCCCTGCGTGGACATGTGGGGTCCGTGTATCAGGTGGCGTGGTCTGCAGACAGCAGGCTGCTGGTTAGCGGCAGCAGTGACAGCACACTTAAAGTTTGGGACGTCAAGACTGGAAAGTTAAACATGGACCTGCCAGGCCACGCTGATGAGGTGAGGGAAGGAAAAGTGATACTCTCTGCTTGTGTTGATTTATTTGTTTTTGGTTGTTTTTGTAATTCTCTTTTTTTTTCTCGTGTCTGTAGGTTTATGCAGTGGACTGGAGTCCTGATGGACAAAGAGTGGCCAGTGGCGGAAAAGACAAATGTCTGAGAATGTGAGTCGGCTGCAAAACAAAAACATCTTTACTTAGATGAAGTTTATCTCAGTGTTTTGTAACACCTAACCCTTTGGACTTGTGTTTTTTTCCTAGATGGAGAAGGTAACCACACCTCAATCTCCTCACTCTAACTTTGGCAAAGGATTTCAAATGTACCACTGCAGAGAAGCCTGACAGCTGGAGCAAAGGTGACTGGATTGAACCTGATCCCAAGTTTGTCTCCAAGTAGTACACAACGGATCGAGGAACCCCAGTCTGGTCATGATGCAAATGAACTCTCCAGGTTTGAAACCCATGAGGAAATATTCACAATGTAAGACAGCAAAGGTTTTTTGGGAGTTTTGACAGTCAAAGCTCTCCACTTTAATATGTAAGGCAGTGTTTGCAGCTTTGACATTAAAAAAGGGGTTTTACTCGTGTACATACATTTTTGTACACATCAAGCCCTGATCTAAAAATGTACACTTAATTTTCAACCTATATTATAGTGTCATCAATATGCAGACACTATATTCAATCTCAAATATTTAGCTTCAAATTCTGCATACATAAAAATGTATTAAGAAATCCAACCAGCTGCGCCAGATTAAACCAGCACACAAGGTTGTCTCCCTCAGCAGCATGTGCGTCCTCTGCTTCGCCTAAAGCCTTAACAGATGAATGGTAGAGCGTAACTGACAGGTGCACTGGTGGGGCGACAGGTGGGAGCACTAATACCTTTCCTCTGTGATGTCAGTGTCGTCCGTGCTCGCCCTGCTCCTTCAGCCTTTAATCTCCTCTGTCCTGCGATCAGGAAAAGCCTCAGCCTGCTGGGGTGTTTTTTTTTTTTTTTTCTCAGCCCTTCGGTGAAGCCAAATGTCAACCGCTCTGAACTCTGTGGTTCTTATCTTGTTGAGGGAAAAACCAGGTCCACCAGTCCACTCAGAATAACCAGTTTGTTTCATATATGTAACTGGGTTTGTGAATATTTACTCTGAATAAATATTTACATAAAACATTTACCTAAAGTTGTCAAAAACCTTTGTTTATCCAGTGGGTGTGGCTTATTATTTTTATTTCAGGTGGATTGTTGCATATGAATGAATGAATGAAAGCTTTATTGCTCCTGGAGGAATTTGCCTAACACTGAGAGCATGGACACATAAGTGACATAATACATCAACAAGCATACAGAACAGCACATACAAATAAAATCATTTAACATAATTAAAGCATCACATGATTACATGTAGAAGCTAGTGATTTAAAAGTTTGATCGTATGGCATTTATTCTTCTAATTAGTACGATGGTATTAATGAAATGTAACCTTAGAACAAGTACACTGTTACTGGAGTGTTTCATCTGTCAAAGCTCATCGACCATTTCATCTTCAATACTGCCGGCTGTTCAGTCTCTTTCAGCACACAGACCAACAGAGCGTCCTTTAAGAATGTGTCTTTAAATTTACGATTTATTCAAACGTGAATGTATCGTCGGTGTTAAGGAAAAGATGAACACTAGCTTCTCACAGGTTATGTAAGGTGCTAATCAGCCCATCAGCAAATAATGTGACATGCACTGATGTCAGCATCTGACATTTCAAGAGGATCGACTACCACCATCAATTATAAACACTAAAGGCACCTGTCCACTTTTTCAGTCTTGATCCGATTATGAGGTTTATGTACTGATACAGATACGGATAATGATATTTTTCAAAACTCATATTCGAGTAATTGTTGTTGTTGGTATCGTGTAAGGCTAAACAAAGCTGTAGTAAACCCAGCATTGCATTTCTTATTGAAAGGGCAAAAAACGAATAAGTAAAAATGCATAAAATTATTTTAATGAAATTAATTTGAACTTTGTCCCGGCGTCACATACAAACAGGAAGCAGCAACAACTGTCAGGTTTCCAGATTAAATATCTTAAACTGAAGGGCAAGCAATGTACTTTTCATCACAGAAGAGGAGCTGTTCCATCTCGTCTGAACGTCTTGATGGAGACGATTTGTGGGCACTTGTGCAGTTCAGTGTGAATGTCTTTAAATTGAGACTGTGTTGAGAATGTTTCAAGTGCCCAATGATCGTTCTTGATCCGTGCCGTCAGTCGGATATGTAAATCACGTCAGTATCGCATACCGTTATTAGATCGGATCTGTCCCTGTCTCTTATTTACAGAGCTCACTTGAAGAATTACGAAGACGTAAGTAATCATTCACATGTTTATTGAAACCATGTCATGACCAAACATGTTTTCATGAGGGGGGTTTCCACATCTGGTCACTTCTAACTTAAAGCACTGATTTCATTAAAAAAAAATCTTCATTTACCATCACACTTCAGCTTTTATTTCACACACACACCCAGCTTCAATCTGCTTCACAGGACCTTTTATAATATGATGGAAGATAACAGATGTGATATGCTGTACGATGAGAAACATACCGCCCACCTGTTTATGAAAAGCAGCAAGATATAAACAGTAATACAATACAAACAATGCACTTTAGCTAATGAAAACAAAACAGTCGAGACATAAAGATTCAACAATTCTCTGTAGCTCTGAGTTTAAAGTCGTGTTAAACCATTCGCTCCTATAACAGGGATGTTACATTAGAGATTCAGTAGTTTGGCAAAGAGGATCAAAAGGCTTCTGTGCAAGGCTGCATGGTGCCACTAGGTCTATCAAAACCAAGCCTTGCCTAATTGCTCTCACTAATGTAGTCGAGCCTGTGACACATTTACTGTCTGCAGTATCCTCCAACACATGTAAACACTGTAATAGACAAGAGCCAGTGCAATCAAAGATAAATAACGTGTTCATCAGTTAGTGTACAAAAAAAACGTATGAAGCAGGTTTAGCTTGAGGTAAAAAAACACAAACATTAAAGTGACATCAGGAGAGTATGTTGGACGAAGGAGCACAAGAGAACCGCTAAATTCATATGGCTTAAACAGTCTGAAAAGTTAATCGTCCTCTGTAGAGGTGAAATCAGTTTTAGATTTCAGGCTGTGACGGTCTCAAATAAATATTCCCAAGTAAAGCCTTCATATTCAGCTGTAGAGAACTCAACCACCTGTACTACCACCGCAATCGAATTGTAGGCAACAACTAGCTCGCTAACTCCTCGTAACAAACTCCTAATCATAAGACTGCATGTGAAGATTGTGCTACGTGTGTTTTTGAGTGCAACGTTACGATGAATCCATCAGGGGGGACACTCTATAGCAATCTGCAGATGAAGTACAGCCAGCCCCAGACCAGTTTTTTGTCAGAGTGCTAACATGACAGCTGCTACATTAAACGAATACAGCCTTGCTCTGTTGTAAGCAGCGGCCATGAAATGCACAATAGCGAGCAAGCACTGAATGTTTTAGTTTGATGAGGCCACAAGCACAGTCAAGTAAGCTGTAATTACAACACCAGCGCGTGTTGAAGTGCTGCAGCGAGCCAGTTGGGTGTCCAGACGCTCCTCTGTTCTCTGCCCAGTGTCATGTACGTATCACGTCAAGTATTCAGTGGATCAAAAGACACATTTATGGTTTGATGCTAAGTGTTAACTCTACAACACGTACGGCAACAACAGTCATACAAAGCTGAAACACCAGAAATATGTCATATCCCTTTAAAACTTGCTCATTGTCTCGTCTGTTTCTAAACTTTGGTAATACATACGTGTTCTTCTCTACATACTCTATTTTTTCTGGTCAAAAGACTCGAGATGGAGTCTACAAGTTTGGTCAGAAGCAAAGAATAACACATCACTAAGGTACTTGATTTGCCTTTTTCCTTTTTTTTTCTTCAGAGTAAGAATCCTCACTCTTGATTCCAAAGCCTGATCTGAAAACGGCTTTCAGAATCGCTCTTCCTTTTTCTTTCGTGTTGTTCAGAATAGGTCCTTTAAATCACAGATTTTATATTCAAACTGGTAAAGATGAAGTGTCATAAGCTCAGGGAAATGCAGAGAGCCAGGATGAAGTAGAATAGAGGTGTTCAGTTGTGCGTAGCATGAGGCACTGGTCTGTGCTTCCCTCTGGATCTCTGTCCCCCTGTCCACGGGGGGTCTATTGGGTCTTCCACACATTGTTCAGAAGTTTTACCACCTCCTCATATATGACGAAAACTATGGCCACGTCCAAACACACCCTGCCCAGCCGGGGAACCGTTCCTTTGTAGAACCTGTAGGAAGCAGAAGAAGAGATCAGGATGATTTGTTCGTCTTCAAAATGAAATGGCACCCAGGAGCAGCATCAGGGTTTACTTACGCCTGCGGTCCTTCCTGCTTCAAAATCTGGAAGGCACAGTCCACTGTGTTTTTGTACCGATACGCCTCCAAACCCTACAACAAACAGAGACTCTTGAAGTCTTGAATTTGAAGACCAGAGGACAGTAATAAAACCATCACATACTGTGCTTTCTACCTGCATCCTTGTCTTCACCACATCCAGAGGTGTATTTCCAAAGACACTGGCAGCTCCTGCAGTCGCCCCGAACATTGCTGTGACGATTGGGTGCATTTCTTTTCTGGGATCATCACCTAAAGAGGCCAGAGATTGGATCCAAGGAAAATGGGGAAAAAGAAGTAAAATGCATCGATAAATAGGACATGTCAACCAAAGGACTGGATTTTGTTCTGCTGTAAAATGTTTCCTCACCTTTGTACCAATTACGCAGCAAGTTCATCACATAGAATCTGATGGCCTGATTGGTTCCTTGTTTGAGCACAGTAGCTGTCAGACCTTGATACGTCCCTCTCACTCCTAAGCGATTCAAACACAGTTCATTATGGAGCAGGATTGTGGGTTCATCAGAATCAGAATCAGAATCAGAATCAGAATCAGCTTTACTGGCCAGGTATGTTTAACACACGAGGAATTTAACTTCGGTAAACTGTGCTCTCTTTGTACAAAGGTAAAACATTAAATATCAACAATAAACTAAAAAAATAAACAAATAATTAAAGACTAATATGTACAAGACTAAATAAGATAATAGTGCAGTGGTGAGTAGTGCAAAAAGATGCTGAAGTAGTGCAAAAAGATGCTGAACTCATCCTGGTCTCTTACCCTGTTCTCTGATGATCTCACTAACTCCATGGAAGAATCCTCTGTAGCGAGGTCTGAGGGAACACTGGTCATGGATCATCTTCACCTGGAGGACGAAACAGAACTATTTCATCAGTTCATTGTTCTTTCAGAGTATGAAAAATGGTAGAAGAAGCGGACAACAGCATCCACAGACCTTCAGCGTCTCCATTGGGCAGACGATCACGATTGCTTCTGCAATACCGGCTCCTAGACCACACAGAAGGCTCCGTGTGTTGTCCAGCCGACCTGTCGCATCTCGCATCGGGTTACTGAGCATTTCAAACGTGCCGAACCTGCGAGTAAGGAAAGGGAATATAGTGTAGAAAACAATAGGTAGACAATGATGTGTTGATTTCTCTACAGGTTATAGTTTCTTCATTGCTAAGCTATGAATCAACAAAGCAACAGTAGCTAACATTTGATGGTTCCAGTTTATAAAATGTATGTATACGATTTGTTTCCCCTCAAAATTTAGTTAATTAAACCTCCAAACTCAGTGAACTCTCTAGCTTTCCCACTGTTGGAGAAAATTAGACTTTTTTTGTTGTTGTTTCCATATCAGGTTTTTTATTGGTGCTGATGCTTTACAGACCAGGCAGTGAATCAATAAATTGCTAAATGAACCTGCAGAATAATCAACAATATAGACCCTACAAGTGGCTGCCTTTAACTTAGGTATTAAAAAATTTGACATCAGTTAACTATTACATTTCAAGATGAAAACCCTACCCATCTGTTTTGAAACACGGATGTAGGACGCAAGGGCTCTCATATGCTGGGGCTATACGCTGATTAAAGACTAATATGTGCATTGTTCAAATACAAGTGTATGTGCTGTAGATCTTGTATGCATCGTCACCTCACAGCAGACTTGGGTATTGATCCGTAAAGCAGGGAGCTGAGGCCCCGATACAACCCTCTGAGGCCGTGATCCTGCACAGTCAACTTCACACAGTCACCTGCCCACACAGACACACACAGAGCATCAGGGAGTGTCGAGTGAGTAACCCAGCAGAAGACTTGGCACATAAACCTGCAGTCATACATGTCCCAGTGACCTACCGATCCCTCTGTACCGTGGAGGGTTCGCTCTCTCGTCTAGCTGCAGCTGGGTCTTGACATACTCTGTTGGGAAGGTGATACAGATCTCGATTCCTCCTGCTATGCCACCTGAGGGAGAGGTTAGAAAAATGGCAGTAAGAATTTGTAAAATCACTGAGCAGAATTGTTCTTGAATGTTCTGGTTGCAGCAGTCTGTGTGCTTATACAGAATTGTCAAGATAAGATGGATTTAGTGCAGATGGGTGCTGATGCTTGATCTATACTTTGTGTTTTAATGAATGCTAAGTGATGTGATTACACAGCAGTGCCTGTATTGAGCTGGAATTAATAGCTAATGGCCACAGAAAATATCCCTAACCCCCCTCAGTATGGAGCGTAAATCTTTCTGCATCGTTTTACCTATGTTACTAGAGATCTAGAATCATTTAAATGAATGGACTGCCAGTAATAAAGAAAGATAGATAGGAAACATGCATCTACATCATGCACTGCTGTAGCAACACTGCTGGCTCAGTGACCCAGTTCTGCATGGATAGCCTTAATGGGCGACAGACTGAGATTAGGCTGTGCTGTGCAAAAAAGCAATAGGAGACTACGGAGGGGGGATCTGCAGGATAAATATTTGTGTTGCTATATCCACCTGCAAGGATAGCCTTTCCAGGATGCGTGATTTTCCTCCCTCCGACTGCAGCGGCCGCCAGGTTCCTCCTCGCCGCGTACGACCGCTGGTGAACCGGCAGAGAGCCCAGCCCCGCAGCGGCAGCAGCAGCGGCCAGCCGCCGGGATGAAGACTGCTGATGCGGGGCAGAGCTCGTTGATCCTCTCCTCACAGCGGAGCTCTCACAAGGCCCCTCACACACCGAAAACGGCTTCAGCAGCGAGGACATTTTGTTGGGGGAAATCTCTCTGTGTTGTGAGGATGATCTCAGCCAGACAATGTCACACAACATCAACAACACAGAGGGAAGGGCCAATGTGGTGGCAGCAGAGAGAGCATCAATATTCAAATAGCGGTCAGGTGATGGAGAAGGCGATTGGCTCGGGCGCTACTTAATAACGTTACACATGTCACGTGACCAGGCATGACTATTGTGGACCAATAGCATGGAGGAGGAGGTTTTGTAGATGTGCAAAGGCTAATTTATGGTCTGACTATCAATCCACAACAGTTACCACCCATATTAACCAGTGCATTAAGAAAACTGAATTAAAACTCTCACCAGATACTACTACTTGCACTTTCTATGTGTTACACAAAATGTTACTTCATAAGGTGCAAATGAAAATCATGACCAAAGTTAGCCTGGCATTCATTCATTTTGAAGAAGGTGAACATTTACTTAAATTGCTAATGTAATTTTTTACACTGTTGTATTTGTACTTTACGAGATAGTTGTTGATGGATAATTTATGGATGGATGGATGGATGGATGGATGGATGGATGGATGGATAGATAGATAGATAGATAGATAGATAGATAGATAGATAGATAGATAGATAGATAGATAGATAGATAGATAGATAGATAGATAGATCTTTATAGCATCATGTTGCATTTAGATTCCATGTATTACAATTTAATTAACTACTTATAATACACAGTATTTACATGTAAACAGGATATAAATAATGGGCAAGAATGTTACATTAGAAGGACATTGAGGTATCATAACACAGAGGTAACACGAACATTCACTCTCAGATCCATAGAAAATTGCAATGCTTTTAATGTATAGATTAAATCATGTAAAGGAAAAAAACAAACTTTATTTGGACCCAGGCATTGTCATGTGCCACACAATCAGGAGTTTGGTATATCACTGTTGCAGCTTAATCCTCGTTGCCTTAAATAGTTCTCCCTCCATGCCAGGGCAAACACACACATACATACACACTGCCTCCCCCAATCACCCTTTATAATGAAACTAGGTCAGTGTTCCCGCCTGCCCTCAGACCCCACCCCCTCTGAGAACAACACAGACACAGGGAGTTAGTGTCAAAACTAAAATGTCCAGTTATTATTTATGTGGTTCATTGATTTGCAAAAACAGAGGAATTTAATGCTGCATTGTTTTTATTTTGTGGTTGTCCACAAGCACCTTTGTGATCATACAAAGGGGTGGATCATGACATAAAGGTCCAGTTCAGGTGGCAGGCCCAGGTAGGGAGACACCATTTGCTCCAGCTGTTCCTCCTTCTCTTCAATGTCATCTTCCATGGAGTAGATTCTCACCTTGAAGATATAAGCATCAACATCAGTTTTATCTCAGAATGTAAATGTATATGTCATTCAGGGGATGTTGATTTTTTTTTTCTCACTTTGATCTTGTTGAGTAAGCTTCTTTTAGTCAGTCTCATGTGCAGCAGCCTCTCCATGGTTCTCAAGTCCAAGAAAGCCCAGACTCTCAGCTGCTCCAGACGCTCACACACTTTGACCAACTCCAGCAGCTCTTCATCCAGTGATTCTTCACTGTTTTGCAGGTCAAGGGACAAAATCTATGGACAGGAAAGATCAAGGTTACCTTAAAACCTGAATGTAAAAAAATGTAAAACTGTAAAATGTAAACTATAACATATGGACTAAGGATTTCCAAAATATTCAGGAAACTTGTGATAGCTACAGCACACACAACAAATAAGCCCCAAACATTCTGTACAAAGACTCACATGTTGGCTAATTCATCTTATATCCTTTGAACTGATCATAAACACGAAATATAATAATTCATTATTATTTCAAATTTGGCAGTAGCAGCAGTTGCCCTAAAAAACTATTTTCAAGGTTTATATAATTTTAACGTCAACATTTAATGTCAACAACAACAGCACAAGCACGCTTGTGATCAGTCTATTAAAATGTATTAATTAGCAATAAACACAATATATCACATTTTTAAAGAACAATATTTCTCATTACATTTTGTTGTGAATAGTTTTACTTAAAAAAGTAATCCAACTTTTAGCTCAAAATATCAGCCAGTGACACAAAATCCAGTATAACACAATCATCTCTGCACACATTCTGCCCTGTTGTCATGCTGCTTGCTTGGCACCCTAACCTGCAGACTGCGTCTGTACTGAGGCAGCAGGTCACGGAAGACAGGCTTGGCACTCCAGTCTTCGTCAGTGGAGTAGGAACCTGTCATGTTGAATTCTGTCAGAGGAATCTCAGGCAGCAGGATCCTTGCAAGCCTGTTAGTGTCAACGACTTGCTCCACTGTGAACCTGACCTTTAGCTCTGGGCAGGTTGAGACCAAAGTTGTCCATGAGCTGCCAAACACCAGCTTTAGAGAGGGGATGAAGAAGAGACAGAAATTAACAATGAAACCCTGAGAGAGGGGGTGGGGGGACATTTTCACTTGATACTTCTTGCTCTTTTAGCTTGCATTCACACAAGGGATACTCTTCTAAAAGCATCACTACTTATTGGTGAGAGGAACAGAATGATACACCAATCAGATTCTGCAGGTGTTTGTCCTGACACTCTGCTCCTCTAAACTGACATTTCTTATTTTTCAATAACTATACTCCCTTTGCTCATTTCATTGCTTTGAGATTGACCAGCATTTGGAAATATTTTATATCATTACAGTCTAAATTACACTGTTTTTTGAACCAGGCTGTAAACATTGTAATTTCCGCTAAAAAAACAGGCTTTTTTGAATTGGTGTGTATGTCATATCCGTAGCTTCTGCGCCAGCCTCAGGCGAACAATCGACAAACTGCAGGATTTTGCACTTCTGCATTGGCTTAAATTTTCAACACTGGAGGTTGCCGCTGACACATCCTTAGTGATGTATCCAGGGGTCACAGGGTGTTTTGGGTCTTTGGGTCCTACAATTACTGTAAGCTAGATAATAATGCCTTTCTTTTTATCCTGTACTATCAAAGGGTAATGTTGGCGTTCAGTCACTTCCTAGCTAACAAAATTAATCGCTATAAAGGGCTGTTTCACTATTATACAGTTAGCTAACATTACCATTAAAACTAACACCTGCCTAACACTACCAAACAGAATTGTTAGAATTCTGTCAATTTCTAGCTAACTAAAGCAAAAAAGGGCTGTTGTCTACTACTACATTTTGCATTCAACTTATTTCTAGCTACGTATTTTCATCATTTAACAAGCTACCAAACAGTGCTAGCATATTATTGCTTCCTAGCTTACTGTAACAATAGCTATAACGTGCTGTTGTCTACCACCAGACTACTGGTGTTATTTAAGTTAGGGTTCAACCACTTTCTGGTTCCTATAACCACATGCTAAGAAACACCTAGGCCTAAATGTATACCGTAATACTAAAAAAGTAATGTTAGGATTCAGTCACTTCTTTCTTTCTTTTCTTTTTTTAGATAAAAAAGGACTGTTAGCCCAATGCCCAGTATTCACTATCATTGCCCTTCAGTTGTTGATAAAAGCATAAAAATGAATGATATAACAGACTCCCTTCTTGCCACCTGTCAAACAACAGTATGACATTATTATATTAATCAAGCTTTCCACAGTAAGAATTTTGAAAAGAAGATGGCCACCTTGTGAACATGGCCAATGGTTTTCACTCTTCAGTGAAATCAAAGTTCTGCTGTCAGTGTAAGCATTATTTATTGGGGATAATCAACTGGGCCAATGGCTGCCCAATTGGCAACACAGCAAATAACCTTTTTATTTCTTGCCTACCTGTTGATGGGGCTCATCAAAACTGCAGTGCAGCGAGAGTGTTTGCAAGGGGTTCCCATCTCTACTGGGGTACCAGCCCTGTTCTTGCTGTCTGTACTGGAGGGCAGTTAGCAGCTCATCTGAAAGCCAGGAGTAACTAAGGCTCAGGTCAGTGAGGCCTTGCAGTTGACGCAGGATGCAGGGCACATTGGGGTTCAGATGGATATTGGTAAATGAGCCTGAGAAGAATCCCCTCAAGTCCAAAGACGAGATGTAGCACCTAGGGGTCAAACGCCTCTGAGAATGTGCCAGTGCAGACAACACCTCCAGACCCTAGTTTAAGAGGAAAAAGACCTGTTCATTTATAAAACACTTCTGATGGTCTGAAAACTACAAATGCTTGAAATACATGGAAACATTAAAATGTGGAAATGAGAAGCCTGATCTTCCAATCTGTGAATAACCTGCTCTAACCCCCCAAGCCAGAGCCAGTTTGCTATCAGGATTCAGAAATCAGGTTTTTTTTGTCTAATCTTTTCACATGCAATCAAATACAATTTGTAATAATTTGAAATAAACACAAGATAAATGTGCCCTGATAGAAAATTAGCTCTCAATGAGTAAACCCCTCTTTCGAAGTATGCACTGCTGATCTGTCACCTAACCTACCACATGGCCCTAAAGGCGCCCACAACCCAACCACATAGATACATTGGATAGTAAGGCAATACTAATAAGGGACGGAAATTACATTAATTGTTTGATTTGTCTCTGCCAATGCATCACTGTACTCCTCAAAGTCATTATAACAATAGCTTGCATTGCACCTGAAGAAAATCATTTGAATTTCAACTGTTTTTTTTAGGTCAACAAATCTAGGGCTAAGAACATTTTTTAAGCACCTAGTGATCATCATCAATTTTTGAGCCGTAAGGGTTTTGTATCTTGATAGTTTCTTTCAATAATGTAATACAATTTAATAAATTAATGAGCTGGCAATAGTATTGTCAGTCAACAGCAAGGAGATCTCCACTGCAGAAAACTGCTCAGTGACACTGATGATTCTGCACACTTGAGAATTCAGTGTTAAAGATTTATTTATCAACACAGTGAACACCTCTAGTGTTAGCCCTCCCCTGAGGAGGTTGGATTTATCAGTGAGATTATAAATGGCCCCGTTGTGAAGCCCCGTTTACATTTCTGCTGACACATAATTTTATTAATGGTATTAAACTCACATGGGAAAGGGAGTTTCGCATCCCATTCAGACAAACAGAGGTGAGCGTTGAGCCTCCTCTTTGGAGGAACTCAATCAGACTGTGCACTATAGAGTTCCTGAGACTTGTGGTCCAGGGGGTCCGTTCCAAATCCAGCCTTGAGATGGAAAGGGACCGGAGCGGGGCCTTTACTCTGTGGAAACCAAGTAATGTTCAGTTTGTTGGCAGGTCAGTTATAGTCTAAGGCAGGGCTGAATTGTTTAAAATGTAGATTATGCTTGGATGGGCCAAACACACTCCTTTACCTTGTAAGCTCAGACAACAGCCCAGTAATGGTCTGCTCCAACCGCCGGGCTATCAAGGACTTGCGTGGGGGAAACAAAAACACCTCAAGTGACTCCAAGTAGACTCCTAGACTGCGGGCGTAGGCAACAGCAGAGCAGTACTCAGACTGGGTGTATTTGGATTGACGACCGCTGAAGTTGAAGAAGCGGAAGCGCCAGAGAGATGGAGAGTGTATGACTTGGTGCCAGTGACGACTAACCAGGTTTGCACTCACACGATCTTCATCAGAAAGAAACCTGAAGACATGGCGGAGGCACACATCAGGAAGTGACCCCCAACCACCTGCCCTCTCTGAGCTATCTCTTTGACCTTTATCACTCAGGCTGATGTCTATTCCTGGCTTCTCTTCACTGGTAGTTTGCATTGGGTCAAAGCTCTCATCCATATTGGCTTGTATAATCCAAGTATCTCTGGCTTAATCTGAGGAGAGTATGGTCAGGAGTTAGTTTTGAAGAGGGTTTTATACAATTCAATAAAAAATTTTCGTGAAAGGTTGAGGAGAAAATATGTCTCAGAAAGAGACGGAGTGATTACCTGAAGCTGCATGCAGTCCAGCAGTGGAAAAGTAAATGAATACAGTGAAGGATCCTTCCTCAGTATGTTCTATTGGACCCTATTGTGACATCATAAGCACCCAGTTCTATTCTATTCAATTCAAAATTCTCCATCCATTCTAATTCAATGCAATCTGTAACTAGACATTCAAACACAAACATTCACTGACACATTAGACAAGTGGTAACCATATCTTATCAAACACCCTTTATAATGACTTTAAGAGGCTTGATTGATTTTAATGACAAAATGTTCCTCTGCCCTCCCCATCAACACAGATCATGCTGTAGACTGGTGGAGCCCCATATCAGGCCGAAAACCAAGCAGCAACCTCCAGTGTTACAAAAATATAACCAATGCAGAAAAGCGTTGAGTGTCCACTTGAGGCTGGCTCCAAAAACCAAGAAATCCCCTTTAGAGCCCATACTAAAATGTATGTTTCAACAGCAGAAATAAACATGTTTACAGCCTGATACAAAAACAGTTTTGGTCTCTATTGTCATTTCTTTATTAGTAAAAACTATAGGGGTTGAATTATTTTCTTAACACATCCATTGTGATCATATTAAGGCTTAGAGTATACTAAATTAGAGCCCTGGCTGAGTCGACTGACAGGTGTCCGCAGTGTAGCCGTTTACCCGCCTCAGCTCCAGCTCTTTGCCTGAGGCTTGATTGATCGAAACAAGAGAGGAACATATTGCATTTTCAACGTGTGGACTGCCATCGCTTTGCTTTAAAACGCCTCTTCAGAAATCAAGGTGTAGATGCTACTGAGATCTAGAGATGCATATTCACACTCATTTATGTTTATAACTGCAGAAATGAGGGAATTAATTATGGATTTTCAACATTTAAAGACAAAGAAAAAACAAAGACAATTGCCAAATCCTGGACAAAGACATATTTGTTTGTGGTAAATACAGCCTTTCTAAATCGTATTTATGGGTAAACAAGGTTGAAAAATGTGTGTTCATATTTTCCTTTCTATACTTATTTTTAGAGCAAAGAGTCACCTGCAGTCTTATTCAGAAGAAAAAGTCAGACTGTTTTGTAGACATGCAGTTTATTTGAATGAACACATTACAAATATCAGATTGTATCAGAATTATCACATTAACTCAAACTCAAAAAAGATTAAACATGGCTTGTGTAAACAGATATCTAGCAGTAACAGATATTGCACCTAACTTTAGCATTATTCTTTAAAACAGACATGCAACATTTTTTCTCCGCTCGTTATTTATTTGTGTTCCTCAGTCCCTCAAACAGCAGACACTTTGCCTGAACACAGAGGAAGAAAAAAACAGTAAGAGGCTCTTTAGTAAACATATGTGCTGGGGTATGTTTATTGGAAACTGTGGGCTTATGTGTCTATTATTGTCTGTGGGTGTTTACAAGCGTCTGTACCAACCTCATGCCAGCGCAGTGTGTCGGCAGGCAGCCCCAGATGACAGTGTGGGCAGGTGTGTGTCTGATCGGGCATCTCCTGGTTTCTCTGCCCCCAGCACGGCCCCTCGCTGCCCCACAGAGGGCGACACGTGGAGTGGGAGGACCAAGCTACACCAAAGTGAGGTCGAGGGTCTGTTTGGTAGTTTACTTTCTGGCCACTAGAGGGGGATGTTGACAAAGGATCTGTGTCTTCCTGCAACACAGAAACAGGAGAGAGTGGCATTACCTCAAATTACGATCTGCCCTTTAATAAAAGTGAACAGCAATTTTTAAATGTGATTCTTTGTCAACAAAGAGCCCATAATCACTTATCCATTAGTGATAATTAAAACCATGAGCCATTCCCCAGACACTAACTTCATGAACAATGCTGATACTCAGCGTTTCAGCTTTAAGAGTCTTTTTTTTTTATTTAAATTAACAGCTTGATGATTAGCCGAGCCTGATTTGGAAAATTATTTGACTTATGAATTGACATTAAAAAGCAAATGATTGCTTGATTTAAAATCATTCTTTTAAGAAAAAGCTTCGACAAGAGAAAAGGTGCCAGAATTTGTGCCAGAAATTAGATTTTATGACATATAAAATCGAATAAACCAATCCAATAATCCAGATAATCCAAACTCCAAGTGAATTTATGTTTGGTCATAAATGTTGAAACCTGTTTTGGAGTTTCAGGATGATACTCAGAGTCAAGAGACCTCAGGCAATACCAGCAAGGCTCAGATGGTCGATCTGTGAAGACACCAACACTTAAGCATAACAAAGTATTGAGTGTAAACCACTGACTTTATAAAAAGATGGATGAAGCATCTTCACCTCCTGTTGTACAAAAGAAAGCATAAATACCCCCCTAGTGACATTATATGGAGCCAGAAGCTCCCGCCCTTTCCGCAGCTTTGAAGTAGACTGGAAGTAAATTTAATGTATTATTGTTTGTCATGTTTCCTCTCATGGATCCTCCTTTACTTTGCTATCAGGTGCTGCAGGAGCCGCATTTGTCAACAGAGCGATGTCAATCGTGGCACTTTAGCCAATGTTATTGGATCAAATGATTTATTAAAACGAAACTTAGAAAAATAAACACTTGGACATAAATTCGCATAAGAACTAACTTTAGAGACATTAACTGTGGTTGAGAAACATTTATTTGACTTGCAGTTTAATTTTCTAGTTGGACTATATCCCTTCTGTTAACATGGGGGAGGTGTGTTTTATGACTTGTATTTCGACCAGGCAGGAGAGCTTCAAATGTTTTGGTTTCACTTTTGGGGAGCTGTTATGCTGTCCATCTTTTTATACAGTGTATGGTGTAAAACTTTTTTTTAAAGTCGTCATATGAGCATTTTCTGGTAATATATTAGAAGTGTGTGTGGATGCGGACGTGTGTGACTAACTCTGTGTGTTGGAGGTATGGGATGACACTGAAGTGGGGGTCAGCTCGTCCTCAGATGGCAGGGGGCACAATGGGAGGCAGTCATTATCATCCTGTGTGTTTGTGTCTGTCTGAGTCTCCTGTGGTAAGATCTCTGCGGCTGTGTTACATTGAACCTCTCTGACCTTTAACATAAACAAAATACAAATAACAAAATACGTATTAATAATCACTTATTATGCTACTTTTCATTTGTTTCACTCTGATGAATGAACATCCACATTTGAAATTAGAAATAGTGATGTAGTGTTGACGTTTTCTGTGAAATCTGCCCTGACAGGGCTCTACCTCTCCACTACAGGCTCCACTGTCAGCCTTGACGTCTTCTTCCTCTGGTTCTTTGAGGTTTTGGGGCTCACTGCTCTCTTCTCTGCAGATCTGAGTTGTTGATTCAGCCTGGATAGGAGTCGTCCCACTGAGGTTTGAGAAAAGGAAATAAAAACATGCCCTCCTAACCGCCTGACCACAAGGTTATCAGCCAATCAATCTTCAGAGGATTACACAGACAGCCTCTACTGTTACAAACGAGCACCTGATTAGGCACAAACATTCACACTCTCCTTGCCTTACCTTTGGGTGATCTCTCCTTGTTCCTCCCTCTCTTCCTCCATCCCTGCTCATGTGTCTCCCTCCCAGGGTGCCTGATGTCTTATTTCCTCTCAATCCCACCTTTGCCCCGTTTCTGTCCTTTTCCCAAGGTTTCTTCCCTTTCTGCGGCACGCCTGTATGTTCTCCCCTCTGCTTGTCGCTCCACTGTCTCCCTTCCCTCCCTCTCTGTGTGTGAAACGGAAACTCCAGGCTTTCAATATTTCATGTGTCTGAATAGCTCACAAGCAGGTTTCTGTAAAGAGTAATCAGGTGAGGGCTCTGGTTCCTCTGTGCTGTGGGCTGCTTTGACATGCTTTCTTTTTTTGACATTGACTGATTTCAAACTAAAATAATTAGTTGATTTAGTCTACTGACAGAAGATAAGGTCAACCTAGCCAATACATTCTTTGACATTTTCCCATTTCAAGCTTCTAAACTGCAGTCTCTTTTTCTTTTTCTAATTATAGTTAACAGACATTTTGTCCGTCTTTGATAAGGGATGTAAAGAGAAACAAGCAACAAACAAACAAGTATGAAGACCTCAATTTAGTTTTTAGTAAATTGGTAAATTGTCACACTTTTAATTCTATGGATTGTAGCCTTTTTTGACCCAAAGGCTACCTCTGCAAATTAGATTTATTAGTTAATCAAGATTTAACACACTAAACAAAGTATTATCTTATTAAACAATATGTATCACTGAAAATTTAGCCAGCTTAGCGTTTAAAGTATTTTAAATTGCCCCACCTTCAGCAGCTGCAACATTAAAATGAACATTACCATTTGAAAACTGATATCCTGATGCCATTGTGATCTTTACTGTTCATACTCAAACCTACTTGTCATTTTTCTGTAGTTTTGAAGGTTTAGTGTATAATGTTGTAGTCATAATGTTTGTTTTTACTGATGTATTGGTACTATCACTAAACTTAGTAGCTAGATGGATAGATACTAGCTAAGAGCTCTTGCTAGCTTAGATAGATTGATTGATTGATTTTTGGTGGATTGCAATCCCCACTTAAAGGTGCATACCGCCACCTACTGTACAGGAGTTTTTGGAAGGGATCCAGTTTTACAAGATTAATATACAAAAAGATTGAATTAAATTAAATTAGATAACACTTAAATTAAATAAATAAGTGAATAAGTCAACACCTATGAATCCATGTTTTACCTTGTCTATTAACATGTACACATGTATATACATGTAGTCTGCCATCTTGTGCAACAGAAGCACAAGTTAAATGTAATGGACTTTTTCTTCCAGCAGATGGAGGAAGAGCATTTCTTTTTTAGCTCAGGGAACAAATGGGACCTCAGTACTTTTTCAGGGAATTTCTGTCTCTCTTTTGTTTGGTTTATTTGTCCTCTTTTAGTTCATCGTGTCTCTCAAAATCCAGAAGCATCTCTCGCATGAGCATCTCTTTATTTAGCTCTCCTCTCCTGTGGTTAACTTCTCTATTGGCAGGGTTTTCAATCATAAAAACTCCACAGAATCCTATTGGATATGATAGGCACTACACATGAATGAACACCATTTTCCACAATTATCTGCTAAATGATGTGACTTGGGTTTTAATTTCAGGGTCGTTATAGAAAGGCTGTCGAATGCATGTGCGCCTGTGTTTTTGTGTCTCTAATGGTGATTATGCGTTTTGTGTTTGTGCGCGTGTTGTTTTCAGGCACTCTTTGATTTGTGTGTCTTTGCGAGGCTTCCTGTAAGTAGGTGACGGCAGGTACAGGAGTAGTTTCAGTGTTTTTCCTGTTTATGTGTGTTTTTTTGTGGGAGGAGGGAGACAGGAACATAAGTGGCGATGACTCACCAGTCTTTTGTGACAGTGGTGCAGAGAGAGTGCTTTTCACCCATATCTCTCCCTCGGGGCTTGCATACAAAACAAGAAACGAAGAAGGAAAAGGAATGGAAGATTTGGTGTTAGGGTGCATTAAGGCGGATTGGGGGAATGGATAATGAAAGGTGAAAAAAGAGAGAAGACTGGAATGAGGCTAGGGAGCAGGATAAAGAAAAGAGAAGAAGAGATCAAAGGAACAAACAAAATGACATGGGTTGTAGAGATCATAGACAAAAGATGGGATGGTTTCAAGATAAAGGCCGTTACATCTCTGTTGTCCTAAAAGCCGTTGAAAGCATGGTAAATCAGGCACATTATGGTATATATTATATCCAACAATGGTACTTTAGCAGACTACAAAATAAACAAACATATTTAGAAGGGAAGTGCACTTAGTTGGTTTGTATATTAATGAAAAGTTGTTTGAGGTCAGGATCAAATGGGACTGATCAAACTTCTGGACTTTTAAAGAAGCTCTTGTTGAGATAGGCAACGTGTAGATAAATGCAGATGGATAACCTTGTATGCCATACACCACTGATCACTGATGTGCTCAATGGTGTGGATTGGGTAGCATTTTTGCCGTTTTGTGATTCCAGCACCTACCCTGTATTTTCACCCTACAGGTATCAATTTTGTAGGAATGAGCTGTATCTCGCTTTTCCTCTCAATTTTTACTCTTCTACAATCACAGCGGCTCTCAAAAGGTCCTGCATGGCTGAGTAAATTTTCAAACAACAGAAGTTACAAGCTATTAAAGCTCACCAATGCACACAAAGGACTACAGTTCACAGGTCAGATAAAGCATCATGGCATGCCTTGGTGGTGTTAAACTCTGAATGTAATTGAATCAAAAAACATATGCTGAAGCACAGAAGGGTCAAGTTAGAGGTTAAATACCAATTACCAGCTGTTAAAAAAAGGCGTGTGAAAATACATTTTAAGTTTTTTTTAGGAAAGACAACATGAGGTAACCAAGGCCTGTTTCACACATGCACTGGACTACTGAAATTGTTCAGGTGAACTGCATGTGTGATGGCTTTATTTTCACTCCGACTTCATCAAGCATTTTTCTGGGTGAAACAGCTGAATTTTTCACTCTGACTTGGGGGGCTGGTTACATTTATATCCTGGAACCGGCACACATCCACAGACTGTAAATTGTACCATTGCAATCTCCATGCACGTCATGAAACTGCTTCTTTATGCTTTGTCTTCGCCAGTACGCTCTTCATCATTCTATTGTTGATATTGTGATTGTGTCAAACTACGGGTAGGTAGCATTGATATAAAGGCAACAATTATAATCATAGCATCACATAGTGAACTCTGTTGCTTCGGCCGCGACTTACGTGTTGTTCTTTTTACGTCATGTCTCAAAAGAAAGGTATAAATACCTTACACGGCCTGCAGAGTGTAAGGAGGGTTTAATCGTTACATTTTACGTCAGTTTAACCCAAATCCTTTCTCTCGATGTTTTGAGAAAGAGACACAAATAGCATCCTGTTCTTTCCACACAGCCCAACACAATGACAAGAATTACAATAAGAATGGGACTAAGGGAAAAAAATCACACCGGGGCATAAAAATTCAGTGTTTACTGAAAACCATTAACAAGATACAGCTCGTTGCCATGCAACCTAGTATGACCCATTTTTGTATCAGTGTTTGTAATTGAGTTTTGGTCCTAATGTATGTGCTGTTCATAATATTGTTTTCTAACAACTGAACCAATACTTTCAATGAGACATCTTTAGTGTTTAGATATTTTTCTTTCTTCTGTGTAAACTAGTGTCAACTCTATGCTATATATCCACTGATAATATGCATAATAATTTCTGTTCAGCTAATATCACAGTGACATTTAAAGTTAAAGGTTGAGCCACTGCTGCAGGAAATAATGATCAGTATTTAATCAGATTTATTTGGATCTAATAGCTACATTAATTCATTATTCACACAACTAACAGCTGACATTTTCCCTTGTGTTTCTGCTTCTGTAAATGCTCAGGCTTCTTGGGGCCATTACTGATAAATTGCAGTCCTGTCAGACTCTTTTGTGCCAGGAGCTTGATGTATACCTTTTTTTTTTTCTTTTTAGCCTGTGAGAGTTGGAGCCTTTTGAAAAATTCAAATTGCATTTTAATTACCGGGCACATACCAGGCAAAATATAAATGATTACTTTTAGGACGTAAAGTGATCTTAAGGTTGACATGTAATTATCACATTGTGCTGGAAATGTTCAAATCTCAATTATGCAATGACTGTGGGGATGTAAATAGCAGCATCACAACAATGCTCTTTTTGTCCACAGCTTTGCAACAAGGTGGGAAAAAGGGAAATTATGAGAGGCTCCTTTTCATAAGGAACATTGTGTTTGTATCCTCTGTGTGGAGCTCACATTTTGTCGGAGAAGAATCAGAATCAGAATTGTGTTTATTGCCAAGTACATTTACACATACAAGGAATTTGTCTTGGTGTATTGGTGCAAAAAACAGTTAACAGGGAAAAACAGCCAAAAAAAGCAAGAACTTAAATAATATAAAATATAAGAAATTTACCAAGAACTGCAACAAATGAATTCACTCACACATTATATATGTTTGTATCAAAGAGACTAAATATGGGTGTTATTGTAGCATGCATTAGCTGTTACTGCAATAAAAGCTAAGGGGTGGGCCATTCATGTAACCATCAGTTTGGACACTTCTACACTGGAAGTATATGAGATGATTAACATGTCAGAGTTATTAAGATTGTATTATTTTGTCTTTTATTTAATTATCTTTCAAACCAAATTGTAGCGAGGAATTTAATAATGACATATACTCGTGGTTAGAAATGCAGAAATGGAAACGCAAATAGCCGATTGTCACTCAAGAAAGTTTGACAGCATTCAGTCTCAAACTGTCACTTTTGTATTCTTGATGACAGAAGTGTCAGTGAGTTAAATAACTAGCTACTAATGCCCACAACCTTTAATTTTACGGTTTATGAACTATTAGAAAAATGTGGATCTAAAGAAGTGTAGGTTTAAGAAACAGTCACACACAAGCAGCAGCCAGCATCCATCCATTCTGTGCAAGCTCATAACAAATAAAACATGTGGTTCCGTTGGCAAAGCAAATGTTTTATGTTTTATTCACATCTTCCCCCAGGGTTGACATATTCCTCAACAAACTTGCACAGAAGTGTGCACTTTTTCACACTCAGCTTGAACAGATACTGCACGAGTTTAAAGAAAACTTACTGAAGTGTTGTTTGAATGTTTTTCGATGGGTAAGCTAATTTCACCCTAATTAGCTCATCAACCATCACAACAAACTGTGTTTTTAAAGGCTCATCACTGATGTTTTATTCACAACATTTATACGTGAACACTTTACCTGCACCCTTTGACCCTCTTATATCAGTGATTAACACTAAACACCGGCAACTTTTTTTTTTAAATCAGCCTGCATGTTATTATCTCCATAAAAGTGTTGTTAGGCTGTAGATCAGGAGTCACAAGGTCAAAGAGCAGCCAAACATACAAGTTTTTTATTCATTTTATTGGAGATTTCCTCGTCTCCATACTGACCAAATATATTTAGATGTGTCTTCAGTTGATTTAGTCTGAACCTTTTTCAACTTAAAGCACCTGTTATAAATATTTTTTACAGAAAAAACTACAGTTCTGTGAATGGCAACTTCAGAGTGTGACAACAAACTGAAAAAACATACACAGCACTTTTCACGCCACGCTGAGGAAGCGATTAAAAGTGATACTGTAACTTGAAACTTGCCTTACATTTGCCTTGAATTTCTCTCATCTCAACATTTGTTATGCTTTTCTAGCAGTGAAAAACGGTGTGTTGTTTTTGTTAAGTCTTGCAGGCCCTTCCCGGTCATAACTTCAGCCCCCCCCAGGGGTCCCGTGCCCCACTTTGGGAATCACTACTATAAGCTATCAAACCACATGACATCACAGGATGTGATTCACAGTAACAGCGGCATACCATTTCGTCGTGAAAATGTTGATGTTGACTTATAGGGGACACTGATATGTCTGGATAGTGAGCAAGTCTTGTTGTTAAACTACTGGAAAATTAAATTGAGTTCACACTAACCTTACAAAACGTAATCAACTTTGAATCTTGCAAGCTAGCTTCCTTGCTCACTGCTGATCAGCAGCACTCTGTGAGCTTATAACAAATCTTCTGTTGCACAGTCTTACGGCCCGTTCTCTTTACTGGTAGTGAACAATTGTTCTGTTGTTTTTTAGTACATTATGGGATGTTATTGGATATTTTTATACTATTTGTCATACTCTTTGACGTCAGTGGGGAATTGAATAAAAAATGTAAATGATATAGTTCAAGTTACTTGGGTATAGGTAGGACAATGACCTTCAAGCTGTCCATTATCAGGAGTATATAAACGTCCTGGAAGCAGCTGTCCAACATGCTGGCCTCCACATCATTCATAAATTTCATACCAAAACCCCAGAACATAGCATAACTGTGTACAGTACATGTAAATGAATAGACTCGTTCTTCCAGTTAGTGATTAATATTCAGGTAGGATATCTACAGAAGGTACAAGCTGTAATTAAAATCTGAATTCATAGCATGGTGTCCAAGCATCATAGTACAAGCAAAGATAAACCATGAAAGGTAGCGTTCCAATCAACTGGTGAGAAAGCTGGCAAGATAACACGTGATTAGAGCATATTGACAGCCTGGTAATCACTGTCGCTGTTTGTACCCCTGACAGCAGACATAAGCTTTGTTTTGATGCCAAACCAGCTACGTCCGGAGGCACTTCAAGGAATTATAGCAGGAGGGCATCTTGCCCATGTGAAGCAAGAGTGAGGAGGAGGTGTGGAAACAAGATATGGCAAAACCTATCAACCGAACACCTTTCCACCGGCTGATTGGCTGGCTCAAGGCAGAAGCGAACATGACTCAATCTTTATCTCGAATGCCAGCAGCTAAATTACTATACAGCTCAAAGAGAGTGTGCATTAGTGTGTGTGTTTGTGAGAGTGTGTGTGTGTGTGTGTGTGTGTGTGTGTGTGTGTGTGTGTGTGTGTGTGTGTGTGTGTGTGTGTGTGTGTGTGTATGTGTGTGTGTGTGTGTGTGTGTGTGTGTGTGTGTGTGTGTGAGTGTGTGGTCCTGCGCAGTAAAGTGTACAGATGGATGACTCATCCAGCAATCATGTGACTCATCAATCACTGCAGTTACAATTTCCCTCCTTTCTTTTGAATTTTTCTGTTCTTTGGCAATTACTCCTTCTATCACTCCCGTTTTTGCTCTTTTTCTCTTCATCATTTCGATTGTCTGCAGAGATGATACACTTTTCCTTTTTTTTTTTTTTTCATCCCTGTATTAATGTAACTGACAGAAGTTTTGCTCTCTTTTAGCTTCATCAGATTGTCTTGTTTCGTGTGTTACTCAGGTACTCATTAATCAGGTGTTCCACTTCTATTTTCTGCGTTCCAAGTACAACATAGCACTCGCCAAAAAGCCATTAAAAAACTGAACTTTAATAAAATAATTGCTTTTATTTTTTATCATATAGCAAAACTAGTAATCATCATGCTGTTATTTACACATTGCACGGGCATATTTATTTCACACTGTACATGTTACAATGCTAAAGGTGACATCAACAACAACACTCTCCTTTTACAAGACAGATGGCTTCACTGCGGACACAGTGGCCCTCTTCCTTTGAGATTTATTTTTTTTATGTTCACAGTTTATTCGGAGAAAACAACCATCTTGAATTCCCCATACTGTTTTATTTTTTCTCTTTTTTTTGTTCTTTTTTTTTGTTCTTTTTTTAAGATGCAAGTAGAAAGACGTGCATTTAACGGTTTAAGCACAATCCCTGACTCCCCGGCCTGAAACTTTTCAATGAATTTTCTCCTGATAATGAACAAAATGTTTGTAGCCTCTTGTTGGAAATCTGTTTGAAAAAGGCTGCGGAATAATGGAGTGTAATTTCAAGTATTTTCTTTTGCAAAGAAAGTAAAGATATAGAGATATGATCGGAGGCAAAAAATGATGACAACAGAACAAAAATATGTGAGTGAAGATGAAAATTACAAGGTCAAGGAGTACTGTTTCTTGATGATTGTGGTGACTCTGCCATTGTTGAAACAATATTTTCTGGATCCCAGAATGATTAAAAACCCTTCGTCCACCAGGTTGGAAGTGTTTAGTGTTAAGTTTGTGCTTTTGGAGTCCACAGGGTTTCTACAATGGGACCTGTCGTGATGATAATAATATGCAATATGATGTTTCCCTTATAGAACCAAGGTGCTTGTAAGGCAAAAGTCGAAATCTTGTAACTGAAATGTGTGCATCTGGCACCTTTGCAAGTTGCATCTGTTTAAAATGTATCCAATCCAGGAAAAGAAGGCAACTACACACATCGTATACAACAAAAATATACTGTTAACATTTGATAACTTCTCTCATATTTGTGCTGCTAAGAAATCATGGACCTACTTTAGCTTTGCATTATGTCACACAGAATAAAAAACTAAAGATAAAAAGTGATGTTGTAAACATGGTTCTCTTGCAATGGACACATCTGCTTGAGAATGTGACAATAATGTGAGTGTGTATACAGTAGGTGTGTGGATGTATGTGGGTGTTTTTGTGTGTATGTGTGTGCATGTGTCCTCTAGAAAACTCTGAAAAATGCATCAGAGATTGACCTGAATGGAGGCAGACATACACCATGGCATGTTCTGTTTTAAAATGTAAACTGAGCAGAGCAAGAGGCTGAACATGGTTACAGGGAGCTTAGACTGGGCACCTTCATCCCCTCCCTGATAGAGGAAATCAATAAAAAAAATACAGTGATTTAAAACAATAGAAATCTCACTTTGACTTCTTGACCCTTAAATTTCCATCAGGCTCCAAACACAGTCTTTTTTTCACCTTCATATTAGCTGTTCTCCAAATACCGTACATTTATCCCACCCCCATTAGTCCCTCAGATCTGACAAATGTCCAAAAAGTCTCAATACATTCTGCGTTTCATGTAGATCCTCTCAATAAAGTTTTCCAGTTCCTCCTCACTGTCCAGCTGAGGCACCAGCCCGTCTTCCTCATAGTCATCTCCTGGTGTCGCTTGTGGATAGTAGTAAGGGGGTCGCCTGCCTCTCCTGGGTGGGGTTATTGGTTTGGGTGGCGGTAGGGGTTGGTAGGTCCGTGGGTGAGGAAGGATATAGTTAGAGATATAAGGTGTGAGAGGCAAGCGTGGCGGTGGCTGCTGTCTCCAGCCCTGACCGCGGTTCTTACCCCCGCCCCTGTGCCTGCGCCTTGGGGGCTGGAGGTCAAGTTCCTGGGGGCCGAATGGCTGGTCTCTGGAAGGGGAGTTTTTGCCATAATATTGAGGTTTGGGATATGGGAAATAAACAGGATAGTATGCTCGATATGGCTTCTGGTAGTACGGATAGGAGGGGAAAGCTAAAAACTGTTTCTGGGGTTTGTACCAGTAGTCAAGCTGCTTCTGAGGCTTGTACCAATAGTCCTGCTTATAAGACTTGACTTTGTCCTTGTGCCATTTCTTGTTGGACTTGTTGTACCTGTAAGGGGCTTTTTTGGGGTTTTTTGAGGCTGTGTAGTGGTAGAGAGGAGGAGCAGCCAAAGGAGGAGGTACCAGAGGCCTGAAGCGCGGAGCCACGGGGTTGCTGTTGATCGGCTGCTGTTGCAACTCTTTCCTTTTCTTCTTCTTTTCCTCCACATCACTAATAATCTCAATCACATCGTCAGCAGGCAGGTGGAGCTTGCTGCTGATCTCGATCAGCCGGTCAATCATTTGCTGGTCCATGTCGTCATCGTCTTGGCTGACCTCCTCTGAGCGCTTGTCCTCAGCTGTGTTGCCAGCAGCACCCATGCTGCTTTTCTGCCGCGGCTTCATGTAGGACTGCTGCTTCCTCCCCATGTACTGCAGCAGCATGTCGGAGGCAATGTCCGCCAGCCTCTGCTCCTCCTCTCTGGCTCTTTCTGCCTCCTCCTGCTGCCGGAGCACCTCCTGTTTTTCTGCACGCGCCCTCGCCTCCTCTTCCATGTGGGAGAGGCTTTCCTCTTCTTCCTCCACCTCTTCCTCAAGCTCCTCTCCTTCATCCTCGAAGTCGTCCATGAAGTTCCCTCCCTTGGCGGGTCTGTTGTTCGCCTGGTTCTCCTGCCAGTGCAGCTTCTTCCCGGCTCGTGCCAGCTGAGTGTTGTAAGCCTTGTAGCCCTTCAGTGGAGGCAGGATCTCATTGTCTTGGAGACCCAAGTCAATGTTCTGGAAGTAGCCTCTTATTTTTCGCTGCAGAGCAAGATCATCTCCCTGGGAGGTGGAACTTGACCTGGCTTTGTTCAAAAAACTCTCTAAATCGTTTCCCTCCTCCTGCCCTTCATCTTTCTCTTCCTCCTCACTTGCATTATCAGATCCTACTTCCTCCACGGACCACCTTTGATCCTCATCTGACCTTGAGTTCTTATCCTCCTCATCCCAGTCATCACCCTGAGCAGCTGTCAGATGGCCTACAATTAGCTGTTCAATAGCCTTATCTGCCACTCGCCCCACCCTCTTCTCCTCCTCCTCCTCCTCCTCCTCCTCCCTCTCTCCCTCTGTCTCCCCTGTTCTCCTTATCTCACCACCCTCTGAGTCTTGATCGGGGTGCAGGTCCTGACTCTGATCCCCTCCCCAGTCTCTGATTTCACCCTCTCCCTTGTGGTCCAAGGCCTCCAAAAGAACAGCAAGCACCTGCACAGGGTCGCTCACTCTCTCCGACTGGTTGTCTTGACCCGGGCCCCGGTCTACTGACGTGTTGTTGTCAGGGCTGAGGAGACTCTGAGGTGGGTGCAAGAGGAAGGGGGTGAGGTTGTCCTCTTTAAGGTCTGTCTGGGTGCGCCCCTCCACCCCTCCCTCCCCTCCCTCAACCCACACAGGGGCGGTGCCAGCCAGCTGCAGAGTGACAGTGAGCAGGGCCAATAGGATAAGGTGGGCTGTGGAAGGGACGTGATGACAGGTCATGACCATGCAGAACCGGCAGGAGGGAGGTTAAGCACCTGAGTAAAAAAAGGAGACAGCAGGGGGAGAGGGACAAAAAGACACATAAGAAATGATTACACATGTTATTGGATACAGTTTTGTCCCTCTTAAATCATAACTGAACCAAAGTCAATGGCAATATCTGAACCTCTGGATTATTTATATAATAGTCAGTTATATCATGATATGGCCTCTATATATTAATATATAAAATATTGCTGAATTTAATGTTAAGAAATCACTGCACAAGCCTGCAAGAAAGGGGGAAAAATCATCTATAATAATTATGAGAACATTTTTCCACCGTGAGGCCACCATACAAATGCACTTTAAGCTGTGCGCAGTTTTCAATTGAATAAACGTTGAGAACAAAGGCAATCAGACGCAGTTTAACAAGCCACGGAAAAGGCAACAGAGAAAGTTGCAGTCCTTTCTTCGCATTTAACTGACGTTTGAAATATATTTTTTGGATGTCTCTAAACAACAATCGCATCTGGTTGAAAATATTCCTCTTTAGAGCCTTTCCACCCCATTTTTCAGGAAACCCTGAAACAAAGTGAGGAGGGATCTGACCGTATAAACCAGTCGTGATTCTTGAGGTTATTTAAATGGACGTGACTATAGAAAAAGGCAATCATTTGCATGCAGAAATTGCGCTTTGGAGCTAAACAAAAGCCATCTTTTGGCTGTAGTCGCGCGTCTACTCAGTCATTATCTTCCCACTGCACGAATCAATTAATGAACGCTTGGTCTTTTCTATATGTTGAGCCGATAAAACTAGTACAGCAAAGAAATACACGTAAAAGAATTGAATGTTCCGTCTGAATTTCTGGTATAAAAAGATCTTACCTATTCCTCAAAGCCAACCCAACCAGAACGCAAACGCTTGTCATATTTTGCGCAAAACGACTATTTCTCAAAAGTAAGAAGAATAAAGAAGATACAAATTGATCAGAGGTCTGTCTCTGTACAAGCTGTGATTTTGGCATGCCATGCGTCAATGCGATGAGTGCAGGACACTGATACAAAGGCGGCACGCGCGGGAAGTCATGCGTAAGGCTGGTGGACACGGATGAGTTATTTAACCCTACGGTCCCTGAGTGGTCCATCCAAATTGTAAATGAGCTGGGTGTTATGTTTAAAGGATAAAGCCAGAGGGGATAAAGGAACAGGAGGGGTGCAGCCAGTGGATGAAAACGCGATTTTATCCCTGTGAGATGTAGGCTTGTTTCCCTCTCGTGACAGCGGCGGAATGCAGGCAAGCTCAAATTTGGGCAGCAGAGCTCAGTGTGCAGCACTTTTATATTTTATTATTTCCATTTTCATTAGCACAGCAAGGAGGGAAAACGAAAAAATTATCCATTCAGTAAGGATACCGGCCTAGTGGATTTAGTTTTATTGAATTAGAATTAAATAATTGAAACTGACTGGTCTCATCAGTTCTGTGGCTTTAAAACTAAAAAAAAAAAAATGCACACGAATTTTGTTACATTGGCGTTTGAGAAATTTCAACTGAATTTTCAGCAACTGGCGCAGAAATATTCGTGAGTCATAATTGTCCTCACATTGTAATGACAGTTTTTTCTCCTTTAAATAGATGTAAAATAACAAATTCCGTATTTTTGCGAAAACGATTATTATTAGGCTATTAATATAAAAGGCTTATTATTATTTCACAAATAAAAAAACGTGGTTTGTTAAGACATTTAATTATTTCTCAATTTGGGCTATTTCAGCAGCCGAAAAGTTTCTCGAATCTAGTTTAAAATATTACATTGAAAGCTTAAGTTACACATTTTATTTTATTTTACGTTCACAAACGCAACAGTCGCAGTGCACTATACTTTACAAATATCAACAGTCACCGAGCGAACAGATACATTCCTCTGACATACAGTAGATTTGATTTGGGAACAAATTCCTCTACTCTCAACATGCCTTAAAATAAGAAACACTCATTTTACATAAATAACATTCCTAATCTAAAAGTACTAACGTGAATCTGTAAAACAATCTGTCTTTATCTGATAATGATTTGTGAAAGATTAAAATGAGATTTCGTTCCACTTACCTGGAGTCCCACAGGGGGGCGGGGAAGTGATGAAACTCTGGACGCGGGTAAAGCCAAGATTATTTCATGAATGTTGGATCACCTGAGAGAATTTCAGTTTCCCCCTGTCTCTCTCTCTTTCCCTCTGTGTCTCTCTTCAGCCTGTGACCAACATGGAGAAAGACAAACACACACTGACGGCTCTCTTTATTTAGTTGCCTTGCGTGATTGTATGGCAGCAGCACTGGTGCTAATGTACAATTGAGTGAATGTTTTCAGCCCCACGGTCAGCGCAACTTTATTGTATATACCCTCACTGAACCACGTGACCCTCTCCCCCCTCCTCCCCCAGCTGCAGGCAGTGCTGACGTCACTTCCATTGATAAGAATGTTGGTGTGGAGATGGCACTGTGAGTCTAGGCTGGCCCCAGCTGATGAATGAACGGAAATGGCATGAATGAAATAGTACTTTTCCTCAATGAAAGGAGAAAATTGTAGAGATAGAGCTGGTACACAGCCATTTTTCCTGCTTGTACATTAAAGGTTAGTGTGTTGCTGCTGCTTCCTCGTTGCTTCCTTCCTCTGGCTTGTGTCAGATTAAGGGGGAAAAAGAATAGAGTGACCACATTCAAAGTCTATTAATTAGGGTCATTAAATGACGCTCTGTACAGAATCAATGAGTTGCATTTTGCAGCCTCAGACGTGCACTCCAGAGGCCGGTTTCTCCTGCTGCCTCCTTGTTAGGCTTTTGTCTGAGGTGGCCCTGATCATCTGTGGCTGCAAGGCTCTCGGGGCCAAGAGAGCAGTCGTGCCTTGCTACTCAATTTCTGCTCAATTTCCAGGGATGGCACAATTTTCCACCCGCTGTCTCACATTATTTCTTCTCTGCTCTCCATCCGGCACATTGTGCTCTTGACATGGCCTCTCATCACTGTTCTTTTTTTTTCACATCACAGAGACACAAGTGGATAACCCTTTACTGTTCATAATGAGGCTGCAAAATACGTGCTTCAGCAACGTGTGATGATTTAACGCTTGAATTAATGCCGGATGTATCATGAATTCCCATTGCTCACTCTTAAGAAATGATCAAGTCCCTTTAGGTTTATGTAATTAGTAAACGCTTAAAGGTTCATTAATCAATGAGTATTAACTCAGTTTCTACATACGTACATTCATTTGTATGCCACCAAATTAGTCAGTATACAGTAAAGCACTTAGAAAAGCACATTTCTGATTAGTGCATTTTCTCAGCGTCTTTCATTGCCAAACACAACCTATTCATGTATTCAAGTAAAAATATAAACATCTACTGTTGGCTGAATTATTCAACAGTTACATTAAGATGTGACAGCTGAAGTGCAACTTGGTAAATCAGAGGGTAATGGACGGCCATTTTGAGCCAGCAGCAGTTAAAAATGTAATGAAGTGAGAAGAAGTGAGTGTTAAAGCTGCTAAACGCAGGAAATCTTAAGATAACTAGCTACTATTAGATGGTGGTCATTAGGCAACATGTGAAAGTTTACGTTTGGTTACTGGTTTGGGTCTGAAATGCCCTTTATATTGTAACAGGATTGCTGCTTACTAGGACAATATGTATTTATTAACTGAATTAATTTAATTTGTAATGAGAGCATGCACTATATTAAACATGAATGTTACCATCTGATGCCTTGTTAGCATCAAGCTAATAGTCTCTTGACAGGTCCCATTTCAAACAACCACACAGTTAATCCCAGAGGAAAATTATACTGCTCAAGGCTTTCTTTTCTGCATCTCGGGAGACATAATGCTGATTCTCACCCCAGCCTCTTTCAAGTTTCAAATATTTCTCATTCATTTCTTTTTTGTTTCTCCTAAAATTCACTAGGAGAAATGGTTGAGACTATAGCCACAGGAGTCTTATTTGAGACTTAAAGCAGATATCTTGTTAATGGTTCATTGTC
The DNA here is from genome assembly GCA_020745685.1 of Tautogolabrus adspersus. Lineage (NCBI taxonomy): Eukaryota > Metazoa > Chordata > Actinopteri > Labriformes > Labridae > Tautogolabrus > Tautogolabrus adspersus. Next base: position 22,306,906 of record CM036546.1, read on the forward strand.
ATCTCCAAAGGAGAAAATAATGAGACAAAGAGAGACTGTGATGAGCCTACTAAAATTAAGCAGCCTTACAAATTCCAACCTACATAATAAACATCAAATGATCAACATTTGTTTCAATAAAAACTAACAACTTGATATGTTTTAACAAATACTTCCTTTATTAAAACAGCTGACTAGGAAGCAAGTCTTCATTTTCATCATCAATCAATACTGATGCTTCTATAAAGAACAGGTTTCAGCTGGGTGGCCAACAAAACTAAACAATCAGCAAGTTTGCCCTTTTCTGTTATTTTTAGTGCCTGTTACTGCTACTATGGGGTAACGTCAGAACAAAACAGAAGTATATCTTTACAGTGGTACTTTTGACTGTAACACATACATGGGATGACATTTTTTTTGTCAGAACACAATTCTAAACATAAATAAACAAATCAACATATCGCTATGTGCACATTAGTTGCCAAAATCTATGCAGACTGAAAGTTCTTCATATAAACTTTAACCATGACTCTTTGCAGAAACACCTACTTTTAGAACAGTATCTGGTGATGGGAAAACAATCCACAACATTAACAATTTCCAGTCCATTACCTCTTAATTAGATGGTCTCAAAATGTCCATTCAATGTGCCACATTCAAACCCTTAGCCCTCATGCGACACTTGTTTATGAGGGCTTTCTTGAGCTTTGCTGCCTCCACCGGTGTCCACCCTTTCCATGTGCCACAGTGCATGACGTAAGCTGCAAAAAGAAAAGAAAGCATAAATCACAAAAAATGTATTACAGATTAATACAGTAACAGTGTTCTTCATGGAGTCAACTCATGGAGATCATCAAGTTTTTAGTTGTTACCAAAGAGACAATTAACATCCAGTCTTTGGAGTTTCCTCATTTTAACTTCATATCTTGTACCTTTCAAGTTACCGCTGACCAAAACCAAGTTCTGGGTGTCCAGGTGGTCATTTTTTATGTCACTGCTGTCATAACAAAGTTCAAAATTCTGGTATCCTAACTCTAGTATGCACACTGAAAAAAAAGGTCAAAATGAGTGATATACTTACTTAAAATCCCATTTACTTTTGACTTCTCCAGGACTGTCTTCCCCTCTGGCACTTTTCCATGTTTCCCAAATGCCACTGCATTTTGGCACTCCTCTGCGCTGAAGATCTCATCAAAAAGCAAGTGGAATAGGCGAAGGCAGTCCTTCTTTGCCTCTGCATGTATTGCAGCCAGGCGGGTCGATGACACAAAGAGGCCGCTTTCAGGATACAGCTCTTGTTTTGCAGCTCTGGTTTTTGCTGATCCAACACCAACTTCAGGTCGTAGTTGCTCAATACGCTCCAAAAAGCTTTTAAAAGCATGAAGTTGGTCACCACCTACAACAGACAAGGTGAATTATTAAAGATAGTGGCATTCAGAGTTAAGAAAAAGAAGGACATAGTTTGAAATTTGATTCAGGATATCTTCCTTAGTCATTCTTATTATATTCAATTCTAATTTTCTACAATTGTACAATGACAATAAAGTCATTGTATTTTATTAAAACACTGATATTAATTTTAATAACAATTTCCCATTTCACGGTGAAATAAACTTTGAAACTGTTCATACTGTCAGCACCATTACACATACGTTCTACATTTTGAACAGCCCTTCAGGTTCCATAGATGATTTGTAAGATAAAGACAAAGCAGTGGTGTTAATAAAACAATGAAATATAAAATTCACAACATAAAGAACATACATACTTACTGATACAACAGAGCACCTCCTCCAGTTTCTTCTTCTCCTCCATTAGTTTTGCGATCTCTGCCTTGCACTCTTTGCATGGCTTCCATGCACCAAATTCTTTCAAACATGGCTCTCCATATTCTGGAATTGGACTTCGCTCGATAATGTAAGTATCACCAGAGGAAGTAGAACTATCAAAGTCGGACGAAGAAGCCTGACTCTCCTCAGCAAGAACAGTCGATCTTCCTGGCACACTGGGGCTGTATAACATTTTAAGAAAGCTGTCTCTCTCTGTTCTTTTTTCTGTAGTTGCCGGATACCGCTGCTGATCCAAATCTGGTGTTTGTAGAGAAGGGTACTGATTGAGAGGCTGGTGTGGTGGCTGGGTTGGAGGACAGTAGTACTGTGGCTGGGTATGTAGAGACTGGTAAATTGGCTGAGCTGGTGGAGAGTGGTATTGTGGCTGGGTAGGTGAAGGCTGGGAAGGCGGCTGGGTATGTAGAGACTGGTAAATTGGCTGAGCTGGTGGAGAGTGGTATTGTGGCTGGGTAGGTGAAGGCTGGGAAGGCGGCTGGGTATTAAGAGACTGGTAAATTGGCTGAGCTGGTGGAGAGTGGTATTGTGGCTGGCTAGGTGAAGGCTGGTGTGGGAGCTCATTCGGAGGAGAGTGGTGCTTTGGAAGGGTACCTAGATGCTGGTTGACAATGTGTTGGTCAGATTTTGGTTTTTGCAGCACTGATGTGGACTGAACTGCTGGGAGGCTGTAGAACCGCTGGGCAGCTGCATCTTTATTTTTTATTTCCTTCTTTGTGGTCTTCTTGGCATCCATGCCGTTTTCAGCTCTGCCAAAATAGTTTACTGTGGCATTGTAAAACTTGTTGTCACACCATCTTGCCAGTACTGCTTCTCCAGGCTTCAGATCACTGAAAGAAGCAATGCGTTTTTCGTCTCTGTGTAGTACATCGCAGACTTTGAAAATCTTTGCGTCGTATCCATCCTCAAATGTCAAAAACACAAAAAAACCTGAAAATAAACACACAGTATGTTTACTTAAAATTTCAATTTAGAAGTAGCAACCTTAATTCAACATGCAACTGTTTCTTGATTTATATATTAGGGCAGGGTGATGCCAAGTTAAGTCTAACATCAAGATCCCTCCTGGATGAAATACTGTCAAAAAGAAAAGAAAAAGCAACATAAAAAATTAAATTAAATGCTGAGCGGTGAAATAACAATATAGTTACCATCTTGGTCATCTTTTGGTTAGCCAGGAGCTGGTTCATCAAATCTCTTAGGTGGGTTGCGGGCTCGTTTGGGAACCTCTTTTTTAGGTTGTTCTGCAGGGCATTGCATCCTGAAATACAGTACACAGAAGTAAAACATTTTTAAGAGGTTCTAAATTTTTTATAATTTCATTGTGTCTCATAGTTTCCGCAGCAGTTTGCGGGGTTGATACCATTTTATGCAAACCTTCAAAAGCTTTTAAACCACTTGAGAATCAAAACTTCTGGCATTTTGAGATTTTCATAATGTTGCCATGTTTAGTGAATCGACACTTCCATTCTAGAAAAATGTAAGACCCCATGCTTATTGATACTCTTGAAAGCCAAACAACCTTTAAATGCTCCATAGATCTGTAGTTTAGGATTGTAAAGTTTATGTGAATATGTAAACAAAACAGTCCAAATGGTCTCATGTTAATTGGATAGCTGTAATGGTGCTAAGCCATCACAAATGGATACAACTGGATCCACAGGTCTCAGCTTTGGTCATTCCCAATTTATTTGACTGTAGTAACAGTGCTTTAGAATAACACATCATATTAATACAGCAATTTGATTTTCATTTAATTTGCCCAAACTGCATGTATAATCCATCTTTAGCTCAACACATTACTGTCATACAGTGTCTCACCATGTACAGTATGTTTACAGTAATATTGGTGGTCAGTTTTATTTTTTCTAAATGAATGTGGCAAACCATAAAGTAGCATCATAGTGAATATTTTTGACATTATAATGTACGGCCATGCTGGTGATGCTGTTTACATCCCAAACAAACAGAATAATGAGGTAAGACTAGCCAAACAGGTTTAGCTGTGCAATAACCTTTTGTTGTAATTGACTCAATATGAGCTTTGAAAAAACTGAGAAAAAACCTGGGGCGCCATGCTGCCTAATGCTAGATAACCTAAGCAAGTTCATAGCCACGTGCTAAAGTTTTAAGGCTAACTAACTTTGCCACTCTCGGCACCTGAAGACCAAATTCCTCAAAGAAGTATCAGGACCAACACTAAGTCATAATTAACACGCTAAATTTTACAAAATTGGACTCAATATATTTAACAAAGGTGTAACTTACTGTCTTTTTCGGGATCCAGAGTCGCTTTCTTCCTCCATTCCTCCTCCTGGCTGCTTTTGCGGCTTTGCGCCCTCGGTGTCTTTTTTACGTCATATGTCCGCCTTGCGAATTAAATTGACCAATCACAATTCGGTGTGTACAATGGACAGCACACTCATCCAATAACATTTTTTGATTGCTGACACAACGGCATCTGGACTGCGTCTTGATACGCCTGCGCAGTTCAGCTTCGGTGAGTGATTAATATTTGTACTGAAATTTTGTAACAGAAAATGTGTTTATGGTTACAGAAGATTTCCTCTGTAAGCAGTTTACATCCTCAGCTAACATAATATGATTATTGAATGTTAGAACCAGTAAAGTTACGTTAATAAATCCACAGAATGAAGCCATGCAGTCACAGTAACACATTCTCTTAGCATCACAGCACAGAGCCTCTGCATCTCCTCTCTGCTAGGTAAGAATTCGCAGTTAATGTGTATAACAATGTGCGTTTAATAGTACTATCTCGTGTGTCTAATGGTGAAGTTTAACAACCAAATTGATATTTATTAGCATGCTAATCGCTAATAGCTAATCATGAGTGAAACTGATGTTAATTAGCCACATGCTAGGCGAACTCTGGTTAGAAGCTTGTGTGACGCCCACAAAATATGTCGTCTTCATTCTACTGAGTGAAGCTGAACTGACAAGAAGCACAGTTTACGTGTCTCATTCTTGTCTTCTGTTTTGCAGGTTTGTATGGTTAAAACACATGTATAAGTGCATATAAATATTGATAAACACAACGGAAATATGCTACATTGCATTTGTGAGGTAGTTGAAATTCATGCGTTTGTGAATGAGTAGACATGATGCTAAGGTTACCGCGTGCGGGCCAAGATGGCGCCAGCGATCGTCGCGTCTTTTGTGTTTTAAATTAGCTCCTGAGTTAGTGTTGTTATTGTCATATGTGTACGGTTTCAATGTTCAAAGAAGTCACAGTTATAAGTCTTGTTATTGTCATGTGTACGGTTTCAATGTTCACAGAAGTTTCAGTTATCAGTTTCCAGTCATTGCACTAGGAGCAACGTGCTAGTCTCCCTTTGTTTTACGTCTGTGTGACGCTACATTCAAGGACCTTTTGATAGCCCGGGAAATTATAACAACTGAGGTTAATATTGTCCTCAAGTACTACAGTTTTAGAGTAAAAGTAAAAACTCTGTTTCAGTTAAAGAGCTGAATAAATGTGTGTTTATGTCGTTAAACAATGGAAGCATATAGGATTATTTTGTAAAAAAAAAGTAAACGAAATATGAGTTTTCTCTTGAAGACAAGATATGGAATTAGCAGACAGTATTGTGTTTATTTGTGATGGTGTGAATTCTGTATTAATGATGCAATATTAGGATACAGAAAACAGAGAACACAATGTCAGAAAAAGAAGCATTTATTTTGAATACGGATTAATAAAGATTCTACTGAGTGAAGCTGAACGGAAAAGAAGCACAGTTTACGTGTGTCATTCTTGTCTTCTGTTTTTACAGAAATTCTTATCTGCTCAGTTGTTATAATTTCCCGGGCTATCAAAAGGTCCTTGAATGTAGCGTCACACAGACGTAAAAACAAAGGGAGACTAGCACATTGCTCCTAGTGCAATGACTGGAAACTGATAACTGAAACTTCTGTGAACATTGAAACCGTACACATGACAATAACAAGACTTATAACTGTGACTTCTTTGAACATTGAAACCGTACACATATGACAATAACAACACTAACTCAGGAGCTAATTTAAAACACAAAAGACGCGACGATCGCTGGCACCATCTTGGCCCGCACGTGGTAACCTTAGCATCATACTGAATTACTGTTACATGTTTGCTCTTACTGTCCTGCAAAGTCTTGGAGTGTCGTTGTCAAATTAGAAATACAAAGTTCATCAGCAGGGAAAATCAGTGTATTCATTTTTCAAATAACAACATTTTTCTGCAGGCTTTCATTTGTGAACTTTAGCTTTAAAATAATGTCCGTATTAATGTCAGGAAACCTGATTTGTCCACATGTCAATGTCCACAGACCACTGTATCTTTGGTGAACTCTAGGGATCTGTGTTGAGTCCAAATGTCCTTTATTTTCATCAGTTTATTCAACTGTTTTACTTTATTTTTGCCCTACTGAATAGAGGCTTGTCAAATCATATGTATTAACGGTGTGTGTGCCTTTTCTGTCATTCATACAGTTTCCCTGTCATTGCAACCACGTCGTCAAAGGTCATCATTGCTCCTTTATAGTTGGATAGAGCTTTTTGACAGTGGGGTAAGTAATACACATTTTACCTCTATATTTTAATTTGATGAGCTCTCAACTTAATGTTGAGACTGTCTTTTTTACCTGCCTGTATATGTGTTTATGATTTACTTTTAAGAATAGAATAGTCCCAATATTCAGGAAATGTTTTGTAATTAAAGAAAGAGAGGCTTTTTGACTTTGAGTTAAGGTTTTCAAGTACTTATTTCTCAGGGTATTAATTGCTTATTTTTTGTCCATTGAAATTATTTCAGGGGAAGAGCTGGGGTTTGACCCATTGGAAAATGACACAAAGATATGACTCACGCTGGAGAAGAAAAGTTAGGATTCCAGAAAATACTTGCAAAAGATACAGAAAAAAGGTGAGAAAATGTTTTTGGTTTTTTTGAGGTTATATGGTTAACTGTTATTTAAGGTCTTCTCTCAGCTACATTTCAGTAGTTTCGTTGCCTTTGGCAGCATAGTACTATGTAAGAATATAAGAATTTGGTGCTTTGTTTGAAATTACAGTTTTGTCAAGAATATACACAAACATGCCATTTTTTCTGAGTGTCTCCAGATAAAACTATTGCACACAAAAGCCCATAAGTATGTTGTAAGTTGAATATCTTAACCTTATGATTCCTCTGTTTTTAGCGGGACACACAAAGAGTGGAGAACTCAGGTAACAACACATTTTCTAAATACATAGACATGTGAAGTTTGACATTAACTTTCCTCATAAACATTTGTTTGTGCCAGACTGATTGTGAAAGTCAACAAAATAGGCTGTAAATTATTGATATGATTCAGAAGCAAACAATCAGTGAGTTGGTAAAGTATGACCACATACCCCTTCTATTGCATGTTAAGCAAACTGCAACTGAGAAGCATACCTTCCAGAAATATTTAACAAGTTTTTTGAGGCAGCTATGTCTTTGCATCTACCCTGTGTTGTCTGCACAGATGCCTGTTATATTGCTTATAGGGCTATGATTTGATAATGAAATTAATATCCAAAGATTCAAATATAATATCTTTAAAACACAATCTTCGCCGCACTATTAGTGTAGTAAATGGCTATGTGTTAAGATGGAAAGAATTTCTATTAAAAATAAACAGGTACAAACTAGTAGGCCACAAACTCGTGAATATTTCCTTTGAACACTTGGTGTACATTTAACAAATTTGTAAAATGTTTTATATGATTTTGTTTTGTGTCTAGAATCAACAAACTGGAGGCCAGATGGTTGCTGCACAGAAGGACTAGAGTGCCATGCTACTCCTGAATCTGCTGACTTTGCCCTTGAGGAACATCCATCAATCAGGACTGTGTGTGACAACAACAACCATACATTTTCCCAATGCTCTGAACACACAAAAGAGACACATTACACTGGCCTTAATGAAGAATCAGAGAGTGAAGATCCTTTTCACATAGATACATTTGGTCACCCCCTACATGAGTTTGTTGAGGAGGGAACTTTAGATCATAACCAGTCATCTGATGATGACCTGTTCTTTGATGAAGACCTATTATGTGAAGACAATGCAGGGCTAATTTCAGAGGGAGGAACAACACTCCAAAACACCACAAAAACTGGAGAACAGCCACTTTACAGAAATGCGCCAGTTTCTGTTGCAGAGAGCCTTCTCCTCATTATGACTTTTGCAAACAGACACAAACTAACAGGAAAAGCTCTAAGTGACTTACTCCCGCTAATCACCCTGCATTGCCCATCTGACATCCAGACTGAATGTCTTCAGAATTTAAAGAAATTCAAACAGTTTTTTGACGAGTTTTCTTCCTCCTCTCTGCTTATGCACAAATATTGTAATGCATGCCTTACAATAGTTGAGAGTACAGACACCCAGTGTAAATCCTGTGAAGCAAATGTGCTGATTGAGGGTTCAAATTCCTTTTTCATTGAGGTTCCAATTGAAGCACAGTTGAAATCAATGTTTGCCAAGGAAGGTTTTGAGGAAAAACTTAAGTTCAGGTTTAAGAGACAGAAAAAGTGCAATGACAGCATTGAGGAAATATATGATGGAGAGGTCTATCAGAAATTAACAGCTTGCAATGGGCCTCTAAGTGACCTCAGAAACATTTCTTTAACATGGAACACAGATGGTATACCCATTTTTAAGTCCTCAAAGTTTTCTGTTTGGCCCTTTTATTGCATCATAAATGAGTTAAGCTTTGTGGAACGCACAAAACGAGAAAACATGCTATTTTCAGGTCTTTGGTTTGGGGACTCAAAGCCATCAATGTTGACATTCCTTGAACCACTTTGTGACACTCTGAACAAAATTGAAAAGGATGGAATTTCTGTTAAGTTTGCAGGGACTCAAATACCTTTCATCTGCAAAGTTTTCACCATTGCTGGAACATGTGATTTGCCAGCAAAAGCATTAGTACTTAACTCTGTTCAATTCAATGGCCAGTTTGGATGTCTAAAGTGTGAGCAACCTGGACAAACAGTAAAGACAGGGGAGAAGGGTCATGTCCGTGCCTTTCCTTTTCAGGAGGCAGATCCAAAAGGCCCCCCTCGTACCCACAAGGGGTTTGTTGATAACGCAAAAATAGCATATGATTCCAAACGCACTGTAAATGGTGTGAAAGGCCCTACTTATCTCAGCAGATTGAAAAGCTATGATTTGGTCTTGGGTACTGGCATAGACTACATGCATTGTGTCCTTCTCGGAGTCATGCGTTTGTTGATGTTTCTGTGGTTTTCCACAGAGTTTTCCCGATGTGCTTTTAGTATGGTCAGGTCAATCAGGGAAGTAGACAAACGGATGAAAGAAATTCGTCCAACATTTTGGATTAGATTCCCTCGCTCTGTGTCTTCTCACAGAATGTTCTTTAAAGCATCAGAGTATCGGTCAATTTTGTTGTTTTTTGGGCCAGTTGTATTCAGAGGTATTCTTGCAGGCCTTTACTACAGTCACTTTCTGCTTCTTAGTGAGGCTATCTTCATTCTTCTTATGGAGTCAGTAACCCCAGCTCAAATAGATCATGCTGAAAAACTTCTGTGGAATTTCTGTTCTCAAATTAGTAGCCTTTACGGTGAACGGTACATGACAGCTAATTTGCACTTGCTTGTTCACTTAGCAGATAGTGTGAGAGCTCTTGGACCTCTTTGGACACACTCTTGCTTTCATTTTGAGGACAAAAATGGATTCCTACTTCGTCTTATACACGGGACCCAGAATATACCTGTCCAAATGGTAAATGCTGTAAAGATAATACAGTGTCTCCCTAGCATTACACAAAATATAAATCTGAACCCAGAAGCTGCAGAGTTCTTGGCCAGAATGACAGGTGACAGCGTTTACCAAGCAAGTCATGTTGCCTGCAATGTGGGCATGATTGGGGCATCATACAGCCTGACTCTTGAAGCTAATGATATGTCTCTAATGGAACAGTTTCTTGGTAACAGCCTATGCAGTAATGTTGTTAAGGCATATAACAGAGCTCAAATCGGAAAAACTGTTTACACTTCAAAGCAGTATGTCAAAGCCAAACGAAGAAACAATTGTACAGTGTTATTTTCTGATGGGATGCAAATCAAATATGGCCAGATTGAATCGTTGTGTTCTTACAAAGAAACCAGTGAAAGTCAAAAGGAGATAAAGCTTGTATTTGTGAATGAATTCGCAGTTGCAGGCATAAGTCTTCTACAGGATACCCTGACAGGTGGGACATGTTTTCATATTTTGACCTTACTAGAAGTTCCTATTAGAAGGACAGTTGTTGCACTTGAAAGTATTTTGGGCAAGATGATGTGCATGGATTTGTCCTCAATGCCTGGAATTGTGTTTGTTGCACATTTCCCTAACAAACTTGAAAGGGAATGAACATATTGTGAAGTCAAAGAAGAGATATTATTTTGAACAGCTGATCCTGCAACTGGTTCAAATTTCTTATTGAGAAATGTAAGTTCAAGGACAAATGTAGTTTGTATTGTTATGGCATACCGAGACAAATGAAAATGAGCTCAATTTTTTCAACATGTAAAATCAATTAAAATGAGCATGGTGTATCTGAGCAACTGGTCACCTGTTAATAATCCTGTCTATTTTTTGAAATTTAATTTTCATGACTGTATACTGTATAATAATGGGTTCTTAAAATGTTATTAAGAATTTACCTATTTTTGGTTCATTGTCATAACCTATTCTGTGTCAGTGTCTGCCTGCTACAGCTTACTGCTCCCCAAGTCCCCATGTGTCTGTAGCTCATAATGTTAAAATTCATAGGCCAGGTAGAAAGCTCACTCTGAAAAAGTAAAGCAGTTTGATACTGGTAAATATTTTCTCACATACATAATGTACCTATGTGCTGTGAATATTAAAAAAAAGTGCAGATAACAGGATCATGCAAAAATAAATAAATAAAAGAGAATAAGTGAAAGCCAGTTAGGTTCGTTGTTTTAAAATGTATTGCATTCAAAGAGTACATTTTTATGTCACCGATAAATCATGTTTATTAAAAGAGCAGAGAGCACAAAGCTCTTTTTTTGCTCCATGTGAGATCGACATGACTCAAAAGTTTGAAAAAAGTGAAGGTAGGTTAGATTGAGTAAATTGAGAGAGCTCTCCAAGTTCTCCACCTGAGCTCAAAAAGAGTCTCAAAACTTAAGAAAAATCCAAGAAACATTTCAGAACTTGATGAGATCTCCTTTGGAACTGAAAGGGAGACTAGGTTGAGATTTTGTGCAGCTATTTTATCTGGAGGCAAGGGTGAGAAGCTGGAGAAATAAGCCATAGTCTCATTTAGCTTTCACATGGATCTCAGAGTTGTCTAGGAGAAATAAATGAAACCTTTTTAAGATCTCTTTTCTAAAATTATTTTCCTCTGGGATGAAGTAACTGTGTAACTGTGAGTTAAGAGTCATTGATGGGTAATACATTATGCATTACTTATAAACATGAACATGGTTACCAACAAGAACTCCTGATGAATTCTGCATTAGCTTTATTTTTCTATGCTTCATTCAGACATGACTCATGCAACAGTAATGTATTACTTCAACATGTTCTCTTATCATATACCCACAAATCAGTGCATGTGCGTCTATATATAACAACAAGCTCCTTCAAGCAAAAAACAGTTTGTAATTATCAGCTTTATTCCCTCTGAATCTAGTGCTGATCATTATCAATACAAAGCGAGGAGAAAAATCCAGTTTTGCTGAAAAGTAGCAGTGCGAAATCGACATAATTCCACCTGCAGGTTTTAAACCTCAGGAGTCCTGCCTGAAGAAGGATAAGAATCAAAGGCTTGCAGAGGTAAACAACTCCCCGCTGCAAAGAGATGCTTTGATTACATGACCCACTCATGTGAATGCACCTCTGTTCCTTTCTTCAGCTCTTTTTATATTAAAGATAAAAAGCAACTTTTTACTTTCCCTGTCAACCAGTCGCTCCCAAGGTCTCCTGTAAAAGAGCATTTTGTGCATTATGGTTCAAGGGCAGATAAATATACAGCTCTTTTTTTCCCCTGTCATTCAGCTTTCTTGTTGTGCACACCATTACTGTCATTTATGTGCTGGATAACGTAGAAACAAGTTGATTTACAATGTTAAAGCCAGGCTCATTTCCATACACATCACCTGTCAATGCCAAACTTCCTCTCTGGCCTTGATTGCCATTAAATCCAGCTGTCAGTCCTAATACAGAGTAGTCTCTCTCTGCATCAAGGCTTTTATTTCCTCATATTTACTGATTTTATCTTTGTGCGCATGTGTGTCTGTGTGTGCTGGAAGTTGTATTAATAATTGCACTGTACGTTCAGGTAACCACAGGCAGGGATTCCATATTATCAGAGATGTTGTAAGGTTAATTGGATATTAACTGCAGACGTCAGAGTCACATGAGGACGGCTTTGTTAGGAGAATATTGTGTGGCTTGAGGAAAATGTCACGCTCCACTGAAGTGAATGTAAGATTTTATTTTCTTAGGTCTTTTCTGATCACATTGTTATAATGTGCAGACGACCAAAAATATAATGTAAAGTCTTTGATGTCTCATTTTAAAGGACTTTTAGCTTATTAACAACTCAAAATCCTACAGAGCTCAGTGACGCAGCAGCAGTGATACAGTATAATATAATATGAATGACACTGGATTTAAAAAACACTTACACACTCTGAACACTTACATGGAGATTTTTGTTTCAGTTTTGCATGACTTTGTAGTGTGCACAAATATGTGTTTTGTGTTCGCAGACCAGATATGCACACATCAAATGAAGTTGTAATTTGTTGCGATTGCTCGAGGCACCATACAACCTCTGTTTGATTAGATTTTATGCGAGGGACTGTTTGCTGCAGAATGTGGCTGCGTTTGCATGGCAGTGGTGTCACTCTGTGTGTATGGGTGTGTGAGTCTTTGTGGAAATGCTTGATGGCAGAGGCAGGCTCGAAGAGGTAAGCACGGAGCCGGAGGGCAGATGCTGTTATAACGGTCTGGCATTATCAACTGCCACTCAGCATTAGTTGGCCCCTTACCCTCACTCCATGTCGCACCCCCGCACTGACTCACACTCTGCCGCCTGCTTGGCCACTCACATAGATTAACACTGGTACACCGTGCTTGCATTTAATGGAGTACACACACTGCAGAACACACACACCTCACAGTAATAGTTCCATTTCTCTTTCAGTTGTTCACTGTGTCTCTCTCTTACACACAGCCTTGCAGACCACATCACCTCTTACTGTAATGTATAAATTCATACAATGAGGTAAAGACATGCTGTCACTGATGATTCTCCGTAAAAATGTTTTGGTTTTTTTTACAGGGTCATCGCTGCATGCATATGGCGTTTTGTTCCATTAAATAAACTTCCCAAACAGAAAAACTGAAATGTTTAAAACAAGGGAAGATATGGAATTACAAAGTCCATAGTTTTTGCAGACATTTGGTCCACAATTATGCTAATGCAGGCTGAGAATCTTTCGCCAATGTGTGTGCTAATGCAGCTCCCTCGCGCAGCGAAGGGTCGCTACCTGGAAGTGATAAAATAGAGCTCATGATTAACAGAAGCTTTTTCCGCCTACGCCACTTTGTCAGGGGAGGGAAGGACAAGTAATTGCACCATAAGGTGCCTACAAAACAATGCATAGCTGGGACTTGATGATGCGTGCAGGACCCTGTCGCCCACACTATAATCTACTGTTTCATCTAGGGGGTTTATTTTTTTCAAGTGTGCTTTTAAAAGTTAGAATTTCCTGCAAGAAATGTTATCCGCCATGTAATTCCTGCATGTCGTATTTTTGTGCCTGGGGTTACAAGACGATTGGTTTAGTGGTGTAAAATTAATCCAGATTTAATTTGTGGATTACAGAGATTATAAGGATTATCTTTCACATGCATTCATCCAGCCTATTTGTCAGGTTCAGATACAGGAAAAGAAGGTGTCGTTTTTTGTGGTGGATTGGGCCATGTTTAATACCAGGGCTCTATCACTCTCTCACACTCTTGGATGAGTCAAATGTTTGTTCATGTCAGGCGGTGCGACACGACAACATCTGCTCTGCTTGGTGATGCTGCTTCTGTGTTGCACTGGGGGTTTGTTCGGGTTTTTGTAGTTTAACAGCTGTGTTTACATCGGGAAAGTAGTGTGGTAGAACAAAGAGACAGAATTAAAAATGTGTATCTCATTAGTCGCCCTAAAAGACCTACAAATTTCTCCCACAATGAGAGATGACAATATTGCAACCCAAGCTGACTTTTTGAAATATAATTGAGCAGTACATCACACCTATGTCTGGTCTATTCACTGTCATACTGCAGAATTTAAGTCAACATATTTGAATGAAACAACATTTATCTCTGAAAGTGTTTTTCTCTTAATCTCATTCACATTGAAAAGCCTGTTTTCAGTGCAATAATAAATCAAGGTGGCTTCAGAAACATACCTGAATGAGGACTTTAATAACAAGGAGCTTTGACAGCAAAAATATGTCAGTGTCCTGATTGTGTATCTTTTCACTATGCAGTTTTACATTGACCTATTTTACCTGTGATAACAGGAGACGGCAGCCAGTGTGAGTCATCTGTGTTTTTTTTACAGGGATCTTTATACAGTAATAATTCCCTGTAATGCATGCTAAAAAAGGTTGTGTGACAGTTTAAATTTTATAAAATGGAACAAAGCTTTGTATATGGAGCTGCTGGGCCGCTGTGGCTCAGTTGGGAGAGTCGGCCGTCTCTTAACCGGAACGTTTGGGGTTCAATCCCTAGCTGCTGCAGCCACATGTCCGATGTGTCCTTGGGCAAGACACTTAACCCCAAGTTGCTCCCGCTGCTTCATCGGCGTATGAATGTGTGTGAGTTACTTCTGATAGTTACTTTACATAGCAACCTCTGCCATCAGTGTGTGACCTGCTGTGTAAAATCACTTAGTAGTCAGAAGACTAGAAAAGCGCGATACAAGCTCAAGTCCATTTACCATTTATTTTTAGGGACTAATGCTATGATACGATATGGCACGACTTTATTGTCCTGGTGAAGAAATTTGTCTTGGATTTAGATGCTGCATACATAGCTGCCTCCACAGTTCTATTTATAGATTAAAAACAAGAATAATCAGCATGTAAACAAAGACATATGACAACCAAAAAACAACATGTATTGCACGTTACCCATATTGCACATGAATACAAACGTTAAAGAGAGAACACCATTAAGCTAATGCACATCTCTCCTCCTATAACAAACATGATTTTACTGGTTCAGAAACACTGTATACTGTGACGGACAGAACAGAAAACAAACAAAAAACACAAAAGACAAAGTCTTCAAAGTGATTCCAACTCCAATATTCTCATGATATTCTCTGCTTCCATCCTCCCAGCTCTGCTAAATCCTTCGGCAGTGCTTTCAGAGATAATGTCTCTCTGTTCGTGGCTGTGAATGAACACCATCCCTCCATGAATAATTTGTGATGGGTTAACACTTCCTTCTTGATTCATATGGTGTTAAAAGCAATATTTGAATCTATAAACCAATATGGATGATGTGAGAGAAAAAGCACTGAACAGCTGCTGAATGCCAAACATCTATCGCATAAATGAGGCCTCTGAGAGGAGTTATGATGGGAGTCAACAGAGCCCCCAGGAATCTGTGTGAATAATGTTTCTGTATTGTGTTGTTCATTGTTGTCCTTCTCTTTTGTTGTGTGCTTCCAAGATTTTTTTTTACCCACTTGAATATTAGCAGTAAAATGCAGAGTGCAACCTTTGAGGAACCTGGTGGCGGCAGTGACGGATGGTGTTGGAGGCCAGAAGCAGGCAATGAATTTGAGGTTGATGAGGCGACTCATATCAGAGCGTGCGACATCAGCGCTCACCATCAATCTCTTCCCTTCTCCCCTCAAGACATCTGGCACATGCATCAGCAAACACACCATTCAAAGTGATTGGAACCCAAACCCTGACAAACACTCACACCTAAAGGCTTGAGAGGCAATGCTGCACTCTTGACAAGACACTGGGCCTGCAGCCAGCTGCCTCTAATGTACTACAGTAGAACCTAGTATGAGACTTGAGCAAGCTAATAGCGTACACCCACATCATTTAAAACCACTGCAGCAGAGAGCACAGATGGACAACCTTAAGATGTAAGGAAAGGGAAACCCATGCTTTTTAAGACCTGCAGTGTAACATAAGCCAGATTTTGAAACTGCACCCCCACCCACCCTGCATAGACATGATCCATATTCACATGAAGAAAGTTGTTTATGTTTATACTTGGAAAATACTGTTGCAGTAGCAGCTTTTATTTTGAAATTCTTGGGGTCAATGAAAAGGACGTGAGGGACCAGAGAGAGCGAATTACAGTATTTTTAAAAAACATTTTTTAACTTCTATTAGCTTTTTTTTCTAATTGAATGTAGGCTAAAATATAATTATCCATTTTGATCATTGACATTTCTTTTTTGCTTTTATGACTGGACATTACAAATGACATGGTTAAGGGGCAACAGACAGCCTGGTCGTAATGTACAGAGGCTAAAGTCTGCAGCGGCCAAGGGTTTAAATGCCACCTCAGCCCTTTGCTGCATGTCAACCCCCACTCTCTCCTATCAACATCTCCTGTGGATCAAGCAAAATACAAATTCTGCCTTGAGGATTATATCCTGTAAAGTTCAGGTTGACGGACTAAAGGAAAACAAACAGTAACACATTGCGGGCAAATCGTATTAAAAGCTAAGGCCAGGATCGTTTAGCCAACTTCTTCAAAAATATGAGAAACCCACAGCCTGAATGTTAAAATTAACATTGTTCGTTCATTTCCCACCAAATGTCTGCTGCATGTGTTGCCTTAGGGGTCAGTGTGTTCAGCTTGCATGGCCATTTTATCTCCTCACACCAGCTGTCTGTGATGCAATAATGAAAATAACATAGTAGAATTTGTATGCAAACCCAATGATTGCATTCTGCAACAGAGTTTGCTTGTAGGTAGGTGAATGTGATGCCCTGTATATCAGTAATCACATGTTGGCTTAAATAAGTGTTTTGAAGGACTAAGATTTGGGTTATTTGGGGTTTGTGAAATGTATTGTAAGATACAGAAAACTAGAAAACTGTTTGTTTTTGTAGACTTTTCGATGATCTTTTTTTAACAATAGTATGCTTGTCTGCGTGTGTGGCACTGGCTTCTTGGCCTAACAGTGTGTGCTGTAAAGTTAGGCAAAAGACAAGCACAGCCTACTCATATACAGGGCCATACCTTAAGGCAGACAAACAGAAGGAAAGATGAGTCCTCCAAAACTCCCTGTTATCGGTTATCAGCGCACCACCCGACTGGAAGGGAAGTAATTTAAGAGCCGTTTGAAATGCTGTAATTTGCCTGTGTGATTCATCACCGACACCTACAGCGACAAAACCTCTGATCCTGCAAGCGAAGAAGAGCATAGCAGAAGTGTGTGTGTGTGTGTGTATGTTTGTGTGATACACAAGCAGGCCTGAGTTTGAGGTTTAAAGATAGGAAGCTATAGGAAGATGTGAAGCTTCAATCATCTATATGGATCATAAGTAGTTCTTGCTTCGGCGTAAAGCTTTGAAATATTTTTTTTAGCAAAAGTAAGTAGTAAGTTTCATTTACTAACTGCTAATTGTTATGAATAAAACCTTCTAAATTAAGTATTTCTTCATTGAAAACACACAGGATGTGATTTTATCTAAGGGAGTCACCAGATGTTTGTATTGTTAGATATCCTAAGCAGATTCCATAAATAAAGGTAAACCAGCTGGCTGTGGGTTCAAAGACTCATCAGAAGCCCGAGCTAAAAAATTAACTGCCTTCATTTTGATTTCATACAGGAAGCTGGGCTCTAGATATCATTTTGATGACAACCTGATGGTATCATGGCAAAATAAGGCACACTCACTTGAGATGTCAGGCAGGGTGAGAGAAATTATCATGATTAATGCAGGGCTACAACCAAGCAGAAATGTAATCAGACTCTCACTTGTTCATCATTATCTCTTCCTGATTAATTTCTGCTCAAGATTTTAAATAAGATATCAAGCTTCATCGTGTTGGGCAAAGATCTTAAACAAGCCTTTAAGTCGTGGGTCCATTAAAAAAACATCCATCAAATAAGCGGAATAATAAGCTGTAATACTTTAAAGGACTGGGGCAGGCTGTACTAATCTTTAAACTAATAATACAAATTATAGCAATAGTATTACCAAGTTGATATTATCTGAATCACACACAACAAAAAATGACCAAAAACTGTTCACAAGTCACAACACTGGACAGACAATTATGGTACTCTGATTATCAATGTGCATTGTCACCTCCAATAAGCAATAAGGAACAAAGAGGCGTCCATCACCCGAAACTATTGGACCAAGCAGAAAACTGAGTCATCCAGTGCACAGCAGAAACAGAATATTCCATATAACCATATAACCATATAACGTGTCTTTAGCCTGGAGCTTAACAGGAAAACATCATAACATTTGGGCTTTCCATCCTGAGCGTTACGTCACAACAACCGTGGGAAATATGGTCTATTACATCAAAAAATCAAATCACTAAATTAGGTCAAGAAAGAGCTTAAACTTGGCAGCCACCTCTTGCACAGTGCTAGCCAGTTTTACTTCAGTCAGCTAGGGTGGACTGAACTTTGGATCGTGCCTCTGACCAATTACAAATTCAGACATATGGTGGCTACGCCAGCTGAAAGACGCTTAGCTGTTAAATAGTACGTTTTAAAAATGTCTGATCTTTCCCATTTGCTTCAAGAACGAAGGGGAAAAATATATATATATCTTACATTTTTATTTTTTAATATACTTAACCATTGTAGAGGTTTGTTACTTGTGTGAAACAGATTTGGACAAAAAGGGCGACTAAACAAATAGAGCTTCAAAAGCACCGATGAGGAAACAAAATGTCTATTTGACTTTTCGTCTAACAACTGAATATAGAGTCTGTTGGAAATAATCCGACACATTTTAATTTATTTCCACAGCACACATTAGAGGGAACTGACTGCATGCCAACATCCGATGCCAAGTCCAAAAATCAATCAGTTGCAAGTGCAGGGAGATGTAGCTCACATTGACGATGGAAAAAGGACAGTTGTTTGTCATGTATGGCTGTATGTATCACATATTATTTCATTCAGGAAAAATACTGTAATTGAAAGACCATGTTTGTGTTTTTACACAGTGATGACTTATTTTGGGGTTAGGGTTTTGCAAGTGCAGCTCATCATCAAGATGTAGTTGTTTGCTCTATTGACAATGACCCAAGACTTGTACATGGCTGTCTAACTTTGGACCGTAACACAAAAAAACTCATTAGTTAAATCGTGGTACTTAAAGTCCTGTACATGACCATTCGCATCATACTTATATCCATCTGAGGACATACACACCCTCCGTTTGTCTTTACTATACACACTCGGTTTGAGTGAGAGCTACTAGGCAGCCAGTCTGCTACTGTTCGTAAGGGCTGACTTGTTCCAGTAACACTCAGTTCCGAAGAGTAAGTGACTTGATATATTAACAGAGACTCGTATTTTCTTCCACCAATGTCGAAAGCAAGCCAAAAGCAACTTGCTAACTAGCGTTGGCTAACGTGTGTGGAGGATTGTTTTGCCTCCAGCTAAGCTCGCGCGCCAAAAAACGTCACATTGTTTACTAAAACTAAAAGGGTCTATAGGTGACTTTGCAGATGCTAGTTCAAAACAATGCAAAGAGAGGTGGCTTGTTAAGAAGTTTTTTTTCTTAAGTCCAATATTTTAAACCAGTATGAGTGTCGTTATAAATCTCATGGATTTGGAACGGTTTGTACAGTACTTTCACACAGTCTAAAACAGACACAAAGTCTGCGGGATGTGTTAATACACAACGTCATGCAGTTTGCATTTGCCAGTTAAACTGTTCTTCATATACCTCCTGGAGAAACCCAGAGTCTATCATTTAAAAAAAAAAAAACTCAAGACATACAAATCTAGACTCTTACAATTTTTTGCTTTGTTGTCATGTCCAGGACATTGAACACTGAGATTTGTCTGGTGGTTTTGGTGTACTTTGGTGTACTGTCTAGCCAGCCGCAAGGACATAAAACGCAGCTCTACGTCTGTGTTTTGCTTCTAAGAGCATCCTCAAGGACGGTATTCTATAGAACAAGAGGTCATGTTTTTTTGCTGTCCTGTTCTGACTTCCAACTTCCAAAGTGGTCTTAAGTCTCAGCCTCTGTTGCTTCATCTGCCATCTTGGATATCTACAGTGTCTTTGTTTACATCATGTCCTAACCTTAAAACAAAGTCCTCTGAGTCCACTTGAGGTGGATGTTCTAGCTTACAGGTGGAGCATGTGCAATTTGTTTTTTTCTGTGGAAACAGAAGTAAGGCAGCTTTCCTTTTAGCTAGTGGGTAAAATCTGAGCTTGTAAATGTAAAAGGATTCGAGCAGTAAAAGGCTGAATGTATAAGCCTATATCCTGCCAGCTCAGTATTCACCAAATCCATTTTATAGATAGCAGCGTACAATGAAATTTCCCATTTCTTTATCTGTCACTTCTGC
The DNA here is from genome assembly GCA_020745685.1 of Tautogolabrus adspersus. Lineage (NCBI taxonomy): Eukaryota > Metazoa > Chordata > Actinopteri > Labriformes > Labridae > Tautogolabrus > Tautogolabrus adspersus. The sequence continues at coordinate 22,327,326 of CM036546.1, forward strand.
AAATCCAGACGGTGATCTCCATGAAACAAAGCCGTGTTTACAGTATGTAACACTTTTCTCATCTCCTCTATCATTTCAACTCATCACATTATAGCCTCACACATTCTTAATAATTCCTGTTTGTCCTTTTCTCTATCTTTCTCTGTATGCTCTATTTCCAGGCATGAGCATGCTTATCTCCAAGAAACCGCACTGAATGTAGAGAGCACACTAAAAAAGACCTGATGCAGGAAGACATGGCAGCTTACTTACTTAATGCAGATTTATTTTGATTGTTTAGAAAAAAAAGGTATTTTTTTCTCACACTGGTAATTATGTGTTTTGAAACGCTATGGATTGTGAATCTCTGTCAGTTAAAGAGAAAAGAAAACAGAGAGCGTCATCAGTTGTACATAGGCAGAAAATGAAACTGACTAAAACTCAGCAAAATAATAGGAAGGCTCTGTTGTTAAAATTAGGGACCAAACCATTGTACCCTTACTACATTTAAATATTATGTGAACTTAGATTTCACAACCCTTGTTTCTGTATTTCTCTTTGAAGAAATAGCGTTACATTATCCTTAAAATATGCAGACAGGAAAGTCAAAAGAAATCAAATGCGTGCTGAGTAACTTTACATAATCACAAAGCTCAGTATAAGTTGCACATTTAAAACTAAAAAAGATAGATTATTATTTCTTGCCTTGAATGAAGAAAACACCCTGGACTTTGTGTGACAGGTTGATGATTGTTAAGGCCTATACATTTCTGGCGTGAAAAGCACTTTTAGTCAGCTGCCTTTGCTGCAGACTTGAAGCATCGGAGCAGCTCAGTGATGTATGTGGTGCTCTGTCTGCCCAGACAGAGAAGGGGATAGTGTCGTAATTGAAGCATTATATCATGTGCCTCCTGATCTGATGCTAACTGATGTCTTACTGATAAACTGGTACACTTTAGCTTGTTTATTGACCATGGTTGACAGAACCAGACTATTTTAAAGGAAAACCTCTTCTGAGTTGTGGATTACTTAAACTTTCACAGGAGTGTATCACAATGATTTCAATCAGCAATCTTGTCCTCTCTCCTCTATCTTAAAATAGTTCCTGTATAGAGCTTTTTCCCCCCTAAAGTAGTGCACTTTCACATTGCATTATGTTGTTATATTACTTTGTGTTACTTACTTTTACAATGACTTTGTGTTAGTGCTAACAGTGTGAGCTATGTCATCCTTACTTGCTGAAATATTTTACCTTGGATCACTATTTCCTTGAACTATTTGCCACGAGACACAATATCACAACAAATGGAGGAAGAGATGAGTTTTCAAACCCGTGACCCGCACGCTGTGGAATCTCAAGCTATTTGTCTCCAAGCCCAGAAATGGGAAAGTCCAACAAAAAGGCAACATGTTGAATTATTTTAATTTAATGGATTGAAAACTCCCGAGGCTTTGAGGTACCACTTAGAAGTCCCAGAGGGCCACTGATGGCTCTTTGAGGCTGCCAGTTTTATGGTACTTTGTGAAAAATTCATACAAAGTGTATTCTATACAATTTGTGTGTATGTCACAAATGTTCAATATTTTTCCCAAAGGATAAAAACCTCTTAACACCAAATTACTTGGTGATGGCACATAATGTCTGATGTCACAATATCACATAATGGCATCCGTAGCCCATAGGAGAACTTTCAGTTCTTCCTTTTCTCTCACCTAGCAGACCCCTGTATATGTCCCAGGTGAAAACCAATCAGCCTTGACATAACTGCAACTGTTTCACAGCAGTTTTAGTACATGGTGACCTTTAGGTTTTACCATCAAAACCACTTAATGTTCAAGTTTCCAATGCCTGTACCTTTTATGATGCAGGTACATACATTCCATTCGTAATATAGTTCAAAAGACGGCTGACTGTTAACAACTCAAAATGTGTGCACATGTACACAAATATTAATATTACATTTGGTGTAAAGAAACAAAAGAAATTATAAAGATGAAAACAGTATTCTAAAATGTTATGAACATCTACGCACTTAATAATAGTGGTGTTAGGTCTGATGATGATGATGATGATGATGATGATGATGATGATGATGATGATGATGTTGAGGCTAATTAGAATTTTCATGACAAGCTGTCGACGTTGTTGTTGATGATGATGATATATATGATGATATATAAAAAATGTCAGGTCCTGTCAGCACCTGTGTCTGATGGGACTTAAAGCTGTTCGTTAGCACTTACTGACGTTATTTTCTCCTCTCTAGATCCTTCTTTGTGTTGTTCTTAAACTCTGATGTACGTCGCTTTAGACAAAAGTGTCTGCTTAATGAATTGTAAATTGTTCGAACTCGTGATTCTTTGACAAAAGCCCTCTGAGTTCAGAACCAGGAGTAAGATGTTTTTGGGGAATGTCTAATGGAAGACTTTACCATTGACATCCAGATTTTCATTCATTAGTCATTACTTTTTACAGAAACCTTTGTTATTCAAACAAGCTGTATTTTATGTCTGGGCATAGTTCACATTTTTGCATGTTCAGCCGACCTGCTGTGAACTTTGAGTGTGGTGCTAGCTTTTACTTCAGTTTCTTGTCAAAATTAAGTTATTCATGATTGTATTATTTCCTTTTCTACCTTTTTGAGCCAGCTGTTACACCATCTATAGATCTCCATAAACATGGTTAGTCACTGACTCCCATTCTTAGTCATCATTGGTAATTGTACCAGCACTCAAAAGCACAGAGCAGTGTGATCATTCATGAACTTCAATCATACACTTGTTTCTGGAAATACTGTTCACTGTGGGGGCTTAGCTTGAGAACAAAAGAAGGAATGGGCTGCTCATTGCCTCTAAATCTTTTGAAACCCTTGAATGTGCTTGGCAGACCATTGCAATGTGAACATGAGAAGCTGCAGCCTTAACTGTAAAAATAATTATATATATCAAATTCACTTATATAAAAACTTGTATAATGTTCTGTAATGTAGACCTATAGGTGATGTATTGTATAACTGCAATGCTGCTCTACACCTGTTGAATCATGGAGCCTGTAGCCTCAATATTTTTCAGTGAGCAGACAAAGTCTATATTCTTTTAATGCTTTACTGTTCTGTGGATGGCATAGTGGCTGCTCTGTTATCTAAATGAATCAATGAGTCAGATGGTGGTGACTCGCTGCGCGCTGTATGCTGCATTTACCGGGCCTACAGTGTCTCTCTTTAATGTTTTAATAACGATCACTGACTGGAAGTGGCTACTCTGCAGTGCAGTTAGACCACAATGACGACAAAAGAATCAGACTGACTGTTTACTGTGTTCTGACTAAAGATAATAAACGGAGATTCTCCAAAGATATATGTCAGTTTCGGTCTTTGTTATGAGTGAATGTTCTGGAAGAAAGAGAAAGTGAGAGAGACAGAGCGAGAGAGAGACTTCTTGTTCAGGCGCTCCAGCATCTTTTATGTTTAAAGATATTTGTTGGTATTTGATTGTTTTAAAATGCGTCGTATCAAAACATTTCTGAAGAGTAACATTTTGACAACCTTAATCTAAAGCTTTCAATGAGCCATTTGTGTAATGGAGGTGTGGTTATATATTGCAGGTTTGGCTGAGGCTGTGGTGCAGGGGCCCAATGCGATACCTTTTCCATGGGGCCTTGAAATCCTGGAAACGCCCCTGTTCAGTATCGTGACTGACGCTGAGACCTTAGAAGAGTTGCAGCCACCACTGAACACTGTGGAGCTTCAGCACATGGCTTTGTAATTTTCTTTCTCTTCACAATGATGCATATTTACATCCGCTGACAACCGCAGAAATATCAATATTTCTAATATTAGGAAAAACTGTGAGTTTTGGGAACTGGCAACCTTTACATAGCACCTGGGATACCATTTAAATTACTAAAATCAAACATAAGCACAGTCCTCACGAAGTCTTCCCTTCCGTGATGTATTTCTATATTCAGTGGAGAATCCTTCCACTTTCTCCACTGCCAGGATAAAGGTCTACAAAAGCTCTGGCAGCTTTAAGTTATTTTTTTTTATGTGGCTGGGTTAGTAATGCTGCTGTTTGGGAAGTGAAGGGCAAGAAATTCATCATGAAAGCATAAGTAAGTGCTCATTAGAACATTTGCTATTTAACGTTGACTTACGTTAGCATCAGGATCACTGTCAGCTGTCCCTTTCAGTCAGTGTTCTGGGGCAGTAATGCTAGTTAAAAGGCAGGAATATTTGCCCGAGTCAACACAACATTTTAAGGCACGATTAGGAGAAGTTTATTCTGATGTTCCCTCTTGTGACAGTGAAGCGTCTAATATCATTAATCCACAAACTCCTCCTCCCTGTCTTCTTTCTCAGATGGGGTTCTGTAGAAGTACAATCCTGGCTCGTCTCCACGTCGGAACAACAACTGTCTTTCCTTTAAAAAATGTAAAAGTAAAATTGGTTTAAACACGTAGTTAGCAACTTCTCCTTCCAGCTGCCCCTCTCTTACCTGTCAGGCGGGCAGTTCCATTAGTATGTGACATATCATGAAAACTCTGAATTAGCTATCCTTTTGTTCCCCCAGACAATCTACAGAGTGCAGGTTCGTCTGTCCTCAGGTTCTATCTGTGGACATGGTGTCATGTTATTGTAATGCACAAACTACCACGTAGTATGTTCAAAGGTACTCCTAAACGCGTCCATGTTGCATGTCCAACTTGTTGCCAATCCGCAAACTTGAACGCGGTTCACTCGGGTGTGACTTCATTCCCAGCTCCGAGATCCAAGTTCTGAGGTCAACAGAATGCACCATTAGTAGCAGAGGCCTTACAGGGGCGAGACAGGATCAGCTGAGCCAGCGGGGAAGCGAAGCGCTGTGTGTTTGTGCATGTCTGACTGTGTGTGTATGTGGAGCTCTGTGCTGTGCTTCCACAATGCCGAAACACAACGGCAATTCAAAGACTTGGACACCAATATTGCGCCGTTATGGAATGAGTACGAATGAGCAAAGACTTGATGACGTCTGAGTTTAGTTACGGAGCTGTTGCAAAAAAAAACATTCTGAAAAGGGCTTATAAGATAATAAAAATATAATGAATATAAAAGCAGTTGTTTTTTGGCACATACTTTTTGTATATCTTGTTAGAGTTAGACTAATACAATTTGTAAACACATTGAATCAGTTCTTCAGTCAGCTCTTGGGAGTGCTGCTGATAACTTTGTAATGATCTCTTCCACAGCGAACCTCTCTTTAAGCTTTATTGTCAGCTGCCTTTCATGTCAAAGATTAGCTATTCACCAAGATGATGAATCTGATTTATCTCAGATCAGACTGCATGCTGAAAACAACCGCAGAATTACTAAAAATATACTGACGCTGTAGCCTATGACGTACAGATGCCAGTCACATAGATTAGGGGTGTCTTCTTCTTTTATATGGATGAAACGACAGATATTACCGACAGGGTGCAAGTTTTATGTACGCACTTGTTTTTGTAAAGGAAAAATTAAATGCAGATGAGCTCTCTGGGGGATTTTTATTGCCATCAGACACAGCGTCATTACATTTGAAAGTTAAAGTCAATTTGTTCCTTTTTGCATTTATACTGGGTCTGTTTGTGAGTCTGCTTTGATTAGCTTTGGTTGGTGGATAAGTTAGTACTTCAAGATGATGGCATTGCTAAATATGGATTAAACTGTTCTCTGCAGTTAGTTGGTGCTATATTGGTGAGTGTAAAAGTGTTACTTTGAGGTGTCTATAGTTCTGCAGATTATTTTTTGTTGGTAATATCAGATCAATCCTGATTCACAAATATTTTTAAGTTTTTTCATGTGCCGTGTCTTTGCATTTGAGCTTTCAATGTCATACGTTGTCGTACATTTGAGTTACAGGAAACAGCAACGTGTGCTGACCCTTGTCAAAGTTACACAAAAACATGAGGCTACGATTGTTAGTGATTATGACGAGTGAAATTTAGGACTCCATAGTTAAACAAAAGTTTAAAGGTTAACAAAAGTACATTTTTAAGCACTTACAGTAACTTACATATGTATGTTCAATTGCTTATGTGGCTTTAGTTAAATACATTTAAAAATGTCAACGTAAAAAAATTCACATGGAACATGAATATGAATGTCCTTGGTCAAAGTTCAGCATTTTTTGGCCCCTTAAATCCACCCTGACCTCCTCACTGCATGGACTTTCTGGCTTTTCAAACCACATCCCACATTTTTACATTTTTATCTCTTTAGCATTAGCACATAAAATGACAAGCTGTCTCTGCACCATATAAGCCAGGAGAGTCTAAAAGAAGTGAAATGACACGCGAAAAGCAAAATAAGGGGTTGTGATAATATGCAAAATGACTTTGACATTAACATGTCAAACAGAGACAATTTGGAGAGACCGGGTTTCACAGCAGAAGCTTTGACTTTAAATGGTAGGAAAAGGAAAGTTATAAAATTAACAATGATTCTCTTTGAAGGTTGGCGTGAACAACAACAGGACCTGAAGCTGAACCTGCTAAAGGTTTCAGGAGCCTTCTTTGGGCATGTATGCAGAAACATTCAGATGTTGCAATTACTGTTTGTTTTTTTACAAAAGTTTGCAACAAAGGCATACTATGAACATTTTGGTTGCAAAACATTGTATTAGATGATTTGTTTATGATATATTAAATGATTAACAGACTGAAATGAATATTTAATGCTCTATATGAGCTACAAAGCGACCATCCGTTATTCTTTATTCCTGAAACCGCTGCTGCAGGGTAAGGGGCTCAGACGAAGTGATTTACAACATGCTGCAGAATCAGCCTTTTTTACATTTCACAGCAAAGATTCTCGATGAGTGATACATTTGGCTGTAAAAAGTACAGATGATCAGATTTTTACTGTGAAAAACCCCACTTACACGACCCCACTCAGAGACATTGGGCAAGGTAAAACAACATATTTTGACCCATTTACCAACATAAGACAACAGCTACCTTTAGCATTTATCCACTTTCTAGCTAACATTGCGGTTTGGTATGTAAACACATTTAACCCCCCACAAACACGGCGTATACAAATGTCTCAAAGATGTTCCAAGTTATTTCAAAATAATATTTGCCTTCTCTACTTAGTGTGTACATCCAAAGTTAATATCGTCTGAGTAAAAGTTGGATGATAATGTTAGCTGTTGTCTGACGGTAATTATTGGGTTATCCAATATTCGGTTTTAATAACTTGAAATAAGGTCTTATGTCCTTCCATGTTTTTACATTGAAAGTGGTGAAATCCTTATAATTTGTGGGATAGTCTACGCTCATACGACTTGCAATCTGAAACAGAGCAGTGTGACACTATGATAGCATTTGAGCTTCCCATCCTCAGGCATGATGTCGGGTTAAACTGGCCGCTGTTTGAATTTGTTCAATAGTGACGCACTTGCAATGCAGTACGTGGTAAAAGGTCAACAGAGGATTGCCGAAGCCTGTAGGAACATCAGACGTCACCGTGAATAACCGATACCAACAGGGGAGAGGAGGCGGGAAAAGTCAAAGACCACAAATGGCACAGATCACCGCCCAGCCGCTGCCATGATCTGGAGCGAAAGGAGGCAGAATTACATTGGACAAAACAAACAAGCTCAAGCGTTAGAAATACAGCAAACCAACTAGAGAAAAAAGGAAAATGTCCATAAGAGAGCACCCCTCGTGGTTGGGTTTCTTAATAGAATTCTAAGAAATCATGAGAATTTTCATCACTAATCCAATGATGGAGAATGGTACCGAAATCTGTGACACAGATACAATGAAAGATACATTAGTCACCATTACAAGTATAGGGTAAGGTGAGATCTGCTTAGTATGTGCAAGAACCTTGTATTATACTGACACTTCTGCCATGAATTATCATCCAGTGGGAGGACAGGATGTACACAACGGGCCTAATGTAATCCAATTTATTTATTTATTGTGAATTTGAAATTCAGATTTTAAGGAAAACAAAATGTTGCCGTATTTTTTATGGTTATTTAAGCATCATTGGGTAGACCAAGGGTGGCGTTCAGTCAAGTTATGGATGTAAAATTGCAGTTTAATATGCACATAATCTAAAGATTTTTTAATGCTAATACTTGGCTGTAGTTGTAGCAGTTGGAGAGATGTACAACTGCTGTGAAACTGTCTTATGATATGGTATTCATCCACCACAAATGCTCTATAGTTCCTCCTAATCCTTTCACAAAGGCTACAATAACTCAATCACACAATACCTGTGCACATAATGACATCGCACAATGAAGCAATGAATAGCTTTATATAGGAGGGGAATGTTTTTCTCCTGTTTCGTTTCACAGAAGTTTCACACTGCTGTGGAAGCTACAAAAAGAGCACATTTCAAATAGACTGTCTTTTCTAGAAAAAGAGCAGAGTGAGAGATTGAAGTTGATAATGACTCGTATCTGCAGGGATGCTTAACATCCCAAAGCCTGCGGACAAGCGGAAAATTTCATGGAGGGATTGAATGGCTTATTTTCACAGATAATCTTTATTAAAGAATTTAAATCCATATCTGACTGTATAGCTATGTTTTTATACAGTCAGATATTCAAAGTACATCACTTTCTTGTGTAGCTACTCCGACAAGCTTAAGCAAAGAGATATGTTCAGAAAATAGACTATGTACGCTCGGGGCAATCATTAAAATACAACACAGATGCTATCACTCTCTGACAGTGTTTTCTAGGCATCGCGTTTCCAGTTTTTTCTGTGAGCTCGAACATTTATTAAAAGTCTGTATTATAAGTCTGCTTTAAGCAATGTCTGAAGCAATACATACTTCAAATGTTTGGAATAAATTTCAGGTCCTCCAGTAGGGAGGTATCTAGTTCCATAACGTTGAGTCACTCGCCCACAGGAAGTCTCTTTGTTTTTGCAGTGTTGAAGGGAGAGTTGTGCTGTTAGTTTGCAACATAACCTACTTCAACCAGTGTCCCTTATGTTCATCTCAAACTTCAAAACCCAACCATTTCATGTTAATTCTGGGCAAGAGGTGGCACATACCTGAATGAAGGGACAGCTCCAGAGCCATTAATACATTATGTTGAGTACAGCGGTAGGTTTTTGTTGATGTTTTCTTTTGATAAAGCTTTCTTAAAAATAAAGCTGTACATGTATCATTTTTGGACAAAGTCACTTGTCCAAAAGGAGGTATAGTGGCTTTATCAGGATAGTCCAGGATGTACACATGATTTATGTGCAAGTCAAAACCAGATAATAAAGAACACTAACACTTTGGGACACCTTTGTACAATCGCGCCACGTGGCAGTGATAATGAACACACAGCTTATGGCAATCTGTGAGCAGAATACCTTGAATTATCGTTGTCAACTCAGGGGATAATAGAGCATGATCCCTTCTGTCAAACTGAAACAACTAATGCAGAATACAAAAACTATTGCACTCAAAATATAATATTTCATCAGACAGCTTTGCTACATATTTGTGAAGGCTCTCCCGGGGATAAAACATCTATCAGGAACAGAAGCGTATTGGCATACATCCGCTTAGCCACGTTTTTGTGTAACTAATTGGATAACCACACCAAGTAAAGCACGAAATTGCCTTTTTTTTATCCCTCCTGCAGCAGTGGATGCAACCCTCTCTGCAGGGCGTTGGTGGGGCACAGAGGCACACACATTTATGAGTCATACATTTAATATGCTCTCCCTTCCTACTCATATCATAAACACTCAGAGAGATGGAAATGAAACATCCCCTTTTCTCTCTTTAACTACGTCGCAGACTTCGTCAGACGGTGGAGAGAGATTCTCTCCTCTCCGTCCTTTGAGTGTTTCTCATCCGTACTCTCCAGTGGCCCCCGACTCCTTTTCTCTTACCCTGTCTGACACTCAGAAAACACTGCTTTGACTGCCCATCTTAACAGTGTGTCTGTGTGTGTGTGTGTGTGTGTGTGTGTGTGTGTGTGTGTGTGTGTGTGTGTGTGTGTGTGTGTGTGTGTGTGTGTGTGTGTGTGTGTGTGTGTGTGTGTGTGTGTGTGTGTGTGTGTGTGTGCAGTTTGGCTGAGGAGATAAGAGATTAGCATTAGTCAGATAATGATTCAGGACGCCAGGTGGCGAATCATGCTCTCTCTGGCTCTCTGTCACTTGTCTCCTCTCACTCGCTCACATTGTCAATGCTGCTCTTCCATTCGTTCGCTGTCCTCTCCCACAGTTCCCCTCGTTTTTTTTTTCTCCTCACATTTTCATCCCCGTCTCTTATGTCCCCCCATGACTCCCTCTTTTTTCTTTTTCCACGCCATGTACCCCTTGTTGCAGCTGTGGCAAACTTAATAACCCACCAGGTTCCCGGGGTGGGCATGGACAGGTTAACAGGGGAGATAAAGGGGGTAAAGACAGATCGTGTGAAGGAAGGAAGGTGTGTGTGTGTGTGTGTGTGTGTGTGTGTGTGTGTGTGTGTGTGTGTGTGTGTGTGTGTGTGTGTGTGTGTGTGTGTGTGTGTGTGTGTGTGTGTGTGTGTTGGGGTGGGGGGCTGGGTTGTAGTGTAGACTGAGAGAGAGAGAGAGCGGTGGCCAGATGTGGAGAGATAAACGGGAAGCGTGTCGGATCGAGGTGGAAATTGAGCACGAATCTCAGGGAGTGTACAGAGAAAAGGAAAGCTGCTGGCATGGTGTGCGTGATGGTGGGTAATTTAGAAAGAGTGGGACACAGGAATGTGTAGTGAGAGGCAGAGAGGGTTATAGAGAGCCATGTAGAGGTGGATGGAGGCAGGGATAGAGAGATAGAAGGAGGGGTGGTGATCCTGGGGGCCTGATGACTCATGGCTGTGCTGCGGTTTGTGCGTCACTGGCGCTGGCTGGAGGAGGAGATAGTGGAGAGGTCTACGCATTTAATTACAGCCTTCCAATTTAGACACACTGTACACACACACACTCGCGCGAAATAATATCAAAAATAATTGTCTTACAAGTACACTAATTTGTAACACGCACGCAAGTGTGCAGTGGAGGTAGGCGAGCACTCAAAAGACGTTTGAAGCATCTTTGGCGTACTTGAAAACGGAGTGTAAATGTTTCTTTTATTTTTTCTATTTTTTACCAGCACAGGTATCGAGCTAATGCGGTCACAAGCGTGTCGAGCATGCACGTTCGCACTGTGCCGTCATCCCATTCCAGACAGACCTTCAGGCAGAAAACTTATCAAACCCCCACCTCCCCAAAAAAGGAATCCAAAATACCAAATGGTAACCCTTTGAGCAGTTGCACCACACAGCTTGTGACTGGAATATGAAAAAGAGACACAGACATACAGAGAGATGTGCAGGACTCGCTTTGATGACGCAGTAGAGCAAACTCTTCTTCGCTCAGATTAAACTACACGCTTGATAGTTTCCAACACACAATCTACGCTGCATGATGTTCCAGTCTTCCTGCTGGTTAAAGGTCACCCTTGCAGGAATAGGATTTCTGCATCACCTGTCATGTAGTTTGATTATTTATGCTTTTATGGTCCTGGATAAGACATGCAGTGCTGGAGATTTAAAAGAACATGAGCGTGTTTTTTGTGGCATTAAACTTTATTATGGTTACCGATACAAAATAGGTTAATATTTACTTAAATACTTTTGTATACAACAAAACATGCAGTTTCTCTGCATAATTAAATCTTCTCCAGTCATGTCAACTTAATTTTACTCAAAAAAGGATGCAAGGCACAAAATAAATTTTACAGCTGTAGGCATATATGAAGTTCTTCAGTGGCAATGTACATTTCCCATAAAGTACATGTATATGTTGTTTTTTTATTTTACCACATGGTCCCTGAGCGTTATATATAATAAAATAAAGTTTTAGCTTTACAACAATGCAATAAAAAAAATCTAAATATTTATTCTAAAACAGATTTTAGATATTTAAACCGTTTTTTTCCCCACAACACTGTAAATCATCTTGAACTGGAAGCAGTGAGATGTGATTTATCATCTATGATATGTGATTAGTTGGGGCTCGATTCTTGTGTGATCAGCATAACTAGAAACATCAGCTTGTGCTTGATAAGACATTTCTCTTAAATGCATTCACTGGATCTCTTTTTTATGACTAGTTTTTAAATTGTATTGGTACACATTTTTACAAAGCATGGATTTTGTCAAATGCACACATATCAAGATGCAACAGACATTAGGTGTTTATGTTTTGCAGCATCCTAAGTTAAATCAGTTCAGCTATTATTTTCTGGGATTGATTTACCTGCAGTAGAATTTAATGTGTGTGTACTTATTTGTTTCAAAGGAAGAAAAGTACAAACTGATGTCACATGAACATAAAAACAACACCTGAACATATCAACAACTTACACTCAAAAATCCAAATGTTGATGTGTATCAAAGCATGTTTGTTAGTTTCTATCATTCACATTAACTGTCAGAGGTTTGAATTTAACAGATCCACAGCATGTTTTCCATGAGCTCTTTGGGCTGCTTTTAATTTGTCCTTCTTTGACTTCCCTTTCCTGTCCAAACACATTACCCTCCTTGTGTGCCAATTATCCCCTAAGAGGCTGAAGGCCTCGCTCTTAAACAATGGGAGCAATCAGTTGCCTTCTCTTCCTCTCTCTGTGTGCCCCCCTTTACTCTGCTCACTTATCCAGCAGTGAGTGAAAGGGATGATATATTTTTTTCAAACAACAGGGAAATGGCAGAGGGAGGAGAAACAAGTGGAAGAAGGAGAGAGAGAAAAAAAGAGAGAGAGGGGCTGCTGATTGGTTGGGTTATGTTGGTTCAAACAGTGTAGAGGCACATTTGACAATAAAACACATGCATGCAGATGTTGGCTGCCTTTTCCAGAAAAGGTCAAAAAATACATCTGCTCTGTCACCCTTAGCACTTATCCTCTTAACACTCAAATACACAAAAACATGCCCATCGACTTAAATTACCCTGCAACAAAGATGCTAACAGAGATCAAAGCCTACAGAAAACGCTCAGATGCAATCACACATGCAGGTGTTTTTCTGTAAGACTGGAATAAAGCCAAATATCATTACAAATACTGTGGTTTTACTTCTTTTAATCTTTTTTTATTTTGTTTTCTACTAAAAAAACGTTTCATTTGTTTCTCATAGTGCAATTTCACGAACCTTAAAAAAAATGGAATTGATTTTTTGATACATATACAAGACAACAGGAATATTTTCTGTAAATGTACTAAATTCTCAAGTGATAATGTTCTATAAGTAAAGCCATTTAAAAAAAATAATCTGTTGTGTCATTTTTTTAAATTAAATCAGTTTTTTTACTCCAGCAGATTTTCTGGGTCTTTCAATTTAACGCCTATTTCCCCTCCCATTCATGTCTGCTATCATGAGTCGTCAGAGGTGCCCTTCCCTGGGGAGGGAAATCCCAGCTGCCACTAAATAACTTTTCAGATCACACCAATAAAGCTAATGTCCACGGACACTAAAGGCCGTGGAGTCCATTTAACAGCTGCTTAACGCACGGGCACACAAGTGACACACATCCACGCACACATATATGGGTGTGCGCACACACACACAGATTGTTGTGGATTACTCTAAACAGGCTAATGATCTCCTCAATGGGACAACTGGGACTCCTTTGAGAACGTCTTCAGCCTGAGGTCCCACAGGGACCCGAAGAGAGGCTCAGGGGTAATTACAATGCAAATCCTGTGTGTGTGTGTGTGTGTGTGTGTGTGTGTGTGTGTGTGTGTGTGTGTGTGTGCGTGTGTGTGTGTGTGTGTGTGTGTGTGTGTGTGTATGTGTGTGTGTGTGTGTGTGTGTGACCAAGATTATAGGCTAATCTAAAATCTACAATCAAGCAGCTTTAAATGTGTTGGATATATAAGAACTGAATATATAGTCATGTTTACATTTACCTCTGTTATAAACCTTTCTTCAACATATTGACCTGAATTACTTTAAGTGAATGACAATGTAATATTTTATATTTAACTTATACAAAAAAAGAATAATACAAACAAAGGAGCATCATTTTTTCCACCTTTTAGGCCTCTAAACAGCTTTTTAACAAATAAACTGTCATTTTCCATCGAAGTCCTTGAACACAATATTTTGTTTGGTGTTCTTATTTTTCAAAGCTGTAGTTTAAAATAATATAAGGCCTAACTAAACATGTCAGTGTACATGTTGTTTTCTGTTTCCATTAAAATGCTTTTTTTTAAATCCAAAATCAGGTTGAGCAAACCTTTCTGAACATCTGAACAGCACCTGCTCTGCACATTGTAAAAGATATTAAACCTTAAAAGGGCTGAGATGCAGAAAATAGAAGGACAAGAAATGGAGGAGAGGCTAATTGAGAGGGAGAGAGGGATGGGGTAAATGGATGTATGATTGATGTGAGTTGGATGCAGGGGGGGGGGGGGGCACAGAAAATGAGGTGGCAGGCACAAATTGGTCCTCACTTTTTTTTGTCATTCTGCCTTTGTTTCGCCTCATAACCCCTCATCATCATCATCATTATTACCCCCCACCCTTTCTCTCCCTCTTTTCTGCCCCTTTTCTGTGACACTCTCCACGCCAATCAGATGGTAACATGACATTATGGCTCATTATACCTGTGCTGGATGAAGGCGTCCTTACCATGGCCATGTAGCCTCTTCTGGTACAGTGTAGCACACTAAAACACATCACACTCTGCATAAATGTTCTGGAAATGTCTTTTTATTTCTTGGATCTCATTAACTGGATTCAGACGGATTTGAAGGAGACACAGGGCATTATGTAATCTGGACATAGAGTCTTGTAGCCACTAAAGAAAGCACTGATGAAAGGAGATAGCGAGAGGGTGTAAAAGAAAAATAGAAGCAAAGAAAGGGGGAGAGATAAAGAAAATCACAGGAGAAGGAAAGGTAGAACGAGAGCTGTGAACGCTCAAGCAGCAGAAAAACATTGTGGTCATCTGCAGTGCGATGAGTCACCTGTAGGCAACACACACACTCACACACACACTCACACACACACACACACACACACACACACACACACACACACACACAAACACATTTATACGCACAAACCCAAAAGATACAGGCTTTGCAATCACAGCTCACAGCTGTGCTGCTACAATGCCATATTGTCTCATAAACTGCATTCACTGAATGTGACACATTGTCAGATCTGAAGCACAATCTTCTGCTGAATGAACCAGTGAACTTTTTTCTTTTTTTTTCAAGGCAGCATTCGAACGATTAGACCTTTAAAATCCTTCCAGGTGAATTTGAGAGACCAACCTGTGATTAACATAAACAGATTAACTAAATGTTAATGAAAGAAAGAAATTACTCAATAGATGGTTTATTGGTACCTTCTTATTTCTGCTGTTGTAATCAGCTGAAATAAAATGTGTGGCTAAAATCAGGGTAAATCAGCCATCTGTATTCTGTGTACATATTTCCTTCTGCTCTCTCAGCTCTGAATATGTTGGGTTGGGCCTTTAAAGGGCTGGTCCAATGTGCTCTGATCAACATAGTCATTCAAACAGCCTCATACAAACACCACAAGAAACATTTTTAGGGGTGAAACTAATGAGTATTTTTATTATCTCTCATGTGGCTTTTTATTTTCTCTTTCACTTGAATTGCTGTTTGTGCTAAAATACATTAGAAACATTTTAAATATCAGCACAAGGTAACATCATCAATGTCTTGTTTGAGCACCCTGCTGTCAACCCAAACATTTTACATTTGCCATAATGTGAACAAAAGATCAAATCAAATCAAATCCAACAGTTGAGAAATTGTAACATCAGAATCAGTCTGAACATTTAAACAATTAAGAACAAAATATTGAAAATTGAATGTCTTACAAACTGTTTTTTCATCCTATTATCGCTGCTCTCAAATTATGTACACAAGTGCTTTGACACTCACCTGTACTGAGCCTCATTTTAAAGGTTCATTCATACTTTGTATTGGTCAGGTTCACAATGCATAGTTCAAAGCATGGTGCAATGCCTGTCCAGCCAAGCAAATATTCACATTACAGAAATGATATCGGATTAACAATTTCATTCATTTCAAAAAGCAGCATTTAATATGCAGAGTGAACGAGACCTGAGAACTACAGAAATAAATCCCATTTGTTTTTAATATCTCTGTTACAGTGTGCAAAGACAAGAAAGAATAAAGAAAACAACTAGTTATGGTTCTATTGAATGAATGTTACACTGAGAGTATCTAGTATCTACATCAAATAGCATTCCTCGCTTAGTTACACTGAGACTAACTTATTCAGGCGTCATTGGCAAGCTGGTGGTAGTAAAGTAAAAAAGAAGCAGTAAAGTAAACATTTGGGCTGTCAAACAATCAAATCTGTTTAATCACTATTAATCACTAAATGTTAATAATTAATAGCAATTAATCACATTTTTAATTGCAAGTTCCCATTAATTCACATTTGAAAAATTGTTAGCCTTTTATTTTGAATTTTGTCTTAAGCTGAGAGAATTTGCTGTTTGAATTCAACCCTACTTTTGTTTTGCAATAAAGTGAGGACACTCTGGTCAATTGAAGGTCAGGACATTAACTGAAAAGAAACTTGTTACGGATCAAAAACTAAATGCAAACAGCTCAAAGGAACGGTAAAAGTAGTGAAAATGTTTGATGTCATTAGGTGGATATTAGTTTTGACTCATCAACTGAGCTATTAAGAGTTTGAAATGAGACATTTAAAGATGCAGCAGTGCCTTCTTTTCCATCGCTGTGACTACAATAAGACATTTATGCATTTATTTCAGACCTTAATTAACGCGATTAATGCTGACAGCCCTAGTAAGCATACAAAACAGACCTTGTTTTCCCTTTCATTTAATCATTTTGTATAGAATTTAATCCTAAATGTGTTGATGTCTTAATAACAAAGGTCTGCTTCAGTTTCTGACATTGTGTCTCTCCAGTGACAAAGACTTTGTAGCAGAGCTATATGTTAAACTGACTCATTATTCACTGGCTGTCAGGCGGTGCAAGGTTACTGTAAAACAAAAACAAAGGATATATACTGCAGCCTGACGGGAAATCAGGTGAGCTTTCAACAGCAACATGAGCTAATTTCAAAACTGTCAGCCCAATACAAAGAGGTAGCTTTATGTGGTTGTATCTGCTCATTGTTATTTTTTAGTAGTGTGGATCATTTAGAGAAAAGTTTGTGTCTGTAGATCCCACTTTGAGGGAGAAAAAGACAGAAAATAAGGAGCAGATCTTGTTGTCATCATTCATTCTAATTCACTCTGCGTTTAACTCACTCTCTCCAATCCCCTTCCAACCAGCCAGCTTCATCTCTTTCCATCACCAACACGCATCATCCCCTCGCTCCGCCCAGCCACCTCCCTCCCCTCCCTCGCTTCCTCCATTCACTCTCTTCTTCCCCCGAACAAGAATGAATTTAATTCAGCTAATTCAGTAGATGCTGTAGACAGTTGTGTTTTTGCTTTAGGATCCATAACAGCAGAAAAAAAAGATCTGTCCTTGTCCATCTTTCTTCTTGTGGTTATGCAGAAAATGTGCGTGTGTGTGTGTGTGTGTGTGTGTGTGTGTGTGTGTGTGTGTGTGTGTGTGTGTGTGTGTGTGTGTGTGTGTGTGTGTGTGTGTGTGTGTGTGTGTGCGTGTGTGCGTGTGTGTGTCCGCAGCAATTTGAACACAAATTATTCCGAGGCACTCTTTTATTCATGGGAATATGCATCTTTCAAAGCATTTCAATTTAGGGAACATTTTGGTTAAGTGGTTTATGCAACTTTCAGGAGACTGGAAACATTCAGGTGTGAAAGACCACCAGCTCTTAGCGAACACAGTGTTACCATGGCAACGCTGTAAATGAAGACATTTGGATATATTATTTTTTACAACCACTAACTGAATCAGAAATTTTATGGAAAGGCAATGAGAGATCAGAGGAAACTGTTTCAGTGCAGTTCACTTTTTTTTTTTTTTTTTTACATCACTCTGTGGTTTCGACCTTTAACTGAAGAGTGTGACCACATATTTGGACAAACTCTGTACAAACACAATGTGTGACAAACGACAAACATCCACACTGCACCAAATCCTGCCCTGGCCAAATGCTGAAATAAACACTGGAAAGACTTTGTCAACTCTTCCTCGCATTTGTTTCAAAAGCAGATCAGTATGATCTTGTAGAAGTCAAAACTTCTACCGGCTGTAAGTGGATCCTTCGCTCCCAATCAGTGTTATTGTGTGGGAACAAAAATAAGTTCAAATAAACATGAATCATCCTGAGGTTTCTTAGGGCATCCAATTGTTTTCTAATAGATTTGGTTACATCTGAAACGATTGCAGAGATTCGAAATCTCACGTTATTGTGAAATCAGTCAGAATTCATTGTCAAATTGTGTAAATGGTAATGTTCATTAAAGCTTGACCTGTAAAAAATAAGACTTACAATATATAGCAAAAAGATGTTCGAGTTTGTACAAAGATGTACATTTCCCCCAAAATAAAAATAACACACTCAAAACAAATCATTAAAAATCTTATTGTATTAACGTTTTGATCCATCAGCTTTACTGAGGAAATGTGGAGTCAGTATTTACATTACAATCGCCCCCTCACGCTTTCTTTCTTTTTTGTGTTTTCTTGGTTTCCTCTGCTTAGTTCACAAAAGAAGAAAATTCAAATTAATATTCAGAAATGGTCAGGAACTGCTAGTGCTTAATATCATGAGCACAGTTCGCAATGACACAGCTAGTAGTCACACATTCAGGACAATAACCAAAACAATTGTTATAGTTATGTCATTGAGTTCTGTAGGATCCTGGTGTGTCGTGTCCCTGGGCAGAAATCATGTCTGCCGAAGAGGTGTGCTATTAATGGTTTGTTCACATTCACTACATCAAAACTTTTATTTAAAGCCACACGTTACGTTAGCTAACAAAAACAGTTTGCCAACTTTAAATGTCCTCACTCTGTAAGATCATCTGTTGTATCTTCAAAAGACAGATGATACAACCACATGAATCGCACTACTACCTTAAAAAGATAATCATCATACCTCACACTTTGACAACCTCTGCTCTATATGATTCATTCATAAACAGCTTTAAAGGTTCAGATGTTGCAGGCTCTGCCATCTTATTTCTTGAATATGTAAATAAGGCAGTAGGCTACAAGAGGCGCAGGAATGCCTCGATGTTATACAGTATTGCGCACGATGGACAGAGGCTATAATCCTCAAAGCAGGCAGTCTGGGTTCAACTCCTACCCTCGGCACTTTGCCTCATGTCTTCCACCACTTTCTCGTCCCACTTTCCTACTCTGTCCACTCTCCTCTCCTCAAAATAAAGGCATAAAAGCTTAGAATTATCTTTAAAAAGGCAGTACACATGCTGTGATGAAAGCCACTAGGCTGAATCAGAGATCCCAGCAGTATGAGGTCAAGACTTGTGTGTGCTCAGCATTTTGACCCAAAACTCCTTTGTTTTGACTCTACTCCCAGAACAAGATATCTTGTTGTTATTTTAAGCCACTTGTCAGAGCGTGTAAGGATCGATTTAAAGAGCTGTGGGACTCTCACAGCATCACAAGCTGATGATGTGTTCGAAACGTGATGTGCTGCAGGTGAGGCAAGGTGCCGCTCTCCCCCTGTGACCCTCATGTCAGATCGTCCATCTCCCGCTTCGGTTCCTTGGACGCGAGAAAGAAGGAGAGGGAAAAAAAAGCTCCTGAGGGTGAAACTGAAAGTGAGAGAAACAGGTTGCTTTCTTTCCAAGGTCAACCAGCTGCCAGAGTCAATGAGCCTCTCCAGTGAATGAGTCAACAACAAAGCACAGCATCACTTCCAAGCATGAACATGTCACACAGCCCTCCGCCTCAAAAACAGTCATACAATAATCCCGTGGGATTAATGGATGGCTTTTCACTGAGTCACACAAGACATCCTATAAACCTGTTTACTTTTATATCCTTTTTTTCTTGCCTTTGTTCGTTAAAGCACTCCTAGAGAGACCCTTTGGTGCTGTCTGTTTGTGTTTACCCCTGCAGACAAACCCAGCAGCTTCACCAAGGGTGCTATGGAAAGGACAGTGTGTCACAAGGGGCCGAGCAGCATGCTGCCGCATTGTTTTAGAGGCTGGATGAGTCATGGTAGACGTATCAGGGTTGGTGGCACTGAGAAGGCTCGTCAGTTGCATCAGGACGGGGTTGTTAAATCAACAGTGAGATTATAATGTGTTCCCATGATGCCTGTTGTAGCAGCTCAGACAAGGAATACATTAATCCGTAATTTAACCTAATTACCTCAGAGACTCACCGGTAACATGCCATGGCGCTCTTTTTGTTCGTGAAGGTTAAAATTCCCCATCTTCTTCTCAGTCAACCATCAACAAAAAAAAAAGTCCTCAAAACACCAAACTATATTTATAGCACCAAGTGAACAAAGCAGCATCGCAATGCTTATTACAAGTCATTTCTATATGACTCACCAAAGACATTCAAAAGCTCATTCATCATGGAAAGAGCAGACATCAAATTTCCATCTGCTTTAGTCATGGCTGAACTACTTTTCATCTATGTCGTCGTCTTTTTTTTCCGGTAAGATGAGTTCACACTAAAATTATTTGTTCCCTTGCCAAAGTCTGAAATTCAAATGAAGAGCTCACTTTGTGTAGAATAAAGCTAAAAATGTGGTCAACAGTACGAGAGACAAACGAACACTCCATCAACCATTGCATTCAGGTTTCTAAACATCGCATCTCAGTAGGGTTCGGCTTTGTCTGAGTGGCTGCCTTTGATTTCTTTTTTCAGTCTGTACTGATAAAAGCAAAATTACACAAGATTGCACACATACAATAGGGGCGTGTATAAGTGTGTTCATTTTGTGTTTGACTTTCAGCACACGTCTCTTATGTTCATCCTGTATGCGAATGTCAAGTGTATGCAGGTGACACAACTCCAAACATAATCCCTTTTCCTCCATGCTCCCCTTTTCTCTCTATTTCCACCTGCCTCTCTTTGTGTCTCGCTCGCCCCCTCTGACCACCCTCACACACACTGCCAACGTGAGATAGCCACGTCTGTGTGTCCAGTGCAGTTGTGTCATGAGTGATAATATGTGACGTTGTACGTCACGTGCTGGAGGTTTTTAGGGTTCCACTAAAAGCTACTTATTATTGTTATCATCTTTAGGCATCGTCATTATCAGCTGGAGCAGACACGACGAGTCCCTCTGCGTCATTGTTCGCTCCAAAACCCCCCCAAAGCTCTCGCCGCCAAACGTAACCGACAAAGGGAGGAAGTGAACGCGTCAAAAATCACTCTGGCACTCTTTCAACGTTCCTCCCTTCGTCCATCCTCTCATCCATGCCTCCCCCCCTCGCACTCTGTCTCTCTTTTTGCCTCTCTATCAAATGTTCACTTCTTTTGTCTCATGCACTCCTTGCTCCATCTCACTCTATCTTACTGTTTGACACAAGCTGCCCCCTACGCTCTCTCTACGGCCGCCATTATCTATACCACCCGTCTCCTCATCGTTCCCTTGATTTTTGTCTCTCACAGGAAAATTCTCACTCACTCACATAGAAAAATGCACACACACACATAAAGTGACAATGTGTGTGCAAATATTTGTACCTTTCCTAAAATCTTCTTCCACCCACACACACTTATCCCCCCGCCCTCCTGCCACTACCACCACCTTCTATGCTCTATAACCCCCCCTCCCCCTTCACTCTAATCCTAATCACACCACCACAGCCGTCATCAGCCCTTATCTCACTCCACCAAATCTGCTGTGACTCAAAACAATTTCCTCTCATTTGCGATTTTTACTGCCCTCCTCCCGCCTTCTACACCTCCATCAAACCCGCAGTCCCCCCCTCCGATAAAACCCTCTCCACCTCCTCAATACCCCATCGCGACCCATCAGGCGCGGACCCCACCCAAACGCACATGCACACAAGCACAAACACCTATACAAATGCACTCACGTATACACACACACTGACGAGTCGCCATTAAGAATGACGACGGCTCATCGTGTGTAAGCGGTGACTTGCCACTGTCATCCAGTGGAGCCCAGGAAGAACTGCAGTGTGACGTCACGGCGGACGACGGTCCTGCTGGTTGGTGGAACATATTTACGCCTGTGTGTGTGTGTGTGTGTGTGTATGTGTGTGATACTGTGTGTGCAGTTGTGATGGGGGGAGCAGCAGGAATACAATTTGGTGGGTGGGTGGACCTGGTGGGCCTTGCTGCATCACTGAACCAGGAAAATGAACGAGAGCCTACATTAGGTGTCACCCACTATCCTCCCCCATTGGCCTCCACACATTACCCTCTTTTCTGTTCTTCTGCTTTCACTTGAGGCACAGACAACAGATGAAATTAAGTGTTTGAAAATATGTTTGACAGAATGTTTCAGGGTTCCTTGGATGTGTTTAATCATTTTAAGAAGCTGATGAGAGACACATTTTTAAAATTTGATTAAATGATTAGAAATCCATTCAAAGTTCAGAGAGGCAGCCTGATGTGACAGAAAGTTGAGTGTTTGGTTTTTTTTTTCAACAAGAGCAAAACAGCACCATCTGATGGATGGTTTTAACAGCCACAACCAGGGAGAGTAACACCTCACTGAGAGGTGTTCACACCTCGCTGAGAGGTGTCACTAAAGGAAGAAAAATACAACATACTACGATAGTACAACATACTGCATGATGATGTGACAGGATACAAGTACGTTTTAAGTGACACACACAAACTGTATATACATCAGTGATGGGGGAATAAACTGTTTCTCTCTCTTAGTTAGCAACAACATTAGCTCTTTTTGTGTCTCTGCAGTCATGTAGTGCTTTCAAACTTGCACAAAACTCCTGAAAAACTCCTTATATTTGCAGGAGGAGCTGTAGGTGTGAACGAAACAGGAGTGTCTTAAGTGGGCCGCCTCGTATTTTATCTGCAGAAAGTCCAAGTGAGCTTATGTCAGAACGCAGCAGAATATGTTCAGAAGAATTCAACTCAAGCGAGCGGGGGGGGGGGGGGGGAATGGTGACGTTTATGTGCTGTGACCGGTGCACCACCAGACACTGTCTGCACCCGACCGCTACGATCTCCGTGTACGTAATTAAACAGCTGCATTACGTTTTCTGTTTGCCAGTATGTTCTTCTCCGCTCTTTTGTTGATACTGTGATTTGGCCAAACTACTTGTCACATTGAGATAAAGGCAAATATTCCCATCATAGTGTCATATAGCAGTCTGTCAGAATTCAAGAGTACATTAGTGAAAATGTCTCTAGATAAAGATTTACAGCCGCCTCATCTTTCACCTCCAGTTAAAGACGGTGAGGGCGTTGTAACTCTGTATTCTTTTGAACTTTAGTAGACAGTTTATATTTGTCATGCTGCAGGGAGTTGGGGGGAAAACAACAAGCAGTGTTGCAGTGCTTTAAGTTTCAAGGAGTTTACAGCTTGTTGGTGGGTTAAGGTGGAGAGATATGATTTGTAGTGAAGCTCCAGCATATACTGTAAATACCCTCTCAGAGACAGAGAGCAAGGTGGGCGGACATTGCCTTAGTTATTGATTATTTTCCAGGTAATTGGTTATTGATTCACTCCCTGCCTTCTTGTCTGTGTTTGAGGGGAATTGTAGTCAGTTTTGGATTGAGTTCTTTTTTCTGCCGAATCTCATTTCAGCATGGAAGATTTATACATAATAGCTGCAAAAAAAGGAGTAGATGGACATACCAAAACAGATGAATCCCCTCCTGCTGCTCACCGTGTTGACTCATGCTGCGGACCCTGGCTGAGACGGATAAAGCTATTGGTACCTGCAGACTACAAGAATGAAACTTTTCGATTTTTAAAACTAGCTGGACCAGTGGTAAGGTTGTGTAAAGATCTAACACTTGACACAAATGTAATGTAGTGTAATGTGAATCCACCAGATTAAAAGCATGTGCTGAATGATTGAGTACAACTCATATTAGAGAGGTTTGGCTCAAACGCAAAGGACAAGAACAAGATCAATATACAGATCAGGAAGGCAGGATCAATAAGTGGCTTGACCTCAGACCCTAAAGAAATGAACATGAAGTGATTGAAGGGAGTGTTGTGAATAACAAAGATAATTTATTTGTGTTTGTTTTAAGCAAGATCTTTGCAACTGCTGCAGTGAATGAAAGGTGGCACCACACTGCACAAAAAAAGGTGGATAGGGCCACCATGAAATAACCACTTGTATGTTAATGGAAGTAAGTAAGCCTAAAGCCTAAATAACATTTTCTGCTGTCGCAGTGTCGCAGTTGTGTTTACTGAGTGAAAAATGGAGAGGAGTTATAGTATGCGAATGCTCAGCTACTACATTAGGGCAAGCGGCATCTTCCTGTGTTGAAAAATAAAGCAAATAAGGAAATGAAAAAAACTGGTAGGTGACGTTACTGAGACTACCTAACAGCCTTAAAGTTATGCACAGGGCTTATTTGCCAGCTGGCTTTTTAGGTATTCAAACTGAGCTAACTACCTATTTATAATGAGCAGAGACACTGATACCTGGTTATTAGTACTTCACTATCATTAAACGGCTGTGTTAAACACTTGATTATGATTGGCCATTTATGCACAGCAATGGTCCTCTAACCCTGGATAGATTGCCATTGTTAAGATAAACAATTTGTTACTAAGAAAAGCACACAGTTGCTAGGCTTTTATCCCAGGATCTGGAGAACTAACAATCAAATGAATGTGAAAGAAGTCTGGTAAATTTGACATGCATCTGTTTGCTGTGTAGAAAAAGAGAAAGGAGAGGATAACAACAGTGAAAAGCGGATGAAAGATGTAAAAACTGCAGGCTATGCCAGAGATATCTACAAAGATGGCACATGAAGTAAACACGTAATGGGGCAATACTATGGGATATGATGGTGTTTAAAGACTGCTGGATGGAAAAGAAAAGTGAGTCAGACATGACAAGGCAGAAACACTCAATCAGGTGCCCTGGTCATTCATGTGGATCTGTTCACCGTGTCGTACTTCAGTATTAGTGGAAATGTTTAGTTTAATGGGAGAAAAAGCAGCTAGGATAGCTGGGTTTTTTTAAAGATTTATTTTGGGCTTTTGCTTTTCTTTGGTAGGACAGTGTAAGAAATCGGGAGAGAGAGTGGGGACTAACATGCGGGAAATGAGCCACAAGTCAGACTTGAACCCGGGCTGCCCTCTTAAAGGACTACAGCCTCTGTACATGGGGCGCTACCTTTCCGCTAGGCCAGGCCATCAGCGCCCTGGTTTGCTTGTTTTAAGAAATGTTCAATTTAATGCAAGTAATGAAAGCTTTAGCTCGAGGTCAACAGAGTTAACAGTTGCCATGGACGCAGCTCTAACTGTATCCAGCGGACTATTTGTTTTGTGGAAGAAATCAAAGTAATTATTTGCGATCAATATTTTCTTTCAAATTATTGATTTCAGGTGTAGCAGGATTATGTATAGTGAGCAGGTTGTTATGGTTTAAGAACCCCTTCAGGGTGTGCAGCCCCCTCTGTTGGCAGTGAGGTCCTGCTCACCTCGTCAGGGTTCCATTCTGTGATAACAACCCACTCACTATACAATAAAACTTACATAGACTCTCAACTACAGTAAAGAGCTTTACTTCAATGGTTCATTCAGACAACTGACATCACAGGAAGCTATTTTGTTTGTCAAATAAGGCTTAGGGTTGTGAAGTTTAGAGTAGCCTTAAAGTAGCTGAGTGGACATCTAGCAGAAAGCTTCTGTCTGACTGACACTCAAAACTGTTACATCCTGCAATATGCACATTATTTATTTATTTGGAATATTGCTTTAATTGCTACTTACATTTTTACATGGCAATAGTGGTTTACCAGAAATGTTTTTGAATTTGCTCTATATGCACAAAAACAGCTGAATAATACTATATATTATTCCAATCCCAATATAATTTAAAAAAAAGAGGTCCAAGAAATTACAGATTGTAGACATCACTCTTAACTGTATCAACATTACTGATTTGTCATTAATATTAATAAATATGTATAGATATGTGAACATTACTGACTTGTGTATGCATTTATATAGCAAACATAAGAAAAAAACATATTTCAATAAACTGCGGAACTAAAAATAAATGCATTTGCTAGCATCTCCTTTAAGTGAAATTATTACTTTTTAAGGAGAAAAATGGTTTGCCCATTCAGAGAACCCAACAGGTATCAATTTTTGACTGAGTCCTATTCATTGCACAAAACAGGACTTTAAAGACGAGGACATTCACTTTCCTTTTGTGTAAACCTTTTGGTGCCAAAGGCTGTCGAAAACCTACACCGGCAATCACTACTATTTTCTACAGAAAAGGGAGCTCGTAAAAGACGCTTGGAAACACAAAGGAGCTGCAGCAAAGCTAGGCAGAGAAGATGTCAGCTGCCAGAGCAAAAAAAAGAACTTTTTTTTGTTCTTCAAGTCCTTTTGAAACACTCTTAATAACTCATTGCATTTGGAAGTTAATATTTGCCTCATGTTTGACCAAATTCATTTGTGTTTTTATATTTATGACAACAAGCGAGCATGATTTGCTTTTTAGTTCATTTCACAGTTGATGAGCTTCTTGATCGGCTTCGTCAGCATGGTGTTCTGCGGTCACCTGGGGAAAACAGAGCTGGCAGGAGTGGCGTTAGCAATAGCAGTGAGTGATCTCGATTTGGTTTAGTTTCTGTCTTTAATGGCATTTTGTTTACAAGGATCACTGCTCATTCTCTGTCATTGCATTCCTTTAAAATTCACTTCTGAGTTTAATCAGACATGAATCTATCCAAACAGTTTGTTTCTTCCGGACTAAAGTGCGTCATTTCATCACAGGTAATAAATGTCACAGGTATTTCCATCGGCTGTGGTTTGGCATCAGCATGCGATACTCTCATATCTCAGGTATTCATCTCTTTTTTTATAACCAGGACCAGCTACTGCTGTGTTCACAGTGGGCTCTTTCTGATTTGTTTTCTTGTGACTGTATTGCCCTTTTCTTGCACTTCATTTTCCCTTTTTTGACGCCTTTCCTGCAGACTTATGGGAGTGGTAACTTGAAACATGTAGGAGTGATACTCCAAAGAGGAGTTCTGATTCTGCTCTTAGCTTGTTTCCCCTGCTGGGCCGTCCTCATAAACACTCAGCCCATCCTGCTGGCTATCAGGCAGAGTGCAGAGGTAGCCAGGTAAGTCATACATCAAATGTCATAAAGTGCTAAATATACATTTTTCAGTATGATAAGATGCACTAACATTATTCTGTCAACCAAAGACTCTCCCAGCTGTATGTGAAGATCTTTATGCCATCTCTGCCAGTGAGTTTAGCTCCCTCCATTTTTCAGAATATGCTTTTGTATATCAATTCACATATGCTGTATTGAATGGATGTTGTGTTGCATTATTGATCTAATTAACTCCATTCATGTCCTCGTCGTCGGATTCCTCAGGCTGCGTTCATGTACCAGCTGCAGGGGAGGTATCTTCAGAATCAGGTGTGTTTAATGACTGGTGTGAAACAACAATTAATGAAGAGAAGTTTGTAAGGGGTGAGATTATTTTGTGCATGTCATAGAAAGGACAAGTACTGCACAAAAAGTAACAAAAGACACGTGCATTGAATCGGTCTGCTGTTTAACATGCAGCTTGATTTGGCCTACAGGGCATCATATGGCCTCAGGTGATAGCTGGAGCCGTGGGGAATGTTTTAAACGCAATAATCAACTACATCTTCCTCACTCTCCTGGATTTGGGGGTGGTGTGAGTATGCCTACCTATACCCATGTCCTCAGCATTTTGATTACTCTTGCAGAAGGCATGAGCTCAGATAGTCTTAACTGATGTGTCTTTATTATAAGACTTAAATTAACCAGCAACCCAAAAATGGTTGTATGCTTTTTTTGTTGCGAATCATCATGAAACCACTGCAGTGGATCCGCAGCTGCCAATGCCATCTCTCAGTATACCTTGGCAGTTTTCTTGTTTGTGTACATCTGCTCCAGAGGACTGCACAAAGCCACATGGGATGGTAAGTTAAGGTAACTGCTCCGTTTGAGTAAAAGCTACCTCAGAGTCATAATAAATGTATTATTGTTTGTATGCCTTCAGGTGAATTTTTAAGTTTTGATTCTTAGCTTTTCATGTCCAGCTGTGCTTTAAAAAAACAACTCTACACTCGACCAGAACAAAATGAACACTGTGTCTGTGTAATTTCTAGTTTCCCATTATTATTATTTCTTTATCAAGAACACAATACCTGTTTGACAAACCTTAACAGCTTTGGAATAATTCAAGCATTGCGTTAATACAAGTATTTTCTGTCTGGAATAACACTGTCTGTATTATCATTAATTATCATCCGAAAGTGCTAACAGGCTGATTTAAACAAGCTAATGTGGTGAACTGAGGTGGTAAATATGTTAATTGAAACCTGCTGCACTTCTGTATGTTAACTCTCAGCATGCTAAGATTGGCATTCAGCTCAAGAACAGCCACATACACAGCGCATGTCTGCAGACTGTAGTTGAATAAGTCAAGAGAAGAAGAATGCAGTGAGACGTCAGGATAACATGGCTGTGTGCTGTTCTCATCTTTAACAATACATGTTAGTGTAACTATGATCTCCTATAGGTTGGTCAAGAGACTGCTTGCAGGAGTGGGGTCCTTTTCTCCACCTGGCCTTCCCTAGCATGCTGATGTATTGTCTGGAGTGGTGGCTCTATGAGATCGCAGGGTTCCTGGCAGGCCTCATCAGTGAGGTGGAGCTGGGAGCTCAGTCTATAGTTTATGAAGTGGCTGCTATTGCTTACATGGTAATTTCTTTAGTCTGTTTTGTCAGAAGTTCTCTATTTCTCTGAATATGATGGATATATAATGTGACTACTTCATCTTTCTCACCCTTGTCCTGTAGTTTCCAATGGGTTTCTCTGTGGCTGCTAGTGTTAGCGTTGGAAATGCGCTTGGTGCGGGGAACACCGAGCAGGCCAAACTGTCCAGCAAGGTCTCCCTCATCTGTACATGTAGGAAACAAATATGTAGCCTGACAAATCTTCAGTTCAGGAGGCCAGGGCAGCTGTGTCAAATGATCTTTTCCTCAGTCATTTAAAGAAGATAAGATAATTGATGTTTTAAATAGATTTGTTATCTTATAAAATACTGTGTTTCTAATGCCCAATCCAGTTACTGTGTCCTGTTTCATTGGAGCTTGTCTTGGTGTCTCTAAGGATGTGATTGGTTACATTTTCACCACAGAGAAGTAAGTGCAGTCTTTAAAATCTAACCCTAACATTCATTCTTTTTAGTTTTCTAACTTCAGAAACACTAACAGGCAGCTTTGGTTAAAGTGTAATTCATTATCTTTTGTTAACCTCATTGGAATCTTTGACCCTTACAGATGAATAAGCCCAAATTCTGTCACGTTTGATTCTTTTTAGGTGAATACGTTCAAATGTTGTCATGTGTCATGCAGTTATTCCGTCTTAACCAACAACTTTGTTATTTTAGAGAAATTATCCAGAGGGTGGCAGATATCATGAAGATTTACAGTTTCATTCACGTTGCTGAGGCATTTGCGGTGAGAGCCGACAGTATATATGTTGTACAAGTCGCTTCATGTCTCTTTAAAGTCAAATAAGCCAGACGTACTGGAACAACTTGTACATTTGCTCTTGTTTTTTTCTCCACAGGCTGCAACAGGAGGTATCGTCAGGGGGGCCGGGAAGCAAATGATTGGAGCTGTGTGCAACTTGGTGTGTTTTTACTTCATTGGGTTCCCTATTGGAGCATCTTTGATGTTCCCCGTCAAAATGGGCATTTTAGGTGAGGACCAATAGAAATCCTGAATATTTGAAACATGTTTCTTAACATGTAAAAGACTATCCCCTTATAATCTCTCTTCCAGGGCTGTGGTTGGGGTTTCTAATTTGTGTTGGGGTGCAGTCCATATTTTTTACAGTTTTTCTGTATAAACTAAACTGGAAGAAAGCCACTGAGGAGGTGAGTAACTCCACTGGTCACACTGAATTAATAAACTGTATAAACTGTAAATTGCTATTTTAGGGATGAAGGCCTTTTTTTTTTACTTACCCATGCAACTTCAACATGAAGCCGCCATTTTAAACTAGTTTAACAGGATGTTTTCTCTCTTTTATACTTTTTCAATGTGGAAAAAGGTGTTTTATTCCTTTATTTGAATACCTCTGAACAGGCGCTGGCAAGAGCAGGGGTCAAGATTACAGAGAGGAACGCAATATTTGTAATAGAAAACAAAGGTAAAAGCCAGTCCATCTGTTGTTTTACCTTCAACTTCATAAGAAAATCTGTATATCTCAAGTTAACCATGTGTTTAAACTCACCACACAGACTCTGATGGGAAGCAGGCCCAAATTACAACCAGTAGATCCGGTTCCTTGAGTCTTGAGACTCTCGAAGTGCTCGGTGCAGGTCAGCAAATTTCCGATGACGCAGCGCTATCAATCAGGCAGCTGGTGGTGCGACGTGGGCTCGCTGTGCTGCTCATGCTCGTCATCCTCGCTGCTGGAGTCTTCATCAGTGAGCTGCTCATCAGACTGCTCGAGTGAGGCAACAAGTGACCGTTATTAGACAAAACAAAAGAGATGTGATTCATCAGAGTTCAGATGCATCTCCATGTTTAGCAGGAGAGCTCAGAGACAAACGAAATACTAAATGACGCAATGAACACACAGAACGACTTATAAAAAGACACAGCGTGTTCTTAAAAAGGTCTGTCTGCACACAGAGTTTTGCTTTTGAATCTTTAATTTGACAAGGATTACAGAAAAGGCAGCTTTCAGCTTACAATCATGCACCAAACTTTGGAGTCATTTATTCCATCCCTTGCTCTCACTTTATTGTGCACTGATAACAGAAGAATAGCTCTATTAGAATTACTATTAATTGCAGAGGATTTTCCTTGTAAAAACGTTCAGATTTTAAAAATAAATCAATAGTTGTTGGAGAGGAAAGAGAACAGTTCCAACTTGATTATTCAATTCAATTCAAATGAGCTTTAATGGCATGACAGATCAGCCATCTATGTTGCCAAAGCAGTACAGAAAAGTATGATTAACAAATGATTACTCAAATATATACAAATATTAACAATCATAACAAATACAATAACAAACATTAACAATCACTATGGACCATTTTAAGTTGTAATACTGAGAAACATTGAGAGCAGTTTGTCTTCTTTTGTGACAGCCAACATATGTTTCAGCTTGTACTGCACACTAGTGTTGTAGTACTCGAAATCGGTCTTGGTCTCAAGACCACTTTTTGAAGGTTTTGTCTCGGAATCTAGAATAATTTTTACTCTGTCTTGTCTCGATCTCAGACTGGGAAGGATCCAGATTTTTATTCTACACCGTTTTTTCCCCTGGTTACAGCCGCAACTTTCCAGGTTTTCGGTCTAAGTGAGTGACACGCCCCCTGCACACAAGAGGATGATTTGCATGGATACTTATTGGTTTGGTCTTGTCTCGGTTTCGCCCTGCCTTGGTCTTAGTCTTAACTCTGTCTCGATCCCTAAATGTGTTGGTCTTGTCTCGGACTCAGAGCACTCCAGTCTCGGGTATGTCTTGGTCTCGGTCTGTGTGGTCTTCACTACAACACCACTGCACACTGACTTTTCTCCCCACATAGATAGGGCAGCTTCTGAGGACCGAGGAGATAGCCAAACTCAGGAATCATAGCATTGATCTGTTCATAGAAAGCCTCTCTTAAATCTTTACAGTTGTTGCTTTATTTCCTGGATCAGATGCACATTGTATGGTATCATCTTTAAAGTGCAGTTGTGTTCAATAGGAGTCTGTTTAAATTGCATTTACAATTTTCTTCCTATTCCTTGCTGTAATATAGTTGTATGTGATAGATCAAACACAGACATGTTAAGTCATGTTTTGGAACAATATGACTTTAAAGAGGCAGCCAATGGAAAGCACAAATGAAATGGGGTATATAGGCATGTCTTCTTTATATAGACACATGCTGTGTAAAATTGGCTCCAATCAAGACACTGACGAAATATATATACATATATTCCTTCTCTCGTATGTAGTCTGAATAGATGCCACAATTATAAATAGTATGATTAAATGTTATATTTAGGCTGCAGCGCATCAATGGATGTGCGCTTTCATCATCAAAGAGAGATGCTGTTCTTTTTTCTCTGGTTTATTTTTCAGTCCTTTGATCTCTGCTGCCAAATATGATGATAATCAAAGGTCTGTATGCTCATACTGCAACATGCTGTCTGGATGAAGACATGTCAAACTGAGCAAATCAACCACCTGTTTACTCTGTGCAGGAGCAGATTACTAGCTAGCTCCGGATTCACACTTTAAGCCTGCTAAAATAAGGAACAAAACCTGTTGTCAAACCCACTGAAATACCTACATATATGGCTATGACTCCATATTTTGAGACATAAGCCTATTTGATTTCAGGAGCAAAATGATGTAGGACTAACACCAATTTTGTTTGTCTTTAAAATACAAATCTACAGCCTAAAAGTCAATGGGTCAATGCAGACATTTGGTTCCAGACGGGACATTAACAACCCACCAACCCCAACCTGTTCCCTTCTATGTCAGACTTCCTTAAGGGTTTCGTGGTTTGATAAAGCTGGTTGAGACAGAAACCTTACTTCTAATATCAGTATATTCATGTGAAAGTTGTGCTGACTTTCGCATTAAGAAGGGAGAATCTGTTATTGTGTGTCAACCAAGACAAAGGGTCTGATTTATTTTATTGTTCTTTAATATAAACCCCATTAAACTGGTGTAAAAAAATAAATATGTGGTAATTCAAAGATTTCTGTAAACCCAGATTTTTTTGATTTTTTGCTAGCTGCTTGCTCGTGTTCCAGGTCTTTCTGCTACATGTAAGATAAGCTGAGCTAACATGTTGCTAGCTGCAACTTTAAATGCGAGTAGTACAAATTTGAGAGTGAATTTGAATTTTCCAAATGTACACCTGAAAGTGAATACATTACATCTCACAATGTCAAGCTATGTAGGTTCCACTTTTATATAAAACTTCATATAGGGCTTTGTAATACAAGACCCTAGCTGTTTTGGTGTCAAGTTAAGAGTCAAACAAAAGCTTGATACTGTTACGTACAGATGTCAAACCTCTCATTCATGCTTTTTACGATAAGTTTCATACTATGTCTGATTCTAAACAAAATACAAAAAGAGTATATATTCGTTGCAGTTGCAACGAAGCCAAACTTGGTACAGTCCAGATTATCAATGGTGGGGCAAGGGAGTTCATGTGCACGTGTTCATCAGAGTATCATCCTCAATCAGGAAATGGTCCTACAGCAGAGGACGATGATATAAAATTTAAAAAAAAAAGAAAAATACTTGATGAAGCATGTGCATACATCAATTTCACTGCATCCTGCATCATTAACTAATAAACACATGGAAATAATAATGATGAAGACCACTCACTCAGACTCTTGAAAGGTGTTTTTAATGGTGTTAACTCATCATTTCCTGGTATATTCATTGTAATAGGTCATAACTTCAGCAGAGCCTTTACATTTGAAGTTTCCATGGAGGCTCCATGCTGGCACCCACCAGCCTCTGCACCCTTCAAACTTACACCAACACTGGCCCACAACACACTGACGTTTGCAACAGTCCCTTCAAAACTTATTGTTACCTAACATGTAAATCAGGCTTGATTCATACATGGTGACATCGTCATGAGCTTCAGTCTTGCTCATCAGTGGAGACACAGCCTGTGGCTCCTCACAGAGACTGTAATCTTTGCCCGCTCACCTCCAGAGAGTGCAATCAGTAACATGCTGAGGCATCATTAACAAGTGGCTGTGTGAAGATCTGCTGTTACTATCGTTAGACTGGAACTTGTGATACAGTGCAGCTCAAGCTAGCTCATATTCACTTAATGGTTGAGTCTCAAGTACCACATGGGATTCAGTTTATTTCCAGCTGTAGTAATTAGGGCCCGAAGCACTGACAAGTGCGTAGGACCCTATTGGAACCCTTAAAAAAAAAATTATTTTTATTTTTTTTTCTTCCTCCTCTTTGAAGCCACTTTTGAGGGCCTGAACGTGAACGAAAACTCACCAAAATGTGCAAGGTCATCAGGTCTGGCGAAAAATTTGATATTTTCGCATTTTCGTAAAAAAAGTTTGTGAAATGGCTCAAGGGCGCCCCCTTGAAATTTTCAAAAAGGCCTCCCCATTGACGTTTTTTTGTCCTACATGCATGACAATTTTTATGCACATTAACCATGTCAGGAACTACATAAAATCCTCTTACACCCATAGTCAAAACATTACAGGAAGTCGGCCATATTTTTTTGAATTTAAAAAAAATGGCTCAAAATGGCTCAAATTGGCGTTTCACAGGTCACCTATTTGAACGAACTCCTACGTAAGCGTTCATCCGATTGACGCAAACTCAGTGTCAGTGTGTTCTACACATGTTGAAGATCTCCCGTTGTGCTCTGCACGTTATTTCATCAAAGGGCGTGGCCCTGGCGTGCGGTCAAATTTGCATGTTTTTTTTAATCCATTTTTTAACCACAAAATGCCTATATGTCTGCCATGCAGAGGTCAATCATCACCAAATGTGTCATGCATGATAAAGGTCCTGCCATGAACACATCCATGCTTAAAATGTTTGTATTACTTACAGCGCCACCTGTTGACAACAGGAAGTTACTGCTTGTAAATTAGCACTAGCCATTGCTACACAGTTGATCATATCCCCTTCAAAAGGGTTGTGGACCGTCCTAAGACCTTGGCCATACTACCTTTTCGAGCTCAAATGTCTGCGTCAAACGCTCTCACCATACAGACGCGTCGTTCGCCACAAACAGGAAGTAGTTTGTTGAGGGGCTTAATATAGTCGTAGAGTCACCAAACGTCATACACATGATCTCAGTAGGAAAGTAAAACGTATCATGTGGGTATAGTAACTGGGCGTGGCTAAATGGCTCAGTGGCGCCCCCTTGAAATTTTCAAAAAGGCCTCCCCATTGAGGTTTTTTTGTCCTACATGCATGACATTTTTTACGCATATTAACCATGTCAGGACCTACATAAAATCCTCTTACACCCATAGTCAAACCATTACAGGAAGTTCGCAATATTTTTTTGAATGCAACAAAAATGGCTGAAATTCGCATTTCACAGGTTGCCTATTTGAATGAACTCCTTCGAAAGCCTTCATCCCATTGATGCAAACTCAGTGTCACTGTGTTCTACACATGTTGAAGATCTCCCGTTGTGCTCTGCACGTTATTTCGTCAAAGGGCGTGGCCGTGGCGTGCGGTCAAACTTTGATGTCTCGTCACGCCACTTTTAACCTTTCCAAAAGGCCCCCCCATAGACATTTTTTTCTCCTACATGCGTAACAATTTTTATGCCCATTAACCATGTCAGGACCTACATAAAATCCTGTTACACCCATAGTCAAAACATTACAGGAAGTCCGCCATCATTTTTTTTGTGTGTAAAAAAATGCCTTAATTTTGCATTTCACAGGCTACCTATTTGAACGAACTCCTTCGAAAGCGTTCATCCCATTGACGCAATCTCAGTGTCAGTTTGTTCTACACATGTTGAAGTTCTCCCGTTGTGCTCTGTACGTTATTTCGTCAAAGGGCGTGGCCGTGGCGTGCGGTCAAACTTTGATGTCTCGTCACGCCACTTTTAACCTTTCCAAAAGGCCTCCCCATAGACTTTTTTTCTCCTACATGCGTAACAATTTTTATGCACATTAACCATGTCAGGACCTACATAAAATCCTCTTACACCCATAGTCAAAACATAACAGGAAGTCGGCCATATTTTTTTGAATTTACAAAAAATGGCTCAAAATGGCTCAAATTGGCGTTTCACAGGTCACCTATTTGAACGAACTCCTACGTAAGCGTTCATCCGATTGACGCAAACTCAGTGTCAGTGTGTTCTACACATGTTGAAGATCTCCCGTTGTGCTCTGTACGTTATTTCGTCAAAGGGCGTGGCCATGGCGTGCTGTCAAACTTTGATGTCTCGTGCACTCCCATGAAAGTCTTTCAGAAGCCCCCCCCCAGAGGTTTTTTCCCTGACATGCATGACATTTTTTCTGCATATTAACCATGTCAGGACTTACATAAAATGCCGCAGTGCCCATTGTCAAAACCCAAAAGGATGTCCATGCCCATTTTTTGAATGTATAAATAATGACCACATTTTGCATTTTCAGTCTTCCTACTTTAACATACTTCCCTGAGATCCTGTTCATGCAATCA
The DNA here is from genome assembly GCA_020745685.1 of Tautogolabrus adspersus. NCBI lineage: Eukaryota > Metazoa > Chordata > Actinopteri > Labriformes > Labridae > Tautogolabrus > Tautogolabrus adspersus. The sequence goes on from CM036546.1 coordinate 22,363,604, forward strand.
TTGCGAACTCAGTGTCAGTGTGTTCTAGACATGTTTAAGATCTTTCGTTGTACTCTGCAAGATTTTACATAAAAGGGCGTGGCCTCGGTGTACTGTCAAACTTTCACCTTTACACAAATCAAACTGTAAGGCCTGCTGCTTGGTCACGTCTTGCCGTTGCACTGCCGCCGTCGCAACACACCCCGACATGCACGAAGTGCTTCGGGCCCTTCATCACCGCTTGCGGTTTTAATTAATATTGCGTTTTATTTGGTGAAATAAGAAACTAGTGGAACTTAAATGCCCTAATACCGATATGTTAGAGCCTGAAGCATTGAATTTTGTGTCCTTAAAGGGGCAGTCCAGATTCCTTGCAGTTTTTGCCCTTCTGGGTTGGTCTGGTCTCACTTCGAGAGCGACTTGCATGTTTTTTTTGGTTTACATTTATACTAAAACGTGTCTGATAATGGCTGTTGAATGAGTCAATCTTTGTTTTTAAATGTTTTACAACACCTAAGGGCATACATTTGGAATATTAGGGAAAAAAAGGACGTGTTCAGTTCACCTGCTAATAACCAAAGATTGTAAATAAAAATGGACAAAGGCTGATTGACATCACCCATTGGTTGCTGAAGGGTACTTTGGAAACCCGTCGATGGCAGTTGCCATGCTGGAAATACTGTTTCGACCCAACAACAGGCAAAGAGTTGGAGCTGAGGTGGATCTTAAGCCTCCTGACAAACAGCTACTTACTGGGCTTTAGCGACACACCATTTAGCCATAACCATTAGGGTCTGCTTCAAACCAACCTGAGACATCCTTACTTTTTTACGCTGAGCTCCATATGTGTTTGGTTAGCAGAAGGGCCAGGATGTCAATTTTGCAGCTCCACCAGACAACCTCTACTGTGCCGTCTCGCAGTCTTTGGCTCCAGACAACATCACCAGCACAATAAGTCAGCCCCCATCCATGGAGTATTATGGCTTCCCTTCCAGGAGGTGGAAATGTGTTGTCCAGCTTTTATAAAGTCAATTGCTCATGTGTTTTTTATATCTCACTTTAGCTTTAGGTAGTTTCCTTATGATGCAACATAAATTCACTTGTATTGATAAACAAAGTCTAATATCTGGCAGTACATATCAATAGTGGCCATAGATAAGTAAAAAAAAAAAAAGGAATTTTCAGAATCACCTTTGCCCTGTAGAAAAAAACTGAGGCAGAGTACAAATAAAACAGTAGGACAATAACGTTTTTTATAGACTGCTCTTATATTCATATTATGTATTACATATTTACATGTATACATGTCATTTTATATTACAAATGGACAGCCAATCTTACACATAAAGACAACACATGAAATATTAGGTCAAAAGTAAAAGATGAAAAGAAACATATGTCACAGTGCAATATGTAAATCAAGACAAGCATATGGGTAAAAAATCATCAACTGTCTGTCTTTTTTTTTTTAACTGTTCCTTAATGCACAAATAGTCTCTAAGTTTGAGATTTATACAGTAATGTGTCCTATAGTCCCTGTTCAACATCACAGGCAGAGCAGGTTAAAACATATTTGTTACAAGACCTTTGATCATCCTGCCAGTCTCAGTTTTATTTGTTTTTCTGTGGATTTGCTCAGCAGTGCAGAGATCAGCCATCTTTTTCTCTGGACAAGACAGAGTCGATAGCCTCGGGCAGAGTTTTATCAGAACAACAACCCAACTCTGTATGTCTACTGTGGACAAAAAAACAGGAATCCAACACTTTTCTCTCTTTGGGATCTCCAAAAGTCATTTTGTGAGGACTGTTTATCAATGAGACGACATACAGAGATCAGAGAGGGCTCAGAGGTTTGTGGTCAGGTCCATTGGAGTCAGAGTTGTAGCAGTGGAGTCATTAGCCCAGTTAAGAGTGAAATTGGCCCTGCTCTGAACAGAGGGCTCAGGTGCAGGAAAAGCAATATGGAAAGCAACACCTATAATCAAAATGAGAAATGACACGATCAAAATGAGCCCCCGACGCAAGATCAGCTGACTGATGGAAAGCAGCTTTTGAGGTTTGGTGTTTTTGCTTTGCTCAGCGTCTCCGTCAGCCCCCCCTGCAGCTGTGTTGTTCCCATCTTTCTCATGATTGGCTTTCAGCTCCTGATCCTCTGTGCGGACTGCACTGTAACCCACTGTTTTAGGGACTTCTTCACTGTCCAACTGGGCCTACAGGGTGCAAAGATGTTGCTGTTAATCAAAAGTAAGTACCTCCATAACACAAATAAAGAAGTGAGAACATCTTGCTGCACAACACGCTACAAACTGAGCACATGCAGCACTTACTGGGACCGGGCAGTCCGAGAGGTCAGGCACCATCCCTTCAGTCAGGACTGTACTAATAGGACGCTTTGGTAACAGCATCACCACTGTCTTTCCAGCGCGCTTTTGAGCCTGACAACACATTAGATAAACGTCATATGAGACATAAAGCACAGGTCAGTATTTATTGTGATGTAAAGTCTGTTTAAGATGCATTTATTTGTGAAATGCTTTAGTGTGGATGTGTGTGCCATTATCAGTGCCAACACTAATGTTTTTCAGTGTTCATATTGTGAGTTGAGAGATTACAGAAAGTAGAAAATAAAATAGAAACATTATTAAAAATGCTGCCAAAATTTACGAGATAGGAAATTGAATTTTGATAATCCCAATTACATTCCTGTATGCAATACTTGGTTTGAATGGTTGTAATGATATCAATTGTAAAAAAGAAGGATAAAAAATACTACCTTATGTGTGACTTTCTTCCAGTCAAGTTTGAAGATTAAAAAGACGAAGAATCCCGCCTGAAGGGAACTACATACCAAGAGACCCAGCCACAAACCTTATAGGAAGGAAATAGATACAAGCACGTGATCACAAGGTCATAAAGCCAGCACACTTAGAGCTGACAGCAAAGATCCTCTGTGACAGGGGGTTAATGGTAAGCTGAAGGGACATTAAAGAATAGTTGGTGCAGGAAGGCCAAGTGGGTGTGTTGGTTTATCTAATGAACTTGGATCCAAATAAAACAGTCTCCCGCATTTAAAACTTCAAATGTACTAATCATTGGACATAACAATCAGTATTTATGACTATAGGTCAAAGCCTCAGTCTTGTCATACAGGGAACGAGTTGTTAATTCAGCACACTGCCATCTACTGAATTAATAATTAAAGTCCTGTTAGTGGCATACAAATAAAAGTCCCCTTGTTTGTTGTTATTGGTCCACATATCCACTTAAGCTGAAGCTAAATTCCAGCGTTGTTTGACTTTGGTTTATCTGCCTGTTTACATTGACTTGTTTTTATTATACCCAAATGCCAACCTCTTTGTGTTAAAAAAAATAACAGTGGTTCAAAAAAAAATGTTTTTGTTTCATTAGTTCATTTAAGGCTTAAGGCCCCCGTCTCAGCTCCACCTCTACGACTGTTTGTAGATTGATTAAAGGTAAGTTGGAGTCAGCACTTCCAAACATTGGGCTTCATAACGCCTCTTCAGAAACCAATGGGTGACGTAACTAAGACTACATCCATGTCAATACAGACTTAGGCAACACCCCACTTTGGGTCACCTGAATTGTAAAAAAGGATTAAAAGAAGCAAAGTGTTAGGCTGGGAACAGTGAATGGAAGGTCGTAATTGGCCATGGGAGGAAAGGTCAGGTCATTTTGATGTATTGATGTATCGCAGTTGAAAAATCCATTTATAAACAGCGGTGGCATTTTAAAGCGATCTGTGGATCTTTATGGATGTAATGTGTTTGTTTTTTTGTTGGAACTGTATGATGGGGAGAGTACAGAAAATCTAAACATGGTAAGGCAAAAGACAGTAAAAGTCGTTTGTTGGTCGGGGGTCAGGTGAGTAATTTGTGGCGTGGTGTTTGAATCCACAAACACACTGATGGCCCGTGGGTGGGCAAAAACTGAGAACTAACTTGAGAACTCACACTTGTCTCAACTGTCTTTAAGCTCAGCGAATGGGACAACCATAAGACAATTTAAAGAACTTGGACTGCATCTCACACTTTTCTTATATTATTCTTAGCTAAGATCTAGAAATGAGACATCTGTAAGAAAAGAAGTTAAGACTGAACCTTCATTTTAAAAATCTAAGAGCTTGCTGTAGAGATCTTAGAATGAGACATCTGTAAGAGAAGTACTAGAACTAGTGCTGACTTTTGTCTGGGAGACAACAATCTGAAATCATCCTAAAATGTACTTTATAGGAGTGCACACTCTCATATGAACATCAATATACATGCTGTTCTTTGAAGTAACACAGTGGAAAAATTGTCAATAATGGTTTAGCAGGGGCTGTGAACAATTTAAGATATATAACAGGAACCACAAAATAGGTTTGTGTACAAAATTGCAGATATGACAGGCTCTTTGTATTGTATTTTATTTTCTCAGAAACATAGAGATAAGATGGGATGAATGCATTACCTAATATCCTTAGCTGGGCAGCAAACATCAGAGCTATTCCCACAGGCAGACCGATGCAGTAGTAACTGACCAGGTTGGACAAGGCAGCAATTTTCTGCATCCCAGATCCTACAAGAATGCCTGAGCAGACACACTGAAAACACACACAGTCAAACACACACACACACACACACACACACACGCACACACACACACACACACACACACACACACACACACACACACACACACACACACACACACACAAATTGAAACAGCAGAAATAACAACCATTGACCCAGACAAGCAAGCAGCTCAGTGTAGTATTCAACACCAATTGTAAAACAAGACAAGAACACTGGTTGTGTTGTATAAAAACATACCAGAATGGCATCAAAGAATTGTAAAAATGTGTAGGCTGTGAAGCACTCCGAGACGATCGCCACAATGTTCCTGCCGACAGGAGAGAAAAAAAAAGACCATCAAAAACAAAGTCAACTTTAAATGTTGCAGAAATTAAATCCAATACGTCTGATACTCACTCATCAGAGGTAAATATGTAGCCAATGAAAGACCTACAGCTAGCGATGACAACACCCTGGAGCACAGCAAGCGCTCCTATAGCAAAGATATTACAACATACAGTACATTACGGAGAATACCTGGAGCGTATTCAGGACTGTAAGAAGTCATCCCAAGATCTTTTTCTAAATCATTGTGGACCCTTATTGGAGTTTAATGTATTGATGAAAACTAGGTAAGAGGTGTCAAATTATATCATCAGAAAACAATATTCTCAGTTGGTTTACTTTGGATTATGTTAATTATGCGTGTCTTTGTTTAATCCATCCAGCATCCACATCCAAGTGTCTTCATACTGTACCTGATAGAACCAGGGCCACTTTGCACGTGACTAAAGCCCTGGAGGTGTTTCCAGCCCCCAGAGCATTTCCGACACGCACACATACAGCTGCATGGACACCTAGAGGAAACTGAGAGGACCCCATGTTACTGTGAGGTTTTACAATTAATGACACTGTTAGATACGTCGGCAGCCATCAGTGAGATGAACATGTCATAACAATACAGCACCAAGCAGAACTATTTATTGATCTCAGAACATTTGATCTTGTTTTCCTTAACCGTGTTTTCCCGACAGCTCATTACTCTCTTATTTGAATTACTATGTTTTCACTAATTGGTGGTATATTCTAATTTTCATTGCTTTGACAAACCATATTTTTACTGATTCATGGTATATTCCTTTTTTTGCTTTTACCTTACCTTATCTAACCTTATGTATTCTTATATACTTTTAGATATCTCCAGAATTCAAAAAAGAAACCTGAAATAATCCTAAACATCTACCCAATCATTTAATTTTTTGAATCCCTTCACTTACAGAAATGAGGTTTATTTTTAATTAAGAGAGGTAAGTTATTCCTCCCAGCCAAAGATGATCAAGAAACAGTTTCAGGAAAAAAAACTATCAATTAAACCAACTGAAATGACTCTTTTTTTTTAACTTTGGTTAATAAAACAAACAACTTGTGACAATATGCTGTTAAATGAGCTTCTGAAAATCAGGCTAGCGGTTTCCACAGTAATGCTAAAGTTAGCTATCGCCCCCTTGATTTGTGTCCTATAAGCTGAAGCTATATAGGTAGACATATAAGAGTGTTATTTTCACGTCATCTGAAGTGAGAGTGCACATTTTCATAGTCTATTTAAAACACTGAATAATGGTCCATACCATGTATGTTATGGCTCCTATTTCCAACATTACATGCTGGGCAGCGAGATCCACCTCACCAAGTACACCTGATGTGATGAAAGTCATATTCAGAAACACTCTAACACCATGCAAAAAAAATAAAAACGTAACATGCCAACTTTGCAAATGTGTTTGCACAAACACAGTCAATAAATTACACACACATGGTGCTGCTGGTTTATGAATATGACAGGTATGTAGAGAAAGGGAAAACACATGGTGCACAACAAACAAAACTGACCAGCAAGGAAACCTCCAATCTCCCAGATCCACCACTCAAAGCAGACCATCAAAGTACTGGGCAGAGCTAGCTGCATGTAGGAGCCCCACTCCTGCAGACAGTCAGTGGACCAGCCTGCAGAATGTTTCACACAGAGGTTTGTGTCATGGTTATACTCATTACATGATGCTAAAAGGAAACCTTTACATGTATCAGTTTTATAAATGTTAGTCATTTGTCATTTCTGATTTTCACGTCTGTGTTTAACTTACCTCCCCATGTCGGCTGGTGGAGTTTCCTCCATCTGATGTAGCCAAACAACAGCAGGCAGATGGTGATCTGAGAGAGGCTGGAGGCAATGGCTGAACCTCTACACACACAAAACCTCTTGTTATTTTTTGAGAGATGTTTATGACCATGTTAGATAACTACAGCTCTCGTTTCTTGACAAAGACAGTGAATGGCTGTTTCAAATACCTACATGATTTTATGCTTATTCTTATTCTTTGGAGTTTTAAGGCAGAGGGCATCGATTAACCTGCAATAAAGCCAATTATGTTTCCTTTTCCCCTTATTCTATTATTACATGAGTCCAGTCCAGTGATCCTTAATAAAGCTACTATCCACTTTCTCCCTTTCACACAGTTTCCTCTTTCTAAACTACTTCTAATGTTACGTGCTTGTCCAAAGGTGTGTTATCTTTGCATAATGTCTTTGGTCTGTGTAACCTAGGGCATGATCAAATGTTTTTGCTTTGGTGCATTGGTCCTAAAATGTGTAGTGTTCAAGCTGCTCTGCATTCTCATTAGTCTGATGATCATGGTGTGCTCCCTTCTGTTGTCCCCTTACGTCTTGCCATAAATATCCTGTTTCCTATTCAATCTAAATGTCTTCCTTTTGTTGCGTTGACCCCGTTGCTGTTGCCACTGTTAGACTTTTATTTATTTTTTCAGATGACACCTTCCCCCTCTGTTTTTGCTCATTTGATATTGATTTGAACTATTCCTTTTTTAAATGTGATTCTGTCTGCTCTTTTATTCCCGAGGGGATCCCTGAATTTGCTGGGACCAGAGAGAAACATGATGTTTTTCATTTTTCTAGCTGATCTTGCGTATGTTAAATGGTATGTTGTAATGCTTTTATTCGAAGGGTAATGGCGGTAGAATAAAAGTACCAGCATGAACGACTGTCAAGATCTAATTTAAGATGTTGTTGAGTGAGGTGTCAATATTTTCATACAGTCAGCTGTTTGCAAGATGTGTTTAATGTTTTGAAGCTAGCAATAACAATAATGCACGGTTTGACCTCTTATCAAAACTTGAATTGCTTGACGTCTCATATCAAGCATCTTTATCAATAACTCTGTTTCTCTACATCATTACGTAAATCAAAGAGTATGCCACAAGTTTACATCGTCGGACTAAAGGGTCACAAACTTTCCACATTGTACTTTTATTCTGAATATTTAAAAAAAGGAAAAAGAAAATAATTGTCCCATTATAGTAGGAGATGATGAGCTTGAAGATTATTATAAATGTGTCTTCTTCATCTGTTGTCTATGCTGCTGTCAGAGACACTGCAGGGCTGAACCCAACCAGGTAAAAACAGATGGGAGAGTTGCTGTGTAATAAAATGGACTTAAAGCCCCACATTTTTAAGTGTTTCTATTTACATTTAATAAAACGTTTTATCTGTCATAGTTTCCTTTACTTTAAGGGAAAAGGACAGACTTGACCTGAAGACAGACAGCTAATTGTTGAAGTCCAGCGCCTGTTGAACAAAATGTTTGTCCAGCTGCTCTCCGCTCCCTCTCCGCTCTACTCTGCCTCCCTCTCTCCGTTAAGTGCAAAAATAATAAACACAAGTGTACCGCTGACTCTGTTTTTAACAAGAAGACATGTTATTTTTCTCTGAGAGATTAAAATGCATTTTGAGTTCTCTAACCTCCCGTCCTGTAATCTCTAAAACCCGTGTCTGCTTCAGACCACAGGCCTCTCCTATTTGGACCACAGTGATGTGATTAGAGATCAAAAGAGAGTGCGTCTGCTTGAATAGCTGGAGGCTTTGCATGGATATTTTATTGGTCGTGGAACCTGTAACCTGACACGATATCAAGCAGCTCAAAGTCCATCAAAAATTAAAAGATGAGGAGACTTAGCACTCACATGACACCCAACTGGAGGGTGAAGATTAAGACGTAGTTAAACCCCAGATTGAAAATGTTTGCGACTGCTGCTGTGTACATCTGAGGCAGAATGATCCCCTGACGGAGGAAAAAAAACATCCACAATCAGAATCTATATACATTATACATTGTATTTATGTTATTTATAGATGTTCTGAACAAACAAAAGAAATCCAGAACAAGTACAACACTGCATTGGGAAGACTTAGAGGCTACAGCTTGGTGAGGCTATGCTTTCCAAAGCCGAGGCTGTCGTTTAGCAGGCATTTGGTCAAAAACAAATATTGGATAGATTAAGATCATGGTTGGTAGTGCTAGAATTCCCCCTAAGGTGATAAATAATGTTTGAATTTGAATGGCTATCCATCGAATGATGTCTTTGGGCTGTTTATCCAAAAGCACAAATTTGAATCTCATGGTTTCTCTCATTAAGATTCAATATCCTGAAACCATGAAGGTGTGCATAATATAATAATACATTTTATTTATAAGCGCTTTTCACAAACTCAAAGACACTGTACAATTTAGTTTAAAAAAAGACAGAAAAGGTTAGAACAGTAAAGACAAACAACAGACATTGCAGCATTACACAAATCGAAAAGACAACATCAAGGTACACAAGGTAAACAGGACACACATCACAATCACACATCAGTTTTGATCAGTGATTTAAAAGTAGAAGGGTCAGTGCAGTGTTGAATATGTGTGGGGAGTGAGTTCCAGAGGGCGGGGGCAGCTATGGAGAAGGCTCTGTCCCCCTAGGTTCGGTGCTTGGTTCTGAGTGGGGGAGACAGGAGGTTGGCGTTGGAGGAACGGAGGCTGCGTGAAGGAGTGTGATGGTGGAGGATATCCGTGAGGTAGGAGGGGGCCTGATGGTTTAGGGCTTTGTGAGTGAGGAGCAAGATTTTAAATTGGATGCGGTATGTGACAGGGAGCCAGTGGGAATATACTGTGACAAATCATCTTACTACAATCATGGAGTTAAAAAATCTCCTCGTGTCGGCATCATTTTCAAATATTTATTTATATATAATTATATAAATGCAGATTTTGAATTGCTAAACTGCTAAAATGGTTTGGTGTGACACTTTATTTCATAGTGATGACTTTTATAAAAAATGATCCAGACATAGAGTGACTTCTTATCCTTTTACTGCTCAAGTTCCAACATTTCCGTATCCCAGTTTGATTCGGAGAGACAAATACATTGTAGTCCCTTTTTCACACAGAGCATTTACTGAAAATCAATGCAAAAGACGTGTTTGTGTTCACTGCGATGAACTTACTTGGTTCTGTAGGTAGGATACTTGCAGCTGGTGCAGGAACAATGCCTGTAGCAGGAAGAGAGGAAGTGGGTTTTAGAATGAGACTTGTAAACCTTAAAGAAGCCATGTTGCTTTTTTAATCTTCAAACAGGGTTTACATGCATGCTGGTATTTGATGAAAATATTTTCATTGAGAATATTCCACTTACTACAACCAGAAAAAAAGAAGAAAAAAACCTCTGATAGGGTTATCTGATTCAGATTCAGGATGTTTTAGGAGAAAGCTAAATGTGATGGTCAGTGACAGATTTCACGTCTTCCCTTTGAATCATTGTGTCACTTATACTCTTTCATTTTTTACCATTGAAAACATCCACCCTGTGTGCAAGGATTTCTTTATTACACAGCCATAACAAAGTCTGTCATAAGTCTTGCACGAATAGTACCTGTTGGTTTATATGTCAATTTGTTTTATGTTTTTTTGTTCGTACCTGCCTCAGGGCTACGGATAGAATTTAGCTTTTGTGCTAATTCCTGCATATTTACAGATGTGATTTGCTAGTATGGTGACTAATGCGCACTGTCCTAATTCAATGAATAAATATAGTATGGATGTGATATATACACATCCATACTGTTTTGTTATTTGTGATCAGAGTTTTGCTGTTGAACACACAATGATACTTCTTCACTGCTTTGCTATTTTGAGTTACTGTTTACACCCAAGCTTATTTGCATTATTTAGGTTTTGACATTGGGCCTATAAAGTGTCCTTTTGTGCTTATTTTGTAGCTTTAGTTAATACACTTTGTTGCATAACACAAATGTATTGAATCAGCCCCCTTAGTCCCCACTGGAGGCCACACTATATTTTCTCAGACCATGAGGTGGGTGTTCAGCTCAGTGCACTTACTGGAACAGCTGGAAGAAACGCCATCAAATAGATCTGGGCGATCCTGAAGCAGAGGCAAACAGAGTTATTTTTTTGTAGAAGAAACATATGCACAATGATTTACTTTCTGCTCAGGTATGCCCCTATAGTTGCAGGTATGTAATATGCAGTGTCATACAATTTGTGGTGAATGCAATGTGTCAAGAGAGTGATGAAAAATACCAACAATATTGAGCACACTGGAGGTATCATGTCTAAAGTTGCATACCTTCATTTAAACATTAAGATATACGTGGTATAAAGGTATACACATATACGTGTCAGCCGTCCTGCTGATAAGGATAACAGCCCTGGCACTAAAGATAGTGAGTCTATAAGTCCTCAGGAAACCTAGTACAGTCAGCAAGTGCGTGTTGCAACTGCTGGAGAGATTTTCATGAGAGAAACATGAAGAAACAAAGTGAAGTCAGAAATACACAAGCCAAAAAAAAATTAAAATGAAAATTCTGCATATCAAGTCATGGTAACAGAAGTGATCCAACTTTGCTTTGCTTGAAAATAATCTACTTCAGAGATTTGAGATGTTGGGAAGACAATCTCGAGCCTGCAGAGGGTAAATAAGATACCAACACCTGGCTTCTGTTAATCCCTATCATCAGACTGACATCATTCCCTGCTGAGGTCTCCTGTGCCCCAGGCTTGGCAACTTAACCTCAAGGTGGTCCAAAGCACCCGTGCTAGTTAGAGAATGAAACACTCCCACGGTACCCAAAGTGCCACATGGAAGACTCTGCTTTTAGGACACTAGCAGCAGCTAACTGAGCCAGCTAGCTAACTCTAGCTTAATTTAGAAGTAGCCGTTACTTTAGCAAAGATTATCTGCCAATGTGAAACCAATTTTTCAATCAAATGTGATCCAGTTTGACCTAAATCAGAAACTTGGTTTCATATTTTGTTTATGTTTTAAGTCACAGTTGTAAAAGGTTTGTTTTTTGCACAATAGTTTGTTGGGCCTGGCCCTCAGAAAAACTCTCCAGAGTTTTGTGGTCAAATCAGTTGGTTTGGGGCCTGGCCTCAATCTCTCTCCCTCTCTCCCTCACTCCCTCATTCCCTCACTCTCTCTCTCTCTCCCTCCCTCACTCTCTCTCTCTTAGGCCTGGAACCCTCTGTTGTGATGACTGGATATGTAGCATTTTTCTTTTGCATTTGTTTGCTTTCTTTGTAACTTTGCACCGTTTGTCACTTTGCCTTTTTTTATCTATGCAATTGTTACGGCTTTATGCAGCTCTTTTTGTGTCCATTTGTTACATGTGCCTGTTGTTGTATTTGTTTTGGACTTTGGTATCTATTTGTTTGCATTCGCATCCGTTCTGAATTTGCAGCTGGTGCCTTCTCTTATCCTCAACAGAGTATGAGCATCATCGGCAACTTAGCATGAGCACCTGCAACATACAAACATATGTAAGGTATCGACTGGTTTCAGAAACTTTGACTTTACCTCGCCACTTCTTCGTCTTGTTGCAACATGAGCAGTAAGTTTTGAGAGTTGATGAGAAGAGCCCAACAGGGCAGACAAAACAGCAGCACGATTAATGAGGTCCTTTGTAGGATTACTCCAACACGTTTCATATTCTTACTGCCATATGTCTGCAAAACACAAAAGAGAGCTTTACCCAAATACAAAGGTTGAAATTGAAAACCCAATAACTCCAAGGTACATACTGTGTGGTTTACTCACCTGTGAAATAAGTGTGTCACAAGCATAAGCAAGACCAAAACCTGTTGAAGTTGTGGTCACATTAATGGTCTGAAAAGTGTAAAATAAAGAGTAAGAAAGTCAGAGCTTAACAAATGCAAATTTGCCTTTAATTAAGTGTTAATTGTCTTTCTGTCTTCATGCCAATAACTCTGAGTAAAACATAAATTTATTTGATATCTGGCCATCAAAATCTCCTAATCATGGGTCGCTGGTGGACAAGTGGTTGTGCGCCCCATCTCTCTGATCTCCAACTCTATCCACTGTCCTATCTCCTCTTGTCATATGACAAACAAATCTTCAAAAAACAAAACTCCTAGTCAACAGCTGCTAGAGCGTCTAATCTGAACATGGTTCCGAATTTCCTGGAAACTGTTGGTTAAAAAAGGACAGATTCCAAGAAATCAGCCCAGGAGGCCTTGTTTTGTCACACATATGGATACAGACAACACATTTTGGTTCAGCAAGAGTGAAAACGCCCGGACGAAAAACAGGTAGGTATTTATATAGCAGAGAAGCTCTTTTAAAAATGTGAGAATAAAGTGCTCCGTAAAGAGACAGCAACAAACCCCACTAAGTCCCGGAAAGTCAAAGACAAGCAAAAGCACCTTAAAGGACAGGGAAACCTGATTGAAATCACTTTATCCTAAATGTATGTTGTGCTGTAATCCCTGTCAAATGAAAACCTCTATGTGACAGAACTTTGTCAATATGCTCTACCTGGTAAATTACAATCTCTCAGGCAATTTATAGACAACCTGCTTAGAGCAGGTTGTCTATAAACTGCCTGAGACAGATAGGAAGAATCTATTACGATGTCTTTTCAAGATGTACTGTAGTTTGTTTGTTCTTTATGTTACACCTGCAAATGTTATTGATATTATGTCTGTCTATAATCATTACTATGCTGTTCCACATACACTTATAACTGTTATTGTCAACGTAGCTATAAGTCTGTGTTAGCTGTGGTTGCTCTATTTCTTTGTCTTTATTCATTTATTTTTGAAACTTTCTTTATCCCACTTTTCAAGCCCCACACAGTCACGCTGCAGGTCTGCAACCTGGGTCTGTTTCTGTTTAAAGAAAGTGTTTCTGTGCGTCTGTAACTTTGCCTAATGTTGCTAAGTGCTGTGCTCATGGTGGATTAATGCTGGGTCTTTGTAAATAATATAATAAAGAAAATAGTCTGGACCTGCTCTTTTTGTAAAGTGTCTTGGGATAACATTTAGTATTAACTGGCACTTTAAAAACAAAGTTTGATTTATTAATTGATTGATTGATATCCAAAAAGTGCAGTTGTGGTGCTTCTGGATCTCATGCTTTTAAGGCTGCAATCAATTGTACAGTCTGGTCACTGGTTTACCAAGCATGCATGAAGTGCATCTAGAGTATGACTGTCTGCTTGTTGCTAATTTTCAGACATATTCAGTTAAGTGCTTTGGTCTGAAGTTTAATAATCTACTAAAAAATAATCACCACAACTTCCTCACTTTTTCTTCCAAATACAAACACACAATGCTCTCAGAAGCTTTCATTCATAACTGTTTAAACAGCAAACAGCCATAGTGAAAGAGCTCAACCTTTAGCAAGCCTTAAACAAAGATGTCCATGTCATGAATCAGGAAGAGTTGATATGATTTTGTATGTTTTTCTGCACCCTTATGCACAGTGACTGAAAAGGGCAAACCCGCTGCAACGCTGTGAAGATTCCTATAAGGAAAAAAACGGGCTGCAAATGAAGCAGTGTTGCAAATACTTTTTTTTAAATCCCAAAAAAAACCTGAAGCATTTCATTTTCTGTTACATATGTGGGTTTGTGTATTTTGACTTATAGCATAACTTGTTTGTCTGCATTGTGTTTGCTGCTGTTGCATTTGTTTTCCTTTTTAACAACATGTCTGTCCTTTTTTGGCCACCATATGGAACATAATGTCAAAGTACGGCTTAGTGCATTTGGTGTTTACTGTAACACAAAAGAAGCATCACTTAGGTGTAATATTGAAGTTGTGAGTATAGGAGACAATTTCCCAAACAAAGCGACAGTAGTAGAGGCTCTAGATCTAGTAGAGTAGAAAGAGTAGTTGTACTACTTTAGTTGCAGCAGGTAAAATAAATGAGAATGCAAAAAAGTGAAGACTACCGCTGAGGCCAGAGCGTATCCAGCCAGCTCTGCATTTCCAATGTGACCACAGAATATGGTGATGACAAACGGCAAGAGGAAGTTCAGAATCCGAGACAGAAGCTGCAGGAACAAACAGAAAGATCTGATTCATTACCAAACAGCGCATGATTGATCAGGTAAAACTCACAACATTAAACAGGGGTGCAGTAACTGAATGTGTTGTTCTTTGTGAACAATATACCATTCCCCTCTACCAACACTTCAACTTTCCCCCACTCACCAATGGGCCTGTGAGTCTTAAGACGTGGTAGAGTTCTTCCCTGTAGGCCAAAGGTATCCAACGCCTCATGCACGCACATCGAAACAGTTTGGAGCTGACTGCCTCCAATTCCTCATTTCCTTTAACTCCTGCCTCCTTGGGAACCAAATCCTCTGCAACGGGCCCTGCACCCAAAGACGGGCATGCAGGGTCCGGAGAACCAACCTTCTCCATTCAAACACAGAAAAAGAAGAAAGGAGAGTAGTGAAGGGAGGGAGAGAGAGAGAGAGAGAGAGAGAGAGAGAGAGAGAGAGAGAGAGAGAGGGAGGGAGGGGGGGGGGCAAGGCAGAGAAGGGCAGTGAGTGTATCAAGGTTTAGAAAAACAACACAACACATGTGAGTCTTTTAAGGTTATTGATGAAGTTATATGGTACATGGTGGGGAATACAGAAAGGAAGAAAAGAAAGCAGAGGGAGTGACATATGGAGTGTAAAAGAACAAAAAGCCTGTTTTGTGGATACAAGGGTCATGTTTCTCTGTAGGGAGGAAAGGAATACATATGTGTATGACCCTTTGTAATGTGTGTGAATGCTTTGTGCACATGTTTCAGTTACATATTTGAGTGTTTGTGTGCTTACAGGGCTCAGTAATAATCGGATGAGGAATGCCTGCTTGCAAGGTGCACACACCGAGAGCTCTGATGGCCAAAACTCTGCAGGATTTGATTAATTACTCACAGGGCCACCATGCCGTTTGTGTGTTAGCCAATGATCTTATCTGCCTCTTTGAGTGTACTTCGATCGCTGATGACATTCACTCATATGGCTTACATGTCACGTGAACATACATTTTTATTTAACCTTTATTTAACCAGGAAGGAAAACTCATTGAGATTAAAAATCTCTTTTTCAAGAGCGTCCTGGACATGATCACATACAAGGCTGTTCTAGTCAGGCAACATGTGTCAAAGTCCCAGGTGATTAAACAACTCGTGAGGAAAGAGGTCACAAGCGTCAGTAACAAGTATCGGATTACACACATGCACTTACATTTAGTGTTTTCATCAGGAATCCTGTTCTTGATCAAATAAAGGTTAGAGAATACAAGTGTGTGTTTGTGTTTGTGTGTATGTATGTATGTGTGTGTGTGTGTGTGTGTGTGTGTGTGTGTGCGTGTGCGTGTGCGTGTGCGTGTGTGCGTGTGCGCGCGTGCGTGCGTGTGTGTGTGTGTGTGTGCAGTGTGTGTACAGTGTTTGTCTATCCACAGTATATAGGTTACAAGCGAAATTGTGCAACTTAAAGAGCACATTCTTCTAGTCAGCTCTTTAGGGTGCAATTGCTGTTGACCTTTGATTTGACTTAGCTAGCACGTATAGTTAAGTGCCATGGAAAAAACTCAATATATTTTGATCTGATAATAAAAACTTCAAAAGCATTTTTGTATCAAAATGCAAAAAAATGTACGAGCCATGACTGATTCAATCTGCGCTCATACTGTATGCTCGGTCCTAAATCACCAATAGGCAACTTTTTTAAAGGGTTAGCCGATACAAGCCGGCCTCTTTAGGGGCTTGAACAGTGTCCTCTTGCAACTGACAGGACAAAGGGATTTAGAATCTGAAAAAAAAGCTATAATGAAATGTGTAATCTGTTTTTATTTTCATTTTATTTAGAGTTACAAAGTGCTTGAGAAGAAAGTTGCAGTGTTCATGGTGTAAATTAATAAACTAATAAGACATAACCAACAAAAGTTACATGTTGTAAAAATTCAGAAATGTCAAAATTCAGGAGATGTCAAGCATTAACAAACACAATGGCTTGGCTCAGTCTAAAGCAGGCACCCTATATAAAGAGGCTATAGCCCTCGACACATTGGTCGCAGAGTTCGACTCCTGGCCCCCTACCCTTTGGTGCATGTCTGTTCTTCTCCTTCCTCTCCACATTTCCTGTCTGTCTTCAGCTGTCAGATCAACAGATCAAAATGAAGCCCCTAAATGAGCTTTAAAAAGCATTAAGAAACATAAATGGTCGAATATATAACTAAATATTGCCTTTAAGACATTGGTTTATAAATTAGTCGATTTGTAATTTGATCCCAATTGTTGAATTTGTTGAGCAATTTAACTCATCTCTGCCCTTTTTGGAAAACTAAATGCAGAATTGGAAATGTGCACAAAGAACGCACAAACCACACACCATTCATCTTTCTTTCAGACAATAGAATAAATAATAAATAATACCAGACTAAGCTGTGTGCACTCTGCAGCACAAAGGGGGTCCTCCGTAAGTTTAAACTAGCAAACTTGCAGCACAAGAATAACAGAGAGGCAGAGATAAGTCATGTTTTTCAGGGGAGTGACTTTGACATTTCTGCAATGTGACACTTTGGAAAACCTGGTTTCAAAATCACAATTTGTTGAACTCTAACTGTCTGAAGTCGAGTAAATCATTTTCATACTGTAGGTCAATGCCTCTCTCTCGTGGGTGAGAAAGGAAGGACTGTCCTAAAAGCCGACCCTTGTACTCCCTATTCATCGTTATCTACAGTGTTCTGCTTACGTCTGTTTAAATCTGATTTGATCCTGTTGACATCCTCACCTTTTTCCCAATAACTGCATCCTTACACACATCCTGCAATGGAGCAATGTGAGGCTGGAAGATCACCCACACTGAAGCATAACTTTGACTCTTAACTTATTATAACTTTAAATAATTATGACATATTGTTATGTTGACACTGTGTGCCTAATTTGGATTACATGAAATACATCACTAAAGTGCATCACTAACACAAACCATGAATTTAAGACAAAAGATTGGAAAACAACAGACCTACAACCTAAAAATGATTTTAGATACTTATGTCTATTTAAAGCTCTCAAGGAGGTTTAGCTGGTTATGAAACAAAAATTTATTGTGATGCCTCTTTACAACTTACAAAGGCAAAAAAGACAATCAGCATAAAGATAGTAATGTCTGAAACTGCTGGGAAGGTGTCAGACAATCATTTTAACGGCACAAAATACATTTTTTAAATTTAAATATTCAAAAACAGAGATTCAAAGTGAGTGATACGTTTTACTTTTTAAAAAACAGTGAATTGTGATTTTTTTTCATTTAAAAAAAAAAACACAACGTACACATAAACAAGATAGATAGATAGATAGATAGATAGATAGATACTTTATTGATCCCGAGGGAAATTCAAGACAAGATCAGAAGCAATAACAAGTACTGTTTTGTCAACAAGGGGGGGCGCCAAAGTCAACCCATAGCAAAATGTCTATTATATGTAAGAGACCAAAAACAGAGCTCAGACTTCTGTTCACTGGTTATCCAGAAACAACCAGATTATGACTTCAGAGGGGATTATATGTTAATGTTGTAATCCAGCTGTTTATCTACTGACCCCATTTGGACAAAAACAAATCTGTTATCACAAGCAGGTGAATGGTTGGATTTGAACCTGTTTTCTAGCTTCTAACAATCATTTAAATACATGTTTTATTATCATACATACCTGACACATGATAATCAAATGATGCTGTGAATAAGATTTTAAAACATACTTTGACAAAATAATTAGACTGACTATGTGGTTACTGATAGAGTCATATTTAGTTTTTAACAAATGGAATCAATGTTTAAAATAAAAGTGAAAACTATAGTTTGTTTATATTTGAGTCTTTGTTGAAAACTTATTTAGTGAGAAGTATTCAGGTCCTTCACATGATTAAAGGTACTAATTAAGCAGGATAATGAACGACTTCTGTCAGCTGCACTGTTATACATCTAACAAATATTACCTGTTCTTACTGAGAATTCACACGAAATCACCTGAGGCCAAAAACAAGTGTGTTGTATGTTGTTTGGTAGCTGGCTCTGAAGCAATCACTCATATTGTTCAGTTCATGAGGGAGTCACTTTTTTGCCACTGACGCATACTTGTGCAGTAAATGAAGAGGAAGCAACATGGGGCGGCAGTAGCTCAGTCTGTAGGGACTTGGGTTGGGAACCGGAGGGTTGCTGGTTCAAGTCTGGTAGCTGGAGAGGTGCCAGACCTTCTTGAGCACTGCCGAGGTTCCCTTGAGCAAGGCACCGAACCCTCACCAGCTCAGGGGACGCCTCCTGTGGGCTGCACCGCACTCTGACATCTCTCCATTAATGCATGTCCACAGGTTGTGTTTGTGCATGTGTGTGATTCAGGCCTGTGTGTGTGTGAGAAGCATGTCTCTCAATAACAGAGTGCAAACCAGAATTTCCCCTCTGGGATTAATAAAGTATATTAAAAAAAAACATGCTGGTTTTTAGGTGCTTTGGCGTTGTTTTTGATGAAGTTGTCATTGATCAATATAAACAATACTGTTTGCTCTGCTCACTGTCAATGACCTGACACTAACAGGAAGGAGCAAACATTTTAAAACCTTATCTGAAACATCCTAAAAAAAATGCATAAACAGTGCTTGACTTCTCACTTACAGTAAGAAGATAAGGAAATACATAAAGCACAATTAAACTGAACAAAACATGGTTAAACATATATTACACAATATAATAAGTTTTGATACAAATTGATGGCTTCAACAGAGAATTGATCCATCAACAATGACTCATGCGTTGGCAGGACTTATCAATCCTATCATTATAAGTTTGTTATTGGCTTTTAAAAGATTTTAACCAATAAACACAAAGTTAAGAAATTGTAAAATTGTTATCATCACATCCACACCCAAGAGGTTAAGTGCCTTTGCAATGAGTATACAGTCAATAAAAAGAGTCCTTGTGTGTGCACAACAATAAAAAAAAAAGAGGCTGGAGAATTGACAGGAAGAGGCGAGTAAAATGATGAGAAACCCTTTTCAGAAACCGTGAGGGTAGTAATAAAAAAAACTGTCCTCATCTGCATGTGAGGTATTTAAGATCTACTGACAATCTGAACAGTCCTCTAATCCGCACGTTCACACACAGGGAACACCAGAAAGACACGGATTAGGAATAAGAAGAAATTATCATCAGGTAAGAACCTTTCACCTTAGCATGCAAAACGTTGATGACTACACAATCGTATCGTTCATTTTGATTTTTTAAAGTTTATTCCATCCATTTACCTTTACATGTAAAGCAAGAGAGCACGTACTTTGTTTTTGTATGACTGGCTTACAAAAGAAGAAACAGACATTTTAAATATTCATGTTAAGTAAACTGCTATCCAACCGTAGTTTACCATTAACTAGACATTATGAATGCAAGAAAAAACAAGCAAAGACTGCACCAAAAGGCCTGAGTTCTATGATTAAAAGCATGTTTATGATCTCAACTCTGTCTCATTATAATCCAGACAATGACTGTTTTCTTTGTGTCTTGATAAAACATTTTAACACTTCATTTTAACATATTATGCGTTTAAAGTAATCCATGATAAAGCTGATACATCAGTCACCTTCAAAGATACATGTTTTCTCTTGTACTGTGATTTTAACTGTATTTGACTACTGCCTGATTTTTCATTTTGGGGCTGATTGGTAAAAGCTCAGGAGAAAGATTTGGCTGCAAAAGTTACTCTGACAAACTGAAAAGAGAAGAAAATGTGGACGTTGAGAAACAGACAATAAATTGTCATTGGTGTAACAGATGATTGGGGGTGGGATGTTTCCTTAAAGCATGTTTCAATAAGTCAATTTAAAGCGCTTTACATGAGGACACTAAAACTAAATTAAAAATATAAATAATATTAATTTAGGGAAGAACATTTGAGAGACTGTCATCATAGTAAACTAAGATTAAGTCAGAAAATAAATAGGTTGTATTAAAAGGTTTGTTTGGGATTCTCTCTTTCTGAAGATCAGGTTATTTTCCAAGGAAGTGTATAATGAAGCTGATGTTCGGACCCCCTCTATTCCATTTGCTGCTGTACATTGCTACCCACACATTAGGTAAGCCTTTCTTCTTTCTAAGTCTGACTTGAGTTGAATTTGGCAGATAAACTTTTGTCAATACCTCATAACTGCTTCACTAACTATCCCCTAAACCTTCAACCGTCTCCCACTCTGTTTTTCTATAAGGTGTCAGGATCGAGTCTGTCCCAGCGGTCAACAGTGATGGTTTTATACAGATGGAGTTGGAGCAGAGTGTCTCTCTGGTTTGTCAGCCTGAAGGCGTCTCTGAGACGGATGAAGAGCTGGTCTGGCTGAGAAATGGTGCTGCAGTCAGTCTTAAGGAGGGAAATACGAAGGGTCGCAGCCAAGTGTGTATCACACCTGTTATCTCTGGAGACAATGAAGCCACTTTCACCTGCCACCTCAGAAAAAACGCCACAATCAGCGCCTCAGTCACCCTGATTGTCACATGTGAGTTCCTTCAAAAAAAAAAAAAAAGACAAAAAAGAAACAAATCTGATGCAAGTACTAATACTGTTCATTAGAAGATGGCCTTCTGATTTATCAAATTTAAAGCCACTCTAGGGGTGGCATCGTCCATTCACCACTTTGGTCCAAACTGAAATCTCAGAGTTATTGATTGAGCTGCTATGAAAGTTTGACATTCATTGTTCACAGATGATCCAACACTAAATTTGTTGGCCTTTGTATCTTCGTCTCATTTCACTGCAAGGTAGAGAAACTTCTCGACAATCATTTGATAGACTGTCAAACCTTTTGTACAGGCTTATATCTCCACTCAGGATTAACGTCAATCACTTCCTTTCACTTTTCAGTTAAAGCCACTGCCATCAGGAAAGTTTTAATGTTGCTTTGATTTATGACAACGTATCTTAAAGAGGACATATTATACAAGTTTTCTACTTTTTCAAACAGTCTCTTGTGGTCTAAATGAAACATCTGTGCTGTGCTTTGGTCAAAATATAACATAAATCAAGCACCAGAGGAGGTTTGTGACCCTGTAGAAACCAGCTCTCTCAGAAAGCTCCATTTTGGTGTGTGTCTCTTTAAATGCAATGAACCCCCTCTGAGTTTTCCCAGTAGACATCACTCTTTCACTAGCGAGAATAAAAATAGTGGACCTGCGCAAAAGTTTTGCTCTAGGCTGGGGGTGGAGTCCATGGGTGGCGATACCAGGGGAGGGGAGGGTTTTTTTTTTTTACCAGAATCCCACTGTGACGGCACAAGGAGAGCAAATTTGAAACGGAGTATCTCTGTTTTGCAAGATGGGTAACAAAGGCTCTGCAGAGTCTTTCTAAACAGCACAGCCAGCGAGACAGAACAACACTGTGTTTTTTGAAGTGTGTCATGAGCCTTGCACTGTCTTTTTACATGTAATGCATTTTTTGCTTGCTACACTATGATGCAAAAATACACTGTGAGGTTTGTTTCTGCGCCTTTGTTGTTGCACTAAGACAGAATCACAGAATAAAAAGGCTGTATTTGTCAGCAGCATTAAAGTTTCCTCTCTCACATCCCTCTTCAGATCCCCCTCAGCTCTTTGGGTCACAGGAGATCTCAGTAGAAGAGGAGGACACGCTGGTCCTGGGTTGTGATATCTGGGCCAATCCACAAGTCTCATCTTTGTCTTGGATGCTGAATGGAAGCACAGTTGATCTTTTAGCAGGTGTCTTTACGGTGACCAATGATGGATTTACAAGCCAGCTCTCCACCAACAGTGTGGAGAAAAGCTTGCATGAAGGCACCTACCAGTGCATTGCGAATTCTTCCATGTATGGCCAACACAACAAAGTCTTCCATGTCACGGTAACAGGTCCGTACACATATTTAATACTACTCTCTAATTATTTTTTACAAGCAAAGAGATCAATTTAGTAAAGTCTGGCTGATCATCCTCTTCTTTCTCGTGTAGAAAAAACCATTAAGTTCCCGCTGATGCCCATCATAGCTGGGGTGGTGGTGGTGTTCCTCACCGCACTTCTTGCTGTTGCTTCACGATGGAAAAAAATTAGAAAGGTAACATAGAAGCTCGCAGATGGCAACTTCAGCATGAAGAATGAACACGATTCACTGCAACTCAACCTTCTAATGCTCATTTTTTTTCTCTTGACAGTGTTGCAAGTAGGCTATGGCCAAAACAATTGGCCCTCCATTCTTCTTCAAGTGAAAGAAGACGTGAAGACTTCTCCTCTCTGTTTGGAGTGCACAAGCCTATAGTTGTTTTTATTTAATTATATTTAATACTGAGTTTAAATGGTTTCACATTTTGGGAGTTTCTAGACCAATACCAGTCTCCTAAAAAGATGAAGTTAGTTGGTTTAGCTTAGCATTAAAAGCTGAAACAAAGGGGAAAAGCTAGCCAAAAGTAGTCCCAATTAAACCACTTCATGTTGGTTTTGGTTCAGATCCAGATCTACGGGAGCCCTAAGCGGGCATATATCCATACATTTTATTTACTCCATTTTCTTGAGATAATTAGTAGTTACAACAAGCTGGTTTTGTTTTACCAAGATAACAAGACAATTGAGTCAAGATATCGAGAAAACCAACAGATAATACTTGTTATTAACAGAAAATTAAGTAAAGAAAATGTATTAGTGCATGTCTGCTTATGGCTTACCTACAGATTACACAAACTGAGACATACAGCATGTTTATTAATCAGCTTTAGAGCTACAGGTAGGTGAATTATAATACTTTGGGGGAAAAAAGGCTCAGTGTTTCCATTTGTTTCCAGCCTTTGTGCTATGCCATGATAGCCGTATGCTGATGCTTCATATTTATCATAAACGCATGAAGTTGTTTTATCTGACTCTCTGAGAACGCATTTGCTGAAATACATTTCCAGGTATTCCAGGTATACAATAAGCTTTCAAAATGACCTTGAATAAGCACCCTGTTTAGCACCCTGACCTTGAAAAGCACATTTTAAAGACTCCACTTCCTTTATTTGTTAGTATCTTTGCAATAAAAGGGCTTTTGTTTCATCACTACGGATGTCTATGGTTTTAACATTAGCTCTGAACTTTAGCTCCTGACTCAACAATATAACTAAGGATAGTTAAAATCATGTTATACATTTACTCTTCATGAGACAAAAGGACAAATGTGTCACCATGAGGGTCAAGGTCTATCTTTTTGTCCTTACCAATAAAATAACATTTAACAGGATCACATAAAACCGTGCAACACGGAAAGAGAATGGTAGCACATAACACAGGGGAATGGGCAAGTTTGAGATAAGCTCAGCACTTTGTTTATCAGACATGTAGTATGTGGACAGGCGTTATGTTTGGGAGTAAGACTTATATTTGAAAAATGTTGCTTTTTACACCTGTAGCTTTAAATCTGTATTTTAAAGTTTACTTTTTTGTATGTTTTTGTTTTCAAAATTCAATCAAATGTATAATAAAAGATCTAATTGATTTCAATTGGGATCATCTTTGAGGTTACTGTGAGATGCAAGACAGGTTTTAAAAGAATACCGAAAAGACAGACATCTCTTTCTGAAAGGTGGCTTATCACAATTTGTTTAACAAGAAAATATCAGAACAAATAAAGACATTCCAGATTAAAAATATAGCCTTGTTCATGCCTTGTTTCCATCCCTACAGACTTAAAATGAATAGAACATGATAGTAAGGCTCAAGATATTTCACATGCATGTGTGTAGTGCCATCTGCTGGTCACTGCCATAAACCTAACTCTTAATGAGAAACTGAGGAGGGTCAGCTTTAGGTTTGTACAACCTGTTGTCCAAAAACTAGAACCCAGGTGAGGTAGGTACACCAAGCAGGAGCTATGTTGGTAACCACTAAAACAGCTTCTCGGAACATTTCTCTGTAATTAGCAATAAACGCATTGTTTGGGGTTTAACACTAAGCATGAAAGAACAAGGCTGCGGCTTATAAAATGCACTATAATTGGTCATTATTATACAACAAAATCATAAATGTATTGCTTCCATTCTAGGCCGACAATATGTGTATCCAAACATATCACAATAGGGGAAAACAGACAATTTAACTATACTTAAATCACTGAGCAAATGTGAAAGTAATTAAACATCCAACATACTGCAAACCATGTTTTTTGGGTCAGACTATTCGAGCAACTTTGTATACCATCACAGACTGGTCCCTATACTTACTTACTTAGTTGTATCAAGACTCATATCAAATCAATAAAAAACAGAACATTACAGACCTCACCAAGATAAGCTTTATTGCCTGAATGTGTTGGATAGTAAAAAAAACATGAAATATGGTTAAGCTTCAGTGGTGTGAATCTTGTCTATGTTAAAGTGTTGTTAACTGTAATAGAAAACAGTAACGATGTCTGTTTGAGAGATTAAAAAAAGAAGAAGGTTGTGACAGGTTTTTAATGTGTTTTACTACAGATAGGAACAAATTATTCTCCAAGCAATCTGTCGAGGTTAAGGAAGAGAACAAAGTGAACATGACAACATAATTAACCATTTACATCATTACGAGTTGTAAGCTAAGAATTCACGAGCGCCTACAGTTAATTTGACCTGAGTATTGAAGCGCCTGGTATTTTGCATGCTGGCTCACTGTCACACTGTCATGACTGGGACACAAAAGAGCCATTGTTAATGTTATAATGTAAATTGTGCTTTTCCTGATGTGACAAGTTAAAATGTCTGCTGTTTAAATGTCCTAATCACCAGAATCATTACTGTCCTTCTTTGTTAGTTTTTTGCTGTTGTTTACAATTTAGTTTAAGGTTTTAAGATATAATCCACTGGTGTGGTTAAGGTTAAAAAAACATCAAGTTCAAACTACTAATCATTTTTCATTAAAAGCATATTTTGTTAAGGCTCATTTCAGCATCTGGGGATGACTTGTTTGTTTAGAAAGAAAACAGCCCAGATTCTATTATAGGATACTTTAGCAGTAGCCAAAGACCGGAGGATATGTCAGAGAAAATCTAATTAGACTAACAGAGATTATGGGGTTTCTATTTTTTTGTAGTTCAATTAAACAGTAGGTAGTTTTGCTTTCCTGAAAGTAGGCTACTTTGCGGACTGAAATAATCAAATCAATGTTTGAAAGATTGTCTATTCTTTTCTAGGCGAAATCAGTGCCAATATTACCGTAAGCATATTTTTAAATATACAGGACTATCGCCTGTTTCTTGTTTATCTGCACAAAATGCATCCTCTCCTCCCGACTTTCTCGCCGGCACGTTACGTCTTACGTCATTGAAGGGGGGCTTTGGGTTAAGGGCGTGGTGATGTGTATGCGCGTGCATTCTGCGGTCCACCGCCAAATTCAAACAGTGAAAGAAAGAAACCAGAACAACAGGCAGCCGAAGTAGAGACGGGAGAGGCAGAAATTCACGAATCCTAACATTTCCAGGTAAGCTGTCTTCGAGGTAGACGCTTTCGTGGTTGGGCTGCTTTGTTTTTTTTTGTTAAGTATTTATCATAAACTTCATTTAATTTAGTTTGGAGAGAATATAAAGTTAGCTTTCGATGCTAGGCGCGTACAGCAATTGTCTTGTTATATCTGTCTGATACTAGCCGACTCGGACCATACAGATACTTGTCTCATCTGTCATGTTTAGCAGCATCATTAACAAAATCACAATCAATTGACTTTAAGTGTAATAACAGTACAATAACAGACAAGAGAAATTGTGTTGTAGAGGTGTGTGTGTGCATGTAGACCTGCAAAGCTATGAGTTAGTACCACACGAACAGACCCAGAGACCACTGCATGCCTTTCATTGATACTGATACTTAGTGATTTATTTTCTTTGTTAAGGGTGTGAATTTGTATTATCGTTCCCATTTGACACATGCGTGATAAATCAGAGTTGTGTGCTGCTCAGACACTGCTGTGGTTGGATGTTAAATAGGACAGAGAAGCCTGCAGAGCTAGAAATCCTGAGCCAGCAGAAGCAACAAAAGCCAAATACTTTCATTAACACGATTAACAGCCGCCTATTGTTCAGACATCTTAGCCTTTATTAAACACCCTCAGACCAGCAACATATTTTTTGTCAGCTGAACAGATCATTGTGAAAGATTTTTCTAAGAGAAATTTCGCTCTGACAAGATCACGATTGTGATGTGTGTAAATATTTTTCTTTTTAGGTTTTAATGCGATGCATTTAGTCATTATCTTGTGGTTTCTCCTTTTTTGTGTTACCATAAGGAATCATTTCATTTCCATACTTTATTTCATTAATTTGTTGTATTCAAAATTACGTGTCTTTTTTTTTAAGACTTAGATAACAATAATTGGCATCTTCCTTAAATGTATCCATTCAGAAAATGTCAGAAAATATGAAAAAAGAGCACTTTCAGACAGACAGAGAAATGTATTTATGAGAAATTTGACGACTACAATATGAACAGGAAATAACCGAGCTCTGTTTCTCCATATACCTGTGTACAGCGAGAAATATTTGTTTTAAAACCTGCTATTAAAGATATCCTCCCCTTTTCTATTAACATTTTACATTCTCTAATGGTTCTCCATCCCTCCTCTCCCTTTTCCAGTCAGCTCAGTCATGTCGTCTTCAGTGATGGATGGAGTTGGTAGAGCTGTGGTGGGAGTCTGGCGAGCACACACAGTCCTGGATGAGTCTGACGGAGCAGAGAGCTCCCCAGAAGCCCCGGATCGTTTCCGCAAGCTGAAATCCTCATCGTCACTTAATTCTCTGCGAATGTCTTTGCGCAAAAGGCTCCCGCTACGTTCTGTTCAGGCAAACTCCCTTCCAGAGAATCCGACCTGGGAACCCATAAAAGAGCAACCAAAGCCCAACGCAGTCCACAAACTCACTCGCAGTGCCCGCAACTCCATCAGCGGAGTGTATCAGGTACATGGATCTCTGGTTTTACTTTGGCAGAAGCTGCATGCCGAGGGATTTTCTGTGTGAAGAGGTTTAGAAATCAACTTTCTCTACTTTCACAACTTGCCAGTACAAGTTAATGCATTATAATCTTTCTTATCCTTTGTCCGTTCCACCCCATCCCCAGAGGCTGCAGAGGACCAGGGAGTTTTCACGTGAGGAGTGTTTGGTAGAAACTCCGGGTCGAGCATGTGACGGGGAAGAAGCTGGTCCATCAACTTCTCGTACTCCAAGAAGAACACCTGGCCGGGCTGCAACACCACGACGCACCCCCAGATCCACAGTCACACCTGGACGTACCCCTGGCTCTAGAGGAAGAAGGACTCCCGAGGCTGGCGTACGCGGGGTGAAAACTGCGGGAGGAAGGAGGCAGCTGGTGCGCATGGCTGCTTTACGGAGTCCCTTTGCCTCCCCAAACACACAGAACCAGAGAATGTGAGTCTGAGTCTGTTAGGCCTTTTTTACGAGCTACACTGTTGCATTAATACATGATACAGTTGTTTATTATTAGTATTATTCCTTATTTGCTGATTTATATTGTGTGCTTTTCTGTCAATAACAGAAAGTTTGACCAAGATTTGGACTCTGTGTCCAGTGGACTCAGGAGGCTCAAACATCTGTCCAAGGCCTTTGATAACCTAATTGGCAGAGATGAAAGGTAAGAGTACCTCAATTTAATATTTCTGGAAGTGTAGATAAAGCATCTGTACTCTTTGATGTTTGTGAATGGGAGAGCTGTGGGTATTTAAGGGAAGCCTTCTGTCTATTTTCCTTATTTCATAAATATTCTGCATAGAGGAGACCTCAGAGGCACATGACCACCCTCTTCCCCCTCCCACCCCAAGAATTCCAGTCTGAAGCACAGCTTGAGGGGCCCTAGACCTTCTTCCCCTCCCCCTACACACATTCTTCCCGGGCTCGGTTTGAAACTGGGTCTGTGTTTCTGGTATTCGGATAAGGAGGGAGTAAGGGGGAGACCGCAGGGGGAGAGAGGGTAAGGGTGTGGGAATTGGAGCCAGATAAAATGACAAAAATGGGGCTTGCATCACTTCCTGTGTTGACATTCAAAATGTAAAAAAAATTGTGGCCAGCCCTCTGGGAATGAGATACACTGCTTAACACAGAGTGACCTTGTCCGTTATCAGTGTGTGTGACATGCAGCCAACTGCTTCCCTCACCATATGACAAGCTCGTCCGTTGGGAATTTAAACATGAGTTTGTTTTCCTCCCACAACAGGCGGTTCAACTATTCTCTAATGGTGGAGTAGGGAAGAAGGTAATTCAAAGTATGAAAAAGAAAGCTTCTGAACCCCGCTGAGTTATTGCAACATGTGCTCGCAGTGTAACTAATTGTCTGACATAAATGCGCATGGCAGCTCTTGCCTGGTGTCTGTATTTCAGTGCATGAACTGCTGAAGGAAAGCTGCTGTATTTGACCTATGGATAACGTGCTTGTCTTCGTCTTTTACAATCACACTTCCTTTCCCCTTGTAACTGCTCTTTGCTTTAAATGTTTACTTGTTTGTTGTTGCCATAGTTGTTCTTTAAACTTCTCTTACTTACCGACATTTCTAAGACCTTTCCAAATGTAAAGCCATACATTAACTCTAATACTTAAATGTTGCCCTGTTCTTAACATGGCTTAAAATTGTTGGTTCTGGATACATGATAAAATATTGCATTCTGTTATGTCCCCAATTGCTTACATTTCGTATTTCAAAAAGATATCAACTTTTTCTCATCCAAATGCTAGTCAGATTGTGGCAATATGCATAA
The DNA here is from genome assembly GCA_020745685.1 of Tautogolabrus adspersus. Lineage (NCBI taxonomy): Eukaryota > Metazoa > Chordata > Actinopteri > Labriformes > Labridae > Tautogolabrus > Tautogolabrus adspersus. Next base: position 22,393,059 of record CM036546.1, read on the forward strand.
AAAAACAAAGAAAGAGAGCCAAACAACTTAAAGGACTGTGATAACTTTTAGATGATTAACATCAATGCAGTCTTATTTAAATAACCGTCCCAATTGTGTAGAAAAGGCAGCACCTGCTTCCTCTACGTCTTTTGACCCAGTGCAGCACTCGCTTCAACCTTTTTTCTATCAGTTCAGTCTTATTGTGTTTTTGTTGTTGGTAAAAATTGTCTACAGAGTCAATGACCTTTACAGACACTTTTTTTGTTTAACTCACTCTTTGTTCATGCTTAATGCAGTAATAGTTGTTTTCTCTTTCTACAGAACCACTCGGAAGGAGCGTTCTGGAGGAGCAGTGATGAGAAAGTTGGACCCCAACGGTAAACTCTGTCGCTCAAACCTTTCACGTCGGGCATCAAAGCTGTCAGACACAATGGGAGGTTGGGCCAACACAGCTGTGAACACTATTCGCAAACCCAACTAAACTACACACGTGTTTATGTGAGGGGGAAAAAAAGGACCTTTTGTAGCCATATTATTATTGAGGTATTACTGTTTCATTAAAAAGTAGTGTTTTCATGATATTGGGAGACTGTTACATGTACGCTTGTTGTCTTTTATGATATAAACTGTGTTTAATTAGATTTCTGTGTTTACACGTCTCAGGTCAGCTGCTGGTGGATAACTATCCCCACTATGGCTACCAAAGGGATTTCTGTATTGTGCTTTATGTACTTTTGTTATAGCTGCTACAACCAAATGTCTTAGTTACATTGTTATTATTTTCACACTTTATTTTTATATTCACTTTGAATAGAATCCTTCCTAATTTTACAAAAGGCCAAAACTGTATTTGCAGAACTAACACTAAATTTACTGACACAGGGGAGATGTGTTTCCTCTACTTTACATGTATGCAATAATGTTACTAACATTTGTTATGAATGTTTAAATGTCATTTGATTATGCCAAAATGTAAAGTGTATTTTCTGTGAAACAGGACTTTTTTATTTACACAGCTTACTGTAGGCAATATTAGAGAGTTTTTCCACTTCCCTCGCGTCATAGGGCCACACTGTTAATGGTCTGTGGATGATTCATGGACCATTGCTGTGAACATAAATCATTTAGTAATGTGATGGAGAAGATGTAATGACTCATTTCATGTTGATGATGTTATAAAACCATATCCGGCAGGTTATTAGTGAAGTGATCAACAGCCTCAGATGACGTAAAACACTTCTCTCTGCATTTCAATGTATTGGTATCCCCTTCCTGCAGAAATGGGAGAAAGGATCATTGAGCCTGACGTGTGGAAAAAGAGCAATAAAACCTGTAAGCTTTGAGGAAAAAAAGATTGATGTTGTCTCCTTCATTAATATTTTTGCTTTACATGGTAAGTAAAATTGTACGGACATAAATAAAACCTTTTCTTTTATCATAGTAAAGCGAGTCACTCTTATCGTTAGCGAGGACATTGTTTGTTGTTAGTAATATTTATTATGTATACCCGTATTATTTTGACAGCTGAATCAAGATCCTAAACACAAAATCTTATGTTTTCATCAAAGCCATGTTCTCCAGAATCCTACAAATAACATTTGATTGTTGTTCTCTATCGTATCGAGACTATCTCTCCACTACATATTCCATATGTATGGGGCTGACCACGGGGTCAGGTGACGTTGTGGACAATTAGCTTTAAGACAATCCACCTGTGAGGTGGCTAATGACAGTACAAGAGCACCTGTGCACCACACTGTCACTGATCATTTTGATTCCACGAGAGCAGGTTGGCGTTTGTGTGAATTAAAACTGTGTGTTATTTAGGAGGAGACAGTATTTGCCACTTACCAAGTGTAAGAGAGAGGGGGAGTTTTCCTCTCGGGGTTGCTGTTTACTCCACATATCTTATATCAGCTGTTTCTCGAAGCTGATCAGCGTTTCTCACAGTCCGTGCCTGGCGTATTGTTCTGACAAGGGACTGACGCGCCATAGGTACGCAGCCTATCCGCCTATCCCGGTCGCGGGTGAGGCGGTAGTGCGGTTCATTGTGAGTAATCCGGAACAGACGTTCCTGGCGTATTGCTCTGGCAAGGGGTTCACGCGCCAGAGGAATAAACTGTCCATCTACACCGCGAGGAGGCGGCTACAACTTTAGCTAGAGCTAACCGGCTGTTACTTCCTCGTCTTCAATCGGGGGTCGACCTCTCGCGAGATTTGGCGAGATGACGAGCCGCGGCCATAACTGTGAGGGTTGTGGTGTGCGGATGCCCATTGAGGATGGACATGATAAATGTGTATTGTGTCTGGGAGTTAACCACGCCACTTTGGCGAGAGAGAACCCTTCCTCTTGCATGAATTGCTTTATTTTGCCGGTACGGTCCCTGGAGGCCCGCTACAGGGTGTTTGGAAGGACGGAGCAGTTTGCTCCGCCCACTGAGTCCCGGCAGGCTAAGCGCCTCAGAGGGGCGGAGCCTGGCTGCGGCTCCAGGAACCCCCTTCCTGTCCCCCCTCTTCGGGTGATGTTGCCTGATTTCAATATCGAGGCTGAGGGGGAAGAGGAAGATGAAGAGGTCGATGTAGATGTGCTGGGGCACTTTGTCGACGACCTTCCTCCGTGGCAGGAGGAGGCTGCCCCGGCCCCTGAGGAGGTAGAAAGGGGCAGTGAGCTCTGCCTATTCAGAGAGCTGATGGGGCGGGCAGCCCAGGCATTAGGGGTAGATACCACAATAGGCCAGGCACCTGCACCATCACGCTTTGATGAGGGTATGGAGACACGGCCGGTGCCATTTCTGGTGCCTCTCCTCCCAGATGTGGAGGAGCTGATTCAGGCTGGGTTTTCCAAACCAGCAGAACCTTTGAAATTCTCTTCCGCAAGTAGACGGTTGTCTGCTATGCAGGGTCGAGAGAAGGTTGGCTGTGCAGCACTGCCACCATTGGACCAGACCATTGCAGCCCTCATGTTCCCGTCCGGCTCAGTGCTAGGGAAGCCTAGCTGCCCGACGAAGGGGTGCAGTATGTTGGATGCCTCTCTAGTTAAGATACACAGGGCTATGGCAGTGCAGACGCAGCTGGCTAATACAGGGTCCATATTGGCGCTGTATCATCGGCGGCTGGCGAGTGAGCTTGGGGCAGGATTTGATATGCGCATCGTATCAGAACTGCAGCTTGTTTCATCTGTCATGGCACAATTGATGAAGGAGCAGGTGGCAGCTGCTGGGAAGGGCATAGCGTCTCTCTGGGTGACGAGACGCCAGCTTTGGTTGTCACAGTCTGCATTGCAGCCCGAGGACTAAAGCAGCCTTTTGAAACTGGCCGTGGATCCCTCAGCCATGTTTGGACCCGGTGCTACGGCTATGCTACAACAGGCCCAAGAAGCACGTCGCTGTGCCCACGAGGTTTCGTGTGCACTGGTAAGGCGTCGCAGGTGGCGGGGGACTGGCCAGTCCAGCAGGCCCCCGGCCCCAATCCAGGGGCCAAGCTGGGACTCTGGAGACCTGAGAGCTACCTTGGACGCTCGCCGTGGCAGAGGACAAGGTAAAGGCAAGCAGAGTGAGGGGGCCCAGGTCATAAGACGGCCTAAGCCCCCGCCTCGCTCCTAACGCCGGTCCGGGTCTGGCCAGCTGCGGTCTGGCTGGTGCACGTCTCACAGCTTGGAGGACACTGGGTACGAGCCCCTGGGTAATTTCGACCATGACCCAGGGATATCGTATTCACTTTGCCCGCCGTCCTCCGACCTCAAGGGACCCAACTGTATTCACAGAAGTGGGTCCTGGATTCAGGACTGTGCTCCGGGTCGAAATTTCTGCTCTGCTGGTGAAAGAGGCCATCAGAGTGGTTCCACCAGGCAACAAGCAAGCAGGCTTTTTTTCCCGGTACTTTCTCATCCCCAAAAAGGATGGGAATCTCCGTCCCATTTTAGATCTGAGGGGGCTAAACAAATATCTCAGACATTTGCCATGCAAGATGTTGACTGTCCCGAGGGTGAAACAGTCCATCTGCAGAGGAGATTGGTTCGTCACCATCGATCTGAAGGATGCCTGTTTCCAGATTCCCATCTGGGAAGGGCATTGGCGGTTCCTCAGATTTGTCTTCAGAAGCAAGACATACGAATTCCAGGTCCTCCCATTCGGGATCTCCCTAGCTCCCCGCACCGTTACCAGGTGCATGGAAGCGGTTCTGTCGCCGCTGCGACTGAAAGGGATCGGGATTTTTAATTAATTGGACGACTGGCTCCTGTGGGCACATTCGGTAGAGCACGGTCGGGCACATTTGTCCTTGCTCCTGGATCACCTACAGCACCTAGGTCTGCGTCTCAACTGGGACAAGAGCAGGCTGGAGCCATCACAAAGGGCACAGTTCTGGGCCTGATAGTGGATTCCCAGACTGCACTGCTGACATTGACTCAGGAGAGACAGGTGGAGCACGGCCCAGCACATCAACATTCTGGAGCTGAAGGCCATCCACCTTGCCCTTCACCATTTTCTCCCGCATCTTCGAGGTCAGAACGTGCTGGTGAGGACAGACAGTGTGACCGCGGCAGCCTACATCAACAGGCAGGGCGGCCTGTGTTCCCCACGCCTGTGCAAACTGGCACGCCGGCGGTGGCTTGGGGGCGTACCCCAGGGTTCGGTCCCTGAGGGCGGTTCATATGCCAGGGGTGAACAATCTGGCAGCAGATCGGCTGTCCGGGGGGTGTCCGGGCCCCGGAGGTTGGAGGCCACACCCGAGGGCGTGGCCTCCAACCTCCGGGGTATCTGGCGCCGCTTTGGACGGGCAGCCGTCGATCTGTTTGCATCACAGGAATCCACCCACTGTCCCCTGTTCTTCTCGCTAGGGAGAGACAGCCCTCCCCTGGGAGTGGACGCCCTGGCTCATCCATGGCCAAGGGCCCTGCTTTATGCTTTCCCCCCTTTCATGCTCCTTCCACCTCTCCTGCAGAGAGTGCGAATGACGGAGATGAGGCTGGTCCTAGTGGCCCCATATTGGCCTCACATGACATGGTTCGCGGACATCCCGCCACTGCTGGACGGGACTCCGTGGGAACTTCCAGTGCGGCAGGATTTGCTGTCGCAGGAAAAGGGGACTCTGTTCCATCCCTTTCCCCAGGGACTGAGGCTCTGGGCCTGGCCCCTGAGAGGACCGAACTGTTAGCCATGGGGCTGTCACAGTCGGTGGTCCAAACACTGCAGGGGGCTCGTGCGCCATCAACGAGGGCGCTCTATGGTCACCGATGGAGGGTCTTTATGGCATGGTGCAGGGAACATCATGTAGATCCTCTGGCATGCTCGGCGCCAGAGATTCTGCAGTTTTTGCAGGAGCTCCTGGATGCAGGGAAGTCGCCCTCCACCCTAAGGGGTATGGTGGCGGCTATCAAGGCGGCCCGTATCGGACGATGCCAATTGCCTGAGGAAGTCGGCAACCTTGTTTCCCAATTCCTCAAGGGGGCCAGAAGACATATGGGCCGTCATTGTAGACCTTCTCTCCCGCCTTGGGATTTAGAGCTGGTTCTTAAGGCTATGGAACGGACTCCGTTCGAGCCCCTGGATTCAGTCGACTTGAAGTGGCTATCCCTTAAGACTGCCCTGTTGACAGCGCTGGCCACAGCTAGGCGGATTGGAGAGCTTCAGGCTCTCTCCGTTCATGCAGACCTCTGCAGATTCCTACCAGAGGGTGCAGGGGTGGTCCTGCAGCCGAATCCAGCATTTCTCCCCAAGGTTCTTTCAGAATCTCGGACGAGTCAGAGGGTTGAGCTCCAGTCTCTCTACTCCACGCAGAGAGAGAACGGGGAGCACAGACGCTCACTGGTATGTCCGGTAAGGGCACTACAGGTGTATGTGCACCGGACACGGACGGACAGGCGGACAGATCAGTTGTTTGTCTGTTTTAAGCCCGAGCTTATTGGTGAACCGTTGTCAAAAGCCCGTCTTTCCCACTGGATTGTGGAGGCTATCCAGCAGGCCTATGTGGGCACTGGGGTCCCTTGTCCCTCGGGGGTGCGGGCGCACTCTACCAGGGGCATGGCAGCTTCCTGGGCATTGTGGCGTGGTGCGTCTCTGAGCGAGATCTGCACTGCTGCTACTTGGTCTGGCCCGTCTACATTTGCTCGATTCTACCAGATTAATGTGGCTGCGAGCATGTCGTTCGGCGAACGGGTGCTTGGTGTAGCCCAGCAGTAGCGTCATTTTAAGGTTTCCTTGTCCGTCAGCCTGGCGTGGCTGTTCGGAGTGGCAACTTCACCTCTCTAGTCGAGCCTTAGCGTCTTGCAGGGCAGGCTGGCCTTGGTAGCGTCTGGCACCTTGGCATCAGTAACTTGCAGTCAGCGGTACTTGCTGGCCTGTGGGGTGTGTATATTTTGTACATTTGTATATAGTTCATTGACATCCACGTTGGTGATTGTTTTGTTTGGAGCACTCCTGGTGGCGGCAACGTCTCATTCGAAGGACACACAGTTCGGCTCATGTTATGGGCGGGGGCTGCTCTATCCCCTCGCGGTGTGTCTTACAGAGCCCCATACATATGGAATATGTAGTGGAGAGATAGTCTCGATACGATAGAGAACGTAGGTTACAAGGTGTAACCATGGTTCTCTGAGTGAAGAGACTATCTCTCCGGCTCGAGGCCGCTCAGGGATCTGTTCCATCAAAATTTTAATCAGTGACAGTGTGGTGCACAGGTGCTCTTGTACTGTCATTAGCCACCTCACAGGTGGATTGTCTTAAAGCTAATTGTCCACAACGTCACCTGACCCCGTGGTCAGCCCCATACATATGGAATATGTAGTGGAGAGATAGTCTCTTCACTCAGAGAACCATGGTTACACCTTGTAACCTACGATTTAGAAATGTGACTGGGTGGGTTCATCAAGGCTCTTATCTGCTTTCTCGTTTAGTTTGCCTGGTTCTGACCTTGTCCATCTTTTACTTATTATTTGATACAATTTACAACAATCCTTGGCCTGGATTATTTTCTCAATTTAGAAAAAGATATCCATATTTGAAATAATATTGTCAATAAAGCAGTTTAGAAAATATGACTTATAGATCAATATATGGGTTGTTCTCACGTGAGTTCACTGATAAGTAATTACTTACATACCTATCTTATAAAACGTGTATTTAATAAAAACACATTCATCTTGTAAAACATAGTGTTATAAATTAAACCACAAAACTGTGTGAATAAAGCTTAAGTGTGAAACTCAAATAGTTCTTACTTTTAAATTATTTAAAAAAAGTGAACTTTTTATTTTGTCATCCGTTCCCTAGTCGAGACATGACTAAACAGACGGGAAAAAAACTATTTCATTTTCCAAAATGACAATTCAAAATCTGCAACACATCCGATCCATTTCCTCTTGGTGGTGGTAGAGGGAACTATTCTTAAAAGAGGCTCCTCATGAAAAATGGTCAAGTATCAAGTTAAATGTTTTATAACTGCTGTTTTATTATCTGCCATGTCAAGGATTGGGATATTTCTCTAAATGGTGCGTGTAATTGATGAGCAGCAGCAATGATGCGGTGGTAGCGTCGTAGTGAATAAAACTCGCTCTGTTTGTCCCTTTTCATTACCCGTCACAGCCCCACGCCTCGCTGAAATCGCTCCTCCTCTGTCTCTCCGGCTTTGTACCCAGAGCTGAAACCACGCTGCGGCTACCTTCTTCAAGATACCGGGGCTGCTAAACATTGGAAAATGGCTCTCCATGTCCCAAAAGCACCGGGCTTTGCCCAAATGTTGAAGGATGGAGCAAAGGTGAGGTTAATAAGTCTATTGGACCAATTTAGTAGCTAAGAATGTTTTCTTGTAAACTAGCATGCTAACTAGCGTTAGCCGCTGAGTTAGCACAGTCATGTGGGAGAGTTCTAGAAGGAAGCCAGGCCGCTTGGAGATGACGGACAAAAATTAGGCTTCTCCATCCTCTCACTGTCTCCTCGAAGACGTACAAATACTGCCAGTGTCTGCAGGTGTTATCTGCCACGGTAAACTGGTGCTAATCAGCAGTCACACCCTGTCAGTGCTGGTACTTTGATTGTCACCTCTGCTGTGCCTGAATAATAAGAGATGTTGATGCTTCCTGTTTTGGGTTTGCTAACATGTTTTCACTCACCTATTTTTAATCTTATGGTGGCACTTAGCTTGTTTTCCCACACATTATTTAAAGTTAATACCCCAATGATATTACTGATAGATCCTTAAAGGACGTTTGAGAACTTGTCTGACATAATGCATCTTCAATGAATAGCCCATCATTTTATATTATGTTCTCCGATGCAGCACTATTCAGGACTTGAAGAGGCAGTCTTTCGTAACATCAAAGCCTGCAAGGAGCTTTCCCAGACAACACGCACTGCTTACGGGCCAAACGGTAAGCACTCTCCTTCTAATGCAATATGTATATGTATTGCTAATATGTTTTAATACTTCACTGGCTACAACTTAAATGACAATAACAAAGTCAAGGATGTTTTAACAATAGCATTGTTTTCTTTCAGGTATGAATAAAATGGTCATCAACCACCTGGAGAAGCTGTTTGTCACCAATGATGCTGCAACTATTCTCAGAGAGCTCGAGGTGAGGAAACCTTACATTCCTCTGCAATGTACTGCATTCAAAAATGACATCTCAATTAGGAGATTTTATGTATTTACACCCATGTCTTATTTGGTTCTTTACAGGTCCAGCACCCAGCAGCCAAAATGATTGTAATGGCATCACACATGCAAGAGCAGGAGGTTGGAGACGGCACAAACTTTGTCTTGGTGTTTGCAGGAGCTCTGCTGGAGATGGCTGAAGTGCTGCTCAGGATGGGCTTGTCTGTGTCTGAGGTACACACAAGTGGTTACTTACTATCAGGATTGGTGTTACTGTTTCAGAAATGTTTTAATGATTTTGAAATGTTAATCTGACATAGAATACATGTAGGGATTTTGTGCAACACAAAGGAATGAATCGCTGTATTTGCTCATTGTGCCTTCTTTTGTTTGAAATAGGTGATTGAAGGCTATGAGAAAGCATGTAGAAAGACCCTGGAGATCCTGCCAGACTGCGTTTGTTCCTCAGCTAAAGACCTCCATGATGTCAAAGAGGTAACGTCTCTCATCCGTACAGCAGTCATCAGTAAACAATATGGAAATGAAGACTTCCTCGCCAAACTCATCGCAGAGGCCTGTGGTGAGTCAGCAGTCCGTATTATTTCAACCAAACCATAGCTGTCCAGGACAATAATTGGTGACAGCATTAATTTTGTATTTCTCTGACTTTCTTTCCTTTACTTGCTTGTGCTACAGTATCAATCTTCCCAGAGTCCGGCAATTTCAATGTTGACAACGTCCGAGTGTGCAAGATTCTCGTAAGTTGTTTTATTCACAGATCCATTGATGTATTTTGTCTGTTGTGTTTTTTGCCTGTTAAATTAATGTCTGGTGGGTTTTTTTTAGGGTTGTGGAGTGACATCATCCTCCATGCTTCATGGCATGGTGTTTAAAAAAGAAGCAGAGGGAGACGTCACATCAGTTAAAGACGCCAAAGTCGCCGTCTATTCCTGCCCCTTTGACGCCACGGTGACAGAAACCAAGGTAATGATACTTTCATTTGTGTTGAATGCTTGAAGAATCTGACCGAAAACTGAGACGGGTAGCAAAGGGAGGGAGACCAGTGAAGAGACTGAGGGGAGCGGGTATTAAAGGGTGGGGGCTGTGACTCTGATGCAGAGCCTGGTGTGTGGTATGGACAGCAGGCCAGTGTCTAAGGACTGGAGGTTTTGAGACGTGGTGAGTGGGTGTAGGAGGTCAGAGGTATTGAGGGCCAAGGGCGTGGAGGGATTTATAAGAGAGGAGGAGTATTTTGTATTTGATTCGGGATCTAATTGGGAGCCAGTGGAGGTCTGCCAGGTTGTGGTGCAGGTGAGCAATCTGGCAGCAGAGTTTGGGACATTTTCGAGCTTGTCAAGCGATTTGCTTGTTACCCCAGATATGGGCTACACATCAATTTTCAGGATTTAGACCGATTATTATTGAATTGTTATTTGTTTCCATCCCATTTTTCCTATTATTAATAGTTTTTTCAAAGCAGACATTTTAGTTTGTCACAAAAGAAGCACACATGATGCTTAAATATTATTATTATTTATCCTCTGCCATCATTTTTTTGTCTTGCTATTAAAGATGAAAATAAAATGTTTTAAATGTGTGGGGAAAAAATGCCTACCTTCATGATTTGGTGTCGAACCACTCGGCTGTATAAAGGTGAACTGAAATGATCTAAATAAAGTCTTCTCCACCTCACAGGGCACAGTGCTGATAAACAATGCGCAGGAGCTGATGCACTTCAGTAAGGGAGAGGAGGACATGATGGAGGCTCAGGTGAAGGCCATCAAGGAGGCTGGTGCCAACGTGGTGGTCACTGGGGGGAAAGTTGCTGACATGGCGCTGCACTATGCCAACAAGTACCAGCTCATGGTGGTCCGGTAAGACTGACATGACCCCCTGATAATCCAGACACAATTCTTCAGTAAATAAAACCTGTTATGAAAACGTCCTCGACTTGAAGCCATAGTTTGGACAAGTGTTTGTGGCTGATGACAATGTTGAACAAGTGAAGGAACAGAACGGCTGTCCATCACAGATGTATCACATTTAAAGTTTATAAAATTACAATAGTAGGCGTTTAGTGTATGTAATAAATATCTCAAAAGTGAGAGATTTAAGTATCTGAAAAATCCCCCCTTTCCCCATCAGGCTCAACTCAAAGTGGGACCTCAGGAGGTTATGTAAGACAGTGGGCGCTGTAGCCCTGCCCAGGATGGTGAGTGTTGCCTTGTTTCCTTTGTGTCTGACATTTGAAGCAGGATAAACGGTTCTTTGAAATCATGTATAATGATGCTTTCCTGCTCTCTTAGACGGCTCCAACTCCAGATGAGATTGGTCACTGTGACAACGTTTACCTGTCAGAGGTCGGAGACACTCAGGTGGTGGTCTTCAAGCACGGTAAATCACAATCCCTTTGTTCCCGCATTGTGAGTCTTCATTTTTAACCTGATCTTTGAGTAAATAATTTGTTGAATGTTTTCAACAGTGAAAGAGGACGGTGCCATCTCAACGGTCGTGATCAGAGGCTCCACAGACAACCTGATGGACGACATCGAAAGGGCTGTGGACGATGGAGTCAACACCTTCAAGGTTCTGGTCAGGGTAAGTCAACACAGTTCACCACTGTGGGAGTTTTTGAAACTTTGAGGAAACCATATCTAAATGAAATGACACGAAAATAAATGACAATTCTCACAGAAAAGTAAAATATGGTGCATCTCCTTCTTCAAAATACAAGTTCATGTGAAGCAATACATGTGTTAAAAAGCTGAGGTTGATAATGCAGTAGCTTTATTACCTCTCTAGAGTCTTGGGGGTTTCAGTTGAATGCTTTAATTTTAAACTCATTGCCTGCACCACGTCTACAGTGTCTCTGTCCATTACCTTCTGCAGGACAAACGCCTGATACCCGGAGCAGGAGCCACTGAGATTGAGCTGGCCAAACAGATCACCTCATATGGAGAGGTATGAAGCTTTGACTCAAAGACCAACAAACCCCTCCTGCTCTTGGTTGTGATCTTTTTTTTCCCCTTCATCACTGGCTTAAAATTGTGTTTTTAAAGAGTCCCATTTTGTTCTTTCTCTCTCTCTGTAGTCCTGCCCTGGTCTGGAGCAGTACTCCATTAAAAAGTTTGCTGAAGCCTTCGAGGCTTTGCCTCGTGCGCTGGCTGAGAACTCTGGAATTAAGGGGAGCGAACTCCTCTCTAAACTTTACTCCGCACATCATGAGGGAAACAAAAATATGGGCTTCGACATCGAGGTGAGTACTTACACATAATGAGACCTGAATGACTTGAGGGATTTGTGTTATTTTGTTTGAAGAATCAAGCTTTTTATCAACATAAGGAGAATTATTGTAAACAAACAAAAATATATCAGAGGAAGGTGCTACAGGATGAGCATTGTTTCAATGAATGCATAAGGCTGATGTGTTTATTTTCATTTACCTTTGAATGTGAAGAGCTCTGTATTTCTGTGTTGGTCTGATGGCATCAATGTGTTGTTGTCTGCAGGCGGAAGGCCCTGTATTGAAGGACATGCTTGAAGCTGGTATTGTGGAGCCGTATCTGGTCAAACACTGGGGCATCAAACTGGCTACCAACGCTGCCATCACGGTGCTGAGGGTGGACCAGGTGTGTATTCACAACAACAAAATGACTCACAACACAAAGATGATCAAAAGCAGCCTCTAAAAGTAAGACAAATATATAGTTTATTTATGTTAAAGTCCATAAAGGATAAAACAGTATTCAAAGTTAGAAACACATTTTATGTAAAGTTCTAAACAGCGTCAATCTCTCGAGTCATTTCCTTTAAACTGCTGGACACTGCAGTAATAACTGTTATTACACAAACAGAAGTCAGTTCTATTTTCATGTGAATATTTTTGGCCACACATTTATACATGCTTATTTTCTTCATGTTATTTGAGTGTAAAAAAATATAACTTTATTGATCTCTGTGGTATGCAGGTATAACCAACAGTAGCTCCCTCTTAATAGAATCGGCCTTTTTTAATTTTTTTCCAGCTGTTGGTTGGTTTTGTTGAAACACGAACATTTTTTATTCTTCTCCTATTTCTGAACAATTAACAGCAGCTTTTAGCTTTATACACGTTTGGGCTTCTTAATGAGCATCAGGCCCTTTTTAAGGCTGATGACTCATTTTGATTTGGTTAATATCTGATGTAGAGTTAATGTTCTTCTTAATCCAGCAGGTGAAGTGTTATTGTGGGGCTTATGTGAATGTATAGTTCCCAGGTAGTTAATGTTAGTGTGTGTGTATACACGTGTGCGATGCAGATCATCATGGCTAAGGCTGCAGGGGGACCCAGGGCTCCTAAGCAGAGAGGCCACTGGGACAAGGACGAGTGGGATGAGGAGCCTGATAAGTTTGATTCTCACCACTAGAGGGCGCACACACACACCCTCTTGTCAGTAGGTCCTGGAATGAGTGTGTGGTTTTAACTCACTTTGAACTGAAGCACTCACGGGGCTGACGTTGTGAAAAGTTTGCTCTTTTGCCTGTCACTACTAACACAGGGTGTGATACAAAACTCACTGCAGGTAAATGCTGTATATCTGCAGCAGATGTGTTTAAATATTACTAGGTGTGTCACTGACAGCGAATAAAGCACTTCAAAGTTTTAACTTGCACAAAACACAAGAGGTTTGGTTTGATGGCATGCTGCATGCACTAATGAACTCTTCATTGCAGTGGACATATAAAGGCAAGTGCAGAATTTAACACCAAGGCATGAACTGTTCATTAATTTAAAACATGTACTGTACATTACATGAAAGTCTCCAGAGGCTAAGTGGTTCTGTTGCGTGAAGGTACGATAAAAAAAAGAATCAGCTCATATTCTCATTTACCAGTGGATGGATATTTTGTACGCCACTTTCAAAATACAGACTTAGATCATTAATAGTGGAAGTTTTCTTGATTCACTGCAGGGCTGTAAAGCTGTTCTGAATACACTACAGAACTTACTAATGTTCCTGTTTCAGTCTTAAAGTCACTTTATAAATAAATATCTATAGCAACACAATCTACAAAGATGTTAGTTAATGTACAGAGTTTCATAATAGTTGTAGCAGGTCACAGCAGAAACTATCAAGATTGAGATTGATCTTTCTTTGGACCATTTTATTAAGTAAGTCTACAAGCTCTCATTGCATTGTATCTTTGTAGCATATACAGTTTATTATTGCAGCATGCATTTATCATATGGCCTTGTCAATATTAAGTCTCCATCTATTGCCCAGCTTTGTATCTTTAGGGCTCTACATAGCCTTTTATATTTTAAAAATATCTGTACATCAAAAGCTTTGAAAGGACAACATTCGTAATTCTCATGCTTACTGAGTTGCTCATTCTTTAAGACAAGTCTCATTTGAGTTTTTCTTCCTTGTTAACTGATACCAACAGGAATACTGTAGCGTCAAAGAGCCTGACAGCCACCCTGCCAAAGAGCCCACAGCCTGCTGCGTGGGATCCTGGTGCTCATTACTTTCAGCCTGAAAAAATCTGTCTAACTTTCATCTTTCTCCTTTCAGATCATCATGGCAAAACCAGCAGGGGGACCCAAACCTCCCCAGGGCAAGAAGGACTTTGACGAGGATGACTGAACCTGATGTAGTCCAGCTGATGCTCCTGTTAACCCTGAACGCTCCCAAACGGATTCATCACGTCCTTTTCTACTTGTTTATTTAAAGCTCAACAGTTCGGTTTATTTTGTAGAATTAACCACACATTGGTTAAAAAAAAAAATGTTATGTGAACGTCAAAATGTATGGATGGCACTGCTTTTTATGTTTAGTCCCAAATAAAAGGCACTTGCGCTGTCATGTCGTGGTTTGGTTTGTATTTTTTGTACATTGTTTATCCATGTCTTAACTAAAGTGATTGCTTGATGAGCATAGATTTTTATTTGTTTTGTCTTGCAGGGAGATTTTGTCATTTAAATCATGAAAGATGTAGTCTGTTAAAGCTATGACCCCATGCTTATCGACTTCATCCCTGCATCACCGCTGGCGGCTCTGAAATCAGTACCCTGCTGGGCTCCCTGCCCCAGCTACTATTAAACCTTAGATGCTGCCCTGCGGGTTTGCTCTCAACATCATGTTGAAGCCGCAGAAATTATGCATGCACTGGTTTATTTTTAGAACGGAAGAATTGATGTTGGTGGAGAAGTCAATTGGAGATTTATCTCATGCCCCCAAAGAAGCATTAATTGATTAAATGCAGCATGTGTTCAATGAAAACAAACACAAAATCACATCATGTGGTCTGCCTTGCAAATGCTAAAAAAAAACGCAGTGGTAAGGATCACAGATTTGTAGAATTAATGTGTGCGGTTGAGAATACGGAAAGCAGCAGGGGGAGCTGAACTCCACAAGGTTGCTGTCTCATTGGATGGCAAAGCTGTGGGCGGATTTGCGCTGACGTTGCCCATACTCGGGATTAACTTGTTTTTATGTCGCCATATCTATCACATTCTGCAACGCAGCGCTAGACCAGCTGCGTGCTGTGTGAAGGCTGTAGAAGTGTCACCTCGATTCTTCAAATCTGAAATCAGTGTGAGTGTTGCGCAAGTGTGGACGGGCTCCCGTGAGGTGCCTGGATGAGGAGCTGATGTCGCACCGTGGTTGCAGAACTGATGTCCCGTCGCACTAATGGGGGCCGACGGCAGTAAAACCAGGAAGGTGAGTTCAGTGACATACCTGGTCGCTAAAGTGTGACGTGCGTGGAGGGGTTCCCTGTTTCCATAGCAATGAGATAACGTTGGTTCCAGAAATCACGAGGCAACGACGGTATCACACCAGGGCTTTTGTGTAGTTTCTTCTGCAGCTTATTGAACTGCAGCATGGTCCATTTAGAGTTACACTTAATCTAATATTAACTTGTCACTCGATACTACCCCTTAAAATGCTATCTTTCGAATAAACTATAATCTGTATGCCTTTACTTTGAAGGAGAAGTCGACACACTTCCGGTATTGACATCCAAAAATCAGTGAGGGGGGCTGGGTGGGAGGCACATGTCCTAATTAAATCCTATATTCGACCAGGCTCTTATCAGATCCGGAGCAAATGTAACATTGATGTCAGTTATGGCTGCAGAGTGTCTATGTGCTTCTTCATTTGGCTTGTATGATCACATCCTCCTGCATGGCTGATTACACACATCTTGCACCACAGAACATCAGATGTGCTTTGCTGCAGCCCAGAGGGAGAGGGGCTGTGTGACCCAGTGACTGCAGATTACATGTAGACCAAGTATTGTCTTTTTCTAATTCTCAAATGAGAGCAAGAATGGTTTTTGAAAGTAATCTGTTGGCTACTGGGCTTCACTGGTTCCTGTTAGTGGCTGTTTACAAGGTATCATAGACTGTAAATAGGAAGGTACAAATGTCAAGATTGGAGTTTACAGTACTAGGACTAATTAAGTAACCAGACTTCTGGTTTAGGTAAGACTGCTCATTTTCCAAATGGAATTGGCCAACATACAGAGGAACATTCAATCAATATTAGATTTTGCAACCACTGGTAGCTCCGAGAAGCAAATTAAGTTATTAAATGTAATAGAAATAGACATAGCAGATGATAGAAAATAATCACTTTAGTACGTTCAATAACAGAACACGTCCAGTTTCTGAAGTGGGGCCACGAAGGTTGAAACATACTTTTACCAAACAGCAGAGACGAATTGTTTCAAGTGTGTGCAAAATGAATCAATAATAAGGCAAATTTAAATATACACGTGTTTAAAAAGACTTGCACTGTCCTTTATGGCTCATACTAGCACTGTGAGTCATGAGCTACTGAGCTATGAACTCCTTAAAAGGTTAAGTAACAGAAGAATATTTATCTTGAGTAAGACAGGTCTGCCAAGATACGGTAAGTGCAGATACTTGTTCTTGTGTGAAACACCTGGATTACAGGCGTTTGTCAATCTGATGATGTTAGAATTTGCTTAAACATGCAGCAACACTGGCAAGGTCT
The DNA here is from genome assembly GCA_020745685.1 of Tautogolabrus adspersus. NCBI lineage: Eukaryota > Metazoa > Chordata > Actinopteri > Labriformes > Labridae > Tautogolabrus > Tautogolabrus adspersus. The sequence goes on from CM036546.1 coordinate 22,409,636, forward strand.
TTTAAAGCTCCTGTGAGGAGTTTGCAACCTCAGACACAGGGACTTTAAGTATAGTATGGTGGAATGAACATGATATATCTCTATATGCAGATGATATGTTGCTTTACATGGCTGATATAGCAATTATATCATTTCTGATGAACAGATTGTTATAACAGTACATGTAAAGTAAGACTGGAGCTTATGCCATGAATGGTTTTAGACTTCAAATATGCCCCATTTGATTCTTTAAACACGCAGGAACACTGGTTAAGCCTTTTAAGGTCCTTGTATCTCCACAGAACCATAAGCTAACTTATGCTGTAACTGCCTATTGGGGCACACTGTCCCTCTATCTTTTCTTTAGAAGCCTGCTGGAGGAGAGCAGGCAGATGAGGACTTCTCGTCTGGATGGCGTGGCTTCCTCTCCAGCATGGGTCTGTCCATCCCAGCAGGCCTCTGTCGCCTGGCCCCTCCCGCCTTACGTCTCGGTCAGCGCCGGATGCTCCAAGGAAAGCCCCCTGACATCCCAGAGCACGTCCTAAGATTGGCAGGGGTCGGCCCAAACAAACTTAGAGCGGAGTGGAGCCTGCCAGGGTTCATAACCATGTTTCTGCCTGAATTCCCCCACAGAACTCTGCCTGGGCATGAGCACTTTCAGGTAGAGCTCAACATTTATATCAGCACACAACGAATAACCAGTTGTGTTTTGCATTTACACCTGCCTGATACGATGTTTTTACTTGATTATCTCCTCTCTGTCTTTGTGCTTGAATCTCTCTTCATCTCTTTTAATCTTTTTCCTTTTTAAATGTTTTAACAGGTGCTGAGTTACATCGCCAGAGGTTCGTTTGGACCCATTCTGAAGGTGAAGGACAAGGCCAAACAGAGAACATATGCTGTCAAAGTAAGACCTCTGCTTGTTTCTTACATTTTAATTGTGTAATTATACTTTTTTTTCTGAAGTGATTCCTGCTTGTTAATCCATGACAGCCTGACAGGGGGTTGTTTAAAACAGTCTCTACTTAAAGTGATTTTTTTTTAGGCTTGTAAATATTAAAACAGAAGTAATACTAATTCTATGCTGGCAAAACATTTGTAAAGAATGTGTTTTTGCTGTGATGGGCTTTTTAAAGCTCACAATTACTAGTGATTTTAACTGTAGCTATTGAACCCCTCTAACCTAAATGAGCTTGTTGTAAAACTATAATGGGAAAATACATATTTATTGCTGTTGTCTTATTAAACCTCATGATTTTGTCTGCTCACAGGTTATACCTAAATCAGAGATTCTAAGACTTGGAGTGTTGGAGCAGTCAAAAGAAGAGGTTATTGTCCAGGTGGGTATCATGCAGGTTTTGAAAACAATTGAGTTATTAGATTGTATAAAACATGGTTTTTAAACATATCTCTTCCTTCATTCGTTATTATACATGTCAGATTTAGTAAGTGTAACAAAGCTGATGAAAGTTACAGTAATCATATAACAAAATAAATCAGGTTAAGACTGGAGCTTTTGCTAGGAATGGATTCAGACCTCTTCTGATATGTTCTTGAACACACTGTAATTGGGGAGGAGGTGATACACCTTTGACTTTAACTTGTCCTTCTCTGAAGTCAAATGTTTAACCAATGTTTAAGTCCCAGCTGAGGTTTTATATTTCACTAACAAGACCAGAAGACAAGAAGCTACTGAAGTTCTGAGCGAATTGAGATATCAGAAAACCAGTTTGCCGAAAACAAACGGGCTTCTCTTTGATCAAGTGAGATTTTTCAGACTGATCTTGGACCTTTGCCCACAGCGTCAGGTTCGCCATCCATTTGTCCATGACCTCCAGGACTGTTGGCAGACTCAGCGCCATCTCTACATTAGTGAGTCAATCAGAGGCCAGTGACCCAATCCAACCCAGATCCGCTACCTGAAACCCCTCACCTTCACTCCACCTTTTCTCACCTTAACACCAGTAGTCTTGTACTCTACCCACAATCCCCAACTCCACATCAAGAACTTGATAAACTAAAGAGAAAGAGATTCTGATAAAATCTTATTGAACCCCTGCACCAACCCCAATATGCCACTGCCTGTGTCTGTATCCGTGTTGCCCCTTTTCCACTCCTCCAGAGCAGTTACCCTTTATTTCCAAATCAACCACTGACTCAGAAAGTGTGACCCAGTTTGTTTCCTTCCCCACCCCCTGTGAAAGGAGAGCATGTTTAGCCCGGGGACCAGATGTTAAATGCTTCTGCAGCTCACAACAAGAGCACACGTGTCACATTCAAAAGAGACATTCGTGCTTGCTTTAACAGTGAATCATCACTGAATCATAAAAGGGATAAATGTAGATATGGAGCACAGTTGGAGGGGCGGAAAAGACAGTGGCTCTCTGAGTCTTTAATCTATGGAAGATCATTATTATCAGTGGGTCAAAACTTTTCACTTCCTGTCCCTCTGTTTTATCGCGGCTAAGTCAATTAGCCAACATTTTACTTCTTCTTCTTCTTCTTCTTCTTTTGTTGCGTATAGCAGCAACAATAATCTCTTATTCCAGACACAAGCTCCTGTTCACCTCTTCACCTGTATCCACTTGTATTGTTTCAAACCTGTGCGCCTGTCAGATGGGTAAAAAACGCTATTCACCTTTCTTTGCTTTTAAGAGGACGTTAGTTTTACACTCTCCTTTCTTCCAGGTTACATCCTTCTCCCTGTAATACTTTCACCAGTGTGTGAGCCACGTCCCTCTGATGTTTACTGTACACCTCACATAACATGACAGAGATATGATTTAATGTCGTCTCTTCTCCCCCTTTAGTGTGTGATTACTGCAGCACAGGAGACCTGTACACCTACTGGCAGATGATTGGTCAGTTTACAGAGGACACGGTACGAGTGTTTGCAGCAGAGCTGGGCTGCGCGCTTGGTATGTACACAACATAATACTAATAGAGTATTGCTGACATATTGTAAACCTTCTCCTTTGTCATCAATTTACTGAATGAGATCAAAGTTATTTACAGGGAAGTCTCCCTTGTTAACAGTATTTAATTGCAAGTAATTATAGAAAGAGGTTTGGTTTAAATGAGATGAGCTCTCAGAGGATCTCTTACAGTAACAAAGTGATGCACTGATTGGTTAATATGCTAGCAGGCAGTAAGAGATATGGATTTGAGAGATTTCAGTTCTTCAGTTGAAGTTTTTTTTTCCTGTTTGTCTCAGGCTTTCTACATGACTTTGGGATCATCCACAGAGATGTGAAGGTAAGATAGGAACTTCATTCAAAGAAAGTTTAACATGGTTTAAGATTTCTTTTTAAATGTGTCTGTCAGCACACATCATGTTTTTTTACTCAGTCCATCGACCGATTCTTGTGATTAACCAATTACATTGAAACATTTTGTCTTTTTGATTTATATTCAGTGAAGTACAAGTCAACCAAAATGTATCCATGCAGTTAAAATATAATGACCTGTGTTTTAAAATACCAGTTATTAGTACTTGTGTTCGTTAATACGTTGAGAGCACAGTTCACCGAAGACAAATTCTTTGGTTGAGTAAGCACACATGACCGATAAAGCTGATTCTGATTCTGATTGAGGGTTGTTGTTCGAGGTTACGGAATATTTTTTATGACTTTTTTTTTTTTGTGTAATAATGAAAGGTCTAATCTTGTGTGTAGAATAAAGAATTAAAGCAGATTTTCTTTCTTCATTAATTGATTTTGGCACTTTTTGTTTGTAGATGGAGAACATCCTTCTGACAGACAATGGTAAGTTCAAGCTTGTCCCCAGCAGAGAGCAGCACAGATCTGGTATGTTGACACACACAGAACCTTCCAGATGAGGTCCTCACTGTGCACAGATGTCTGTAGATAGCGTAAAGGCAAGCTGTACATCTGTAGACACTGAGAGGAAAGAGCCTTTGAATCAAATGACTTTTGCTAATATGATTAGATTATGGAGGGAACATTTTGATGTTTACTCCACTTTTAACTGCTACAGTAGGATGAATTTGAATTTAGTGATTCATGTCACATGCACATAGTGATGAAAGGAAAATGGTTTGTTCCAGGACACCTTCGCTTAGCTGACTTTGGTTTGTCCCGTCGCCTGGAGAGAGGAGGAAGAGCTTTCACCATCTGTGGAACCATCCAATATATGGGTGAGAAGTACTTAAACACATAATCAATATATTCTGATTTTTAGCTTATCCTACCAGAGCCACTACTTTACACTAACGGATGTATAATCACCCAAATATAGAGATATTTAATACACAATATTTAGTATATCCAGTGCTAAGAGTATGCTCGGCCTGCTTTGCAGCCCCAGAGGTGCTGAGTGGTGGGCCCTACAACCATGCAGCTGATTGGTGGTCACTGGGAATTCTCCTTTTCTCATTGGTGACTGGGAAGGTGAGCTCTTGTTGCCAGTCTAGGCTCAGTGTGTCTTGCGTGATAAAAAATATTTTGCTTACAATCATTCTTTTAGTGACGTAGCTGAGCTTGAATTTGGCTGTAGTGAACATTGTGAAAATGAACAAGACAATTTCTTCGTGTGGCCATTTTAAATACTACTTGAATTAAAGGGTTTTTTTAAGTTGTAAATTTACATCCAATTTTCCTAATTTAAAAAACTGAAAGATTTTTTTCGTAAATCCTGTCTGTATTCATGTTTATTCTAAGATCATCCTAAATTATTAATTTTAACATACTGTACTCCAAACTGTCTCCAGTTCCCTGTGTCTCCAGAATCGGACCACTGCAGCATGCTGAGAAAAGTGAGGGGTTTTCCTTATGAAATGCCCCTCAGCTTCAGCCCTCCACTGGCCTTGCTTATAACCGAGGTAATGACACAAAGTATAATCATATTAATGCAACACCTTCAAACCATCCGTGATTTCACTGACAACATGCTGTAGTCTACTAACTGTCTAGTATCATGATATTTAATGACAGACACATACACACATATTTCTCTGTCAAGCTTTTGTGTAAGACTCCTGCTCGTCGCCTGAGAACCCTTGAGCGTTTCAAGCGGCAAACCTTCTTCCATGGAACAACTTTTGACCTCACCCTGCTGCAGCGCCAGCCTGTGGAGGTAACAGAAGAGAAATATCAAGATGTTGTCAGTTTCAAACATGAGTCCGATTGTTGTTCATGTCAATTGTTCAAAATGCAAAGCAAAGTGATACTTCCTTTTCACTCTGCAGGTGATTCTGGAGCTGAGAGAGAGACCAGACCGAGCGGCCAAGGCTCGTAGAGGCCTCACTTTGTCTCTGCAGCCTCTCAAGGGCTTCGATTATGACCTGTTTCTCAGCCCCCCTGCCACGCCGGACACACAGCTGGATGCCAGCACGCACACTAACACAGCTGCACCGTTCCCCGGCCCTGCACTCAAACTGCAGCCCCCACAGGGAAAAAGCCCGCGTAGGGAAGTATTTGTTTGACAGACTTTGAGTTTACAAGATCATTTTTAATACACTATTTGTAAAGGTTTGTTTTTCTGCACACGTATTGGTCCTTTAACACAGATGTGGTGAGCCTTCTCAAATGTCTTATGATTTAAACAAAAATATAGTTTAGAAGGGAACTTTTTATTCATGTAAAAAAACACAACTTCTCCACTTGTGTTAGTGGTGTTTTTCGTTTTGTACTGGGCTTTTTTTTTAATCTCTTTTTGGAATCATTTGCCTTTCTCCAGTGAGCACCTTTTCAAGCCTGCTGTATTTATATCACAGTTTTGCAAGAAAGATTGCGCTATTGTCCCTTAACTTCAGTTTTCCAGACTGGTCATGGTTGCCCTGATAATACATTATGTCCAACTGCTCTCATTCACCCCACATCATAAAGCCATGCTGATTAAATACAGTGCACTGATTTTTTTTTACAAGTTATATATGGTTTAGGGAAAAATCAACAAAACCCCTTTAACAAAACGAGGGTTTTTGTGGGACTCTGCCTTTATTGCCACATTCCATGTTTCTGAAATTGTTTGGGAATAAGTAGAAATAAGAAACTTCTTGCCTCCTTTTCTTTGGTATTTCTGCTTTATATCCTATTTTTATTACATTTTATAACCAAGACTCGACCTTTACTGAATACAATTTGTTGCTGGACCAACAATTTCTGCTCCTGTGCTGCATACAAAAAGCACAAGAACGTCAGATTACGATGTGTATGCCTTCAACATCTGCCCTAGTTTGAATCGTTTCTAACAGAGACTCAGGGAAGAACCAGCGTGTTTTCCCAGGTCAGCCTTGATTGTTGTCTCTGATCTTGTCACTGTGAGGGTTAAATAAGCAACATTATTGTTTTCCCTTAGTTGAAAGTTGATAGATACAGGGCTTTTTTCTATTCAAGGCTGCCGAAACCCTAGCCAGTAATGAAACCCTCATGCACTTACCTGATCATCACGTTATGTTATGATTTTGTGAAGTACGCCCCGATGTGTACCCTGAATGCCTCACATGTCATCCTGAGCTTGCTTCTTTTTTTTCGTCACAAAAAATGCTTCTTTATAAATTCCTCTTTATAAAGTTTATATGAATCTTTTGAACGCCATTTGTTGTTATCTGTTATGTTACAATGTATTTTTGTAATTACCTTGTAGCACAGGTGGATTATTAAACTCTAAATGTACAGCGATCTGATTGGATGTTTTGTCTCTGTGTTGAAGAAAGAGAGACAGACAGTAGGGTTTGTGAAACATCGACATATCAGCAAAAGAAAAGAAAACAATCGTTGCTTCACTTTCTTTATCAGTTACACCACATTGTTTCTGCAAAAACTAAGAAGGTCAGTGTTACGATATCCAGCAGTGAACGTTTACTTAAACTAGCAGTTTTTAGCTGGTTATGAAACTGACTAAAGACTAAGATTAGCTATTTCTTTATAGTTATTTGTCATGTCTGAAAACAGCTGCTGCTGGGGAAGTGTCAGGCAAAGTGATTAATGGCACTCTTTTTTTGTTCTGCATGAATTAAAGTGAGTGATACATGTAACTGTTAAGATATAGCAGGATGAGACTTAATTTAACAAAATGACTTACACATGTACAGGACAGAATAAGAGGTAGGAGGTACTGCTTGGGGGATGCAAAACTCAACACAAACCGAAAAACCTCGCAGGAGCTTTAACTGTTCAGTAAAATAAACTCAATTTTGAATGACGTTACTGGAGTATTTTCTATTTAAATAATAACTTCACCACATGTCAGAGAGTGGTGTATGTTTTATTTTGTATCAACCAAAGGTGTTTGATAACTAAAGATGCTGGTCAATAGAAAAGACATCTGTGAAATCCTATAATAAGCATATGAAGTGTCTCACTACATGACACTTTTCAACTCAGTATACAGGTACTGCAAGTTAGCTTAGACTGTAAGTGCTGTACTGAGTGGCAACAGTTTACTTGCTTCATACTTGTCCCTGTACAAGACGTTAAATAAAACAAGTACAGTTATTGTCACATAATCCTACTTTTACATGTTATTGCTTAGAAATGAATCCATGAAGTGAATATAACTAAAAATTATTTTAAACTCACGGCAAAAGTATACTTGAAGTATAGTCACTTGTAATAGAGCTTTTTAACATTAAGTTAGTGCTTTTGTTTTTCAAGGATACGATGAATTCTTCCTCTGACGATATCTTTAACAACCTCTCCTCTACTCTCTGATGACACTATGATCTAGTAGGCTATAAAACACACATACAACTCTGATAGATATTTTAAACAAAGACGGGGGGACTAGGACAAGGTTATTAATGGAATGTTTGGCCCTTTGTGATTAAAATACAGAGAAAACAAGAACATGTTTTAGAAAAAAAATGTATTGGTTCTCAGAGTGTAGTCTAACAAAACCAGTTTCGTTCAGTTTTAACTCTAGTGAAGGTAGTCTTATTGTTTCTCCAGATTTGGTAACAGACTTCAAGGCTCATCATGGGCTCATATATCTTATGAAACTAATACAGAGAAATACAAATCTACAAAATCCTTTCCCCTACATGGAATTATATTAAATATAATGTTCACCAGCATCTGAGTTATATTTATATGGATTTTCGGGACAGACATATCTGAGCTCTTTCATTAAAAGATGGAAAACCTGTTTGGCTGTGTAATTCTCTTCCTGCCCCTGTGAGACTCTAAACTTGTTGTTTTTTATTTCGTAAACCTTCAGAATAAGGAAACTAGAGCAGAAGAATCAGACTTTTCCAGTCTTTCCTTTTTTCCTTTAAAGATGCATTATCATCGTCATGCTGCAATCTCACTGTGGGGCAGAGCAATGATGCTCACCGGCGCACGCACGCACGCACGCACGTCAGCGTCGTTCCGTCACGTGACCCAGTGGTACGAGCTCCGCCCCCGGCTCGAGGCTTTTGTAAAGGGTCACGTTGCGTTGCAGCAGTGAAACAGGAGACTCCTCTGCATCCTCAGCACCTCAGCCTACCTGCACCCTCTACGAACAGACACCCACCAGCAGGTAAGACTGAACCCTCGTCCGATCAATACCACAGCTCCAGACAGCCTCTTGATTTAATAGAATATAAATAAATGTTGATGTTCAAAATGATGATGCGGATGTGATGCTGCTCTACGTAACCCAAAGCTAACTTATCTTCCTAGCTAGTAAGCCCCAAATTACTTGAAGTATTTTTTTTACTCGTTCTTGTAAGTCGTCTGCTGTTGTCTAGTTACAATAGACACACGTTTGAGTTCTTCGTTCATTTTCAAAATTGTATTTAAAGTTAAATATTTGAGCCTATCATCGAAATACGCAACAGGAAGGGCGTGAATATATGACCTTCAAGGATGACAGTGGACACAAAAGAGCCTGTTGCGTCTGCTTTCAGTAAGAATGGATGAACATTTTTTATTAAACTGGTTTATAAGTATACTTTGTGTTCAGTTGCACAGATGGCAGCTTTGGTTTCCTGTCAGTGAGTATATGTGCCTCGCAGCACGTACACCTCCTCTGATGAGAGGAGGGCGTGATCAGGAGGAGTACAGATACTTCATGAGGAAGAAATGTATAAAACAGAAAGATTCACAAACCATTTCTTATGTATAATAATACTTATTGTCATTACATTAAAGCACAGGATACATGTTGTCCATTTTGATACTACTGCAGAGCTGAAATGTTGATTGATGGATCATTTGGCAGATTGATAGAAAAAAAATCTTTTTTTTTTAAGCAATCAAGGTCCCGAATATCAACTGGTTTCAGCATCTCTAAAGGAAAGAAAACTGCCTTTCTCTCAGTCTTTTAATTAATTAATTTGATTTGGGACTTTGCATGGTTGGTCAGAACAAGGCTTTGGTTCATAGGAAATGTGAGGGTCTTTCTCCAGTATTTTCAGATATTTTATGGACTATTTGATCGATGCATTAAAGTAGAAATAAAATCTGCGACATCAAACATCTTCTGTCCTAAATAGATGTGTAGAGCTGCAACCATTACCTTCCACTGTCGATTATTTTCCTAAGTACAAAGTGTCCCCAAACCAATAAAATATTCAGAAAGTTAGCCAATTGTGAACATGCTGCAAGCAGTGAACCTCCCTAGTTTTGACTTCAGCATACCTTACATTATATGAATTATTGAATAATTATTATCTCATTGAATGTCAATCAAATAATGATTCATGGTTCATAGTTTCAGTCGTAAATAATATGTCCTGCTGTTTAAACAGTCAGACTATGTTCTCTATTCATGTTAATTGTAATATTTTCACATAGCATGATAGTCATATAATCATGATCCCACGTTCCTTAAACCTAAATGATCTGGTTTCCTTTTCTGTCTTAAACCCCAACTAAAGATGTTTTCAGCATGTCATGAGTATCAAAGACTTGTATTTACAAGTGCTTACAGGTAACAAGTCATCCAATGTAATCTGCACATTGTCACCAGTATCAACTTATCCAAAGTCGGATGCACGCAGCCTTGCCGTTTGCCACACATATGCTCCCGTATCAGAGCACTGCTGGATCAAGGCCTGCGTGTAGAAGCAGCCCAAACAAAGATATGTACATCACTGCCAAGTCCAGCAGCTGCCTGTCTGCTAACACACATCGCAGCACACCGAGCAGGCTCTTTACTTTTGGCTAGTTCTGCCCTGTAGGAGCCATTTCACCTCCATTAGGCTCAAGCAGCTCTTAGTGAAGAGGAACAAGGAAATAACCACTTGCAATGACCACATATCCAAACTTCCTTATCCTGCTTATGACTGAAATACGAACTATTAGTAACTGTAGTATTTTCAAGATTAAGAATAGGCAGAAAAACTGAGTTTACCCCCTACAAGCCCCTCGCTACAACCATACGAACACTTGACAGTACAATGTGCATATTATATATACATTTGTGTAGATGATAAATCTTGACAGATTTGGATGTTTATGTATTTGTGTTCCTGGTTGGTACATGTCCATGCACGATCAGTTTGTGTTTAAAGTATAAAGAACAACCCCCTGTCCCTTTGATTCGTGTCTAAAAGGCGTCATTTGACTGACTTTTAATCGTAGTATTATTGATCATACTGTGGTCAGAGTTTGAGAAGGTCGTGCATGACGCCACAGCAGGGAGTTGGCTGATGCATCTTGATGTCGCAGTGCAGAAACTGTGCTCGTCTTGGTTAGGCCGTCAACCATTCAACAGGCTGTAAGAAGCACGTAGAGATGGAGACCACACATCTTTACCCTCAGCTGCCTCGAGAGTACATCTCTCAAATAATTCTCAGATTTCATCCAAGAAAGACGACCCTGTTACTCCCTTTTTAATGACAACTCTAAGAAATCTGCTCTATCTAAATCATGCAGGAATGTCCTTCATCAGAAGGTTACCCTGAACAACATCTACAAGATAAACCTCTTCTCCCGTCAATGAAACGCAGGGATAATCAAATCAGAAGGTTGCTGCTTTAAGTCATGTCAGAGTGACATTTATACTTCCTCCGATAAGAGGGATGTATCTTCAAACCAATGCATCAGTGTGTACACTTCTGTACTGCCCTTGAGCAAGTAGAGCCCAAAATAAAGTCTCTATCTTCAGAGATTAACAGAAAACAAATAACACTGTTAGTCTAGAAGTGTTAATAATAGTTCCTTTAAAGTTTGAACATTCATATGGTGTTAAACAAATGTTTCAAAAGTATTTTCAATATTTGCATAAACATTATTCAGATGCATCGTCCATTCACAACATCATTATTTGTCAAACGTGTGCAGTTGAAATATTAAAAACGATACTTAAAAAAACATTTATCAATCGATCAGATCACTGGTTTCATTAAAGGAGGGCCTTCTTCACATCGAGCGTGATAAATTCAATCTTGCGTTGAGCTCATCACATCTGTGGTGCGAGGGCCTGCAGGAGGTGATAATGATTGGTTGTGCGACACAAACTGGAGCTTCATGTTTTTTTCCTCCCCGTTCCCTGTGGATGGAGAGCGTTTCCTGGCGACACAGAGCAGCAGATACTAAAAATATCAATGTCTCCTGAGTTTGTGAACAAATGTTTGGGACCAAAGGTTCTGACATTCACTGACTCAGAGATGTTGTCTGCTTTAAAAAATAAATATCAATCATCAGGATGCAGCCCTTTATCTTCTCCTCTTTATGAAGAAGAGCCAGCATGGCTGTGAGTCAGACCAGACAGTTTGAACACCTGACAGTCACCTGACAGTCAGTGTTGCTGCCACAATATCCACAGTAGTGACAGGTACAACAGTGCTTTTAAAAACTACAGTGCTAACAAACAGAGGAGACGCAGGCTGTGATCATTGAGTTCAGCTTGAGGCTGTTTCTCTTTTAATCGATGAGTGCCACTGAAATCTGACATATAAAGGTGTTTTTTCAAAGTGTTTTTTTGTATGAAACAGCAGCCACAACTTTACAATTTTGGCTACATCCGGTGTTTTTTCAGTTGCCCATCAAAATTCAGAATGTGTTCTAAACCAGAAAGATGCTTTCACAAACAGTGTAGTTTAAAAAGCTGTGTTACCAGCTAACCTGCTCTGAAGTGATCATATGTCAGAGGCAGGTCACATGCTAACAGTAAGACATTGTCCTTTGAGGTCCTTTTTTTGTATCCAAGCGCCTGATATCAAGAACACCTGCACAGGACAGGCACATGTCCACGCTTTATGGTGTTGTTTAGTTCTGTATTTATCAATTGAAAGCGACCGTTCTGCTCTTATATTTCACATTCAAAAAGCTCAGGTTTGGGAACTTTCCTTGTGTTTTACTAAACATTGCACACATTTGAGATTGTCCATTTCCTCATACATTATTTTGCAACGTTCCCTCAACAGAAACCCAACACCACTGGTGCCTGAGTCAATGAAAGTGTGTTGTTGAAGCACGCAGGCGCTTCACAAAAGATAGCAGGTATTTGCTGAGCATGACTTTTGTGTGAAAAACAGTGAACCTGGGCTGTGGGCACACAAACATACGTCAGTTCCTCATACCATACGGTGCCCTTGTGTTGTCCTTTATAAAGTCTAATACTCTCTCTTACTCGCCGGAGGGGTCTGCATGCCGTTCTGGTCTAACTGTTTCCCTCAGGAGACGGGTTGTTGTACCCTGCAGGTCTGAACTCTTTCATTTCACCTGCATGTAGAATTTGACTATCAGTTGCGAGCTGTACTTAACATTTGTGGTGAAATAACTGCACTGTTGTCATTGAGACGCCTGTGTGAGCTGAAAAGTTTGTAATCTCATAGCTTTAAGCTGAGGATTAACACGAAGGATATAGGCAGTGTCCTACACTGGCATTTCAGCCTCATTAGGAAACCCAGTATCATAAAAGTTTGTTCCTGTTTTATCACTAAGCTTTGTCTTTATGATGCAGTTGTATTATATATATATATTAATTTAAGATCCACATATACTTACACTAAATGTCTCTCTTTATAGAAATATTATACAATGCTTCTACTTTTAATGGATTCACTTAGCTTATTTGTTCATTGAATTAGCCCTTTAATCTGTGTGAGCTGCAACATTCTGAGTCTGTAGCTGTTTCTCTCCAGCTTTCTTTAGGGCTGTGTATTGGCACCAATCTCGAGATGTGATACAGATCACAATACAGTGCTATTTATTGCAATATATCAGTACTGTAAGCAAGGCGATAAATTCAATATTTGAATGAATCTAAGGAAAAATCTTTGGAGATCGAGGGAAACCTAATAATATAAAGAACACTCTATTATATGCATGGAGTCTGAGTGAACGGATGAGATACATTTTCATGCAATTAGAGAGTGGGATCTGCATTTGTATTATTTTACAGTCCTGTTTATATCAAACATTACAGCACTACTTTTGGCGCACCGATTTCCTGAGCTCTCGTTCACCAAAGAAGTATTTTCCATCCATCAATCGGATTCTTCTGTAGCTGATGCAATAATGTGGCACATGTTGATTTACTTGCGGTGTTAACTATTCTATAGCCATCGATGTTTTTCAATGGGAGCGGCTTGGCAATCTGGTGCAGCAGACCAGAAAGAGAAGTCACAGCTTGTTCTCGGGCATTAGAGGGAGTGTTGTATGGAGATGTACAAATCTCATGCTTGTTGTTTTTTTGCAATGAGCTGTCTCAGTGAGAGCAGCAGGAGTTTAGAATGACACTGAACAGAGTGAGGAAAAAATATCAGAAAGGAAACAAATTGCGTTTCAATCAAGACAGAGAAATAAAAAGGCGAGTTTGCGTGCAATGCACAAAGTGTGATTGAATGGCATTATGAGAAACGGGGAAAGTGTTGCTGAGGAGAGAGAATTGAGCCGTGCTGCATCCAGTCCGGGAGCTGTAATGAGGACTGGCTGCAGAGTTTATAGGAGCTTTGTTACATAATGTTCCTCTCTGTCTTCTGTGCTTCGATGGATGGGAAAGGGGAGGGGGGAGGGGTTATGTAACTGCTTATTTCCAGCAGAGTGAAGCAGGGAACGGGGAACAAAATAATCTGGTTTGAAACGTGTGTGTGCATGTCAGCACGTCGTCAACAAGGCGGCCGATCCCAACATTATAACCAGACAACCTATCAAAGAAAATTATCCTTTGAGCTAAAACAGACATCTTCAATTCCAGACAGCATGAATGTCACTAAGACTTCTTTATTTGGAATTTAGATGACGGTCACATTAGGGTGTATTTCACTGCAGCCAATGGAGCTGTTTTTATCTGTCGCTTGTTTCCTCTCAGGCTCACAGACTTTGGGTCTATCCCATTTCAACACATGCACACTGAACCCTGTGAGGCGGCCTTGTTGAGGGACAATGGAGGGACAAAAAGCGAGGCCCTTGCTGGGCATTCTTCCAGGTCGACATACCGTGAAACAATGTGATCTCCATGGCACCTCTCTCTCTCTCTGTGTCTTTCAGCCACCATGACTCACCAGTATCCCGCACTGACTCCTGAGCAGAAGAAGGAGCTGCAGGACATCGCTGAGAGGATAGTAGCTCCAGGAAAGGGCATCCTCGCTGCTGATGAGTCCACCGGTATGTTGTGCGTGGGATGTTGCAAAACAGTATAGTCATTGCACAATGAAGAATCCCAAAATCCTGAATACATGACTGTCTATCAAAGCCATTAAGCTTTTATTATATTCTCACATCTTTAGCATCACTTTTCACCTCACCTTTTGTATTTTCATACATACTTTAATTCTTATTCTATCATAAGATCAGTAAAAACGTAAGTTCAAAATACTACATGTAAGTGAGTATATATTTTTAGGGCTGTCAAACGATTCAAATTTGTAAACGTGATTAATTGCTAAATTTGAATAATTAATCACAATATAAAATTTAAAATTCCATAATTTCTCATTTAAAAAATAGAAATTGTTAGGCTCTTATTTTGAAATGTTTGTACTGTCTTAAGCTGCGAGTACTTTACTTGCTGTTTGAATTCAACCCTGTTTTTATTTTGTCACTTAAAGAGAAACACTGCCTTTTAATCTGAAAAAACCTATTTTCCTTCTAAAACATTTCCTGCTGTTCAGGACCGCTTTGCATTTTATGTTCTCATGCATTAGACAGTTCTGTCACATAAAAAAAAACGAGCTGTTATTGTGATACATAAGCAGATCAGTTACATCATACATAATACATTTCATGAAATGTTTTTTTTTTCTGTGTACAGGCAGCATGGCGAAACGTTTGAACCCCATCGGGGTTGAGAACACAGAGGAGAACAGGCGTCGCTACCGCCAGCTGCTCTTCACAGCCGACCAGCGCATTGACAACTGCATCGGAGGGGTCATCTTCTTCCATGAAACTCTCTACCAGAACACAGACGATGGCACATCTTTTGCAAAGCTCATCCAAGACCGCGGCATTGTTGTTGGCATCAAGGTACACAGTGCTCGTGTTGTAATTGACCAGTTCTTGAAGTCTAAACCAAAAGTAGACTTTTAAACCAGGAAACGGTTTTATATGGCTGAACAGCTTTCAGCCACACTGTTCAGTTTCAGCTATTGCCTGTTCTTGTTTTTACAGTCCGTCTATACATAGTCTCTTAAAACACAGGGAAGCTCAAGCCTTTTTAGAGGCTGCTTGCTTTTGCTTTGAACGTCTTCACAAGAACAGCATTGGTACTAAAATCCAGCTAAGAACTTTAGGTTAGTATCATCTGTTTTGCTGGTAAAACTACTTTGTATATGGAAACACAGACTCACTACCAGCATGTTTAGATACACACATACCCACCCATAACAGTGGGTCAGTTTGACAGGACAAACTGGGTCAAAGAGCTTTCAGGGTGTATGCTACGGAAACCAGTTATGTTACTTAACATAAGCAGCACTGGTGCATGATTTTAAGGAGTGTTTCATCATGCTCTAAATTTGGGGTAGAGGTGAATCGCTTTAAGAACCTTAACCAAGTCCAGTTCCCTTTTTGAAACAATCCTTGGATCTAAAATATCTGTTTCCCTTTGAACAGGTGGACAAAGGTGTTGTGCCCCTGGCTGGAACAAATGGCGAGACCACCACTCAGGGTAGGAGGCAAAATGACTCTCAGAACCTTACACACCTTTAAAGAAAACCCTGCTGTGTTTCTAATTGACGGCTCTGTGCATGTGCGAGTTTAGGTCTGGATGGGCTGTCTGAGCGTTGTGCACAGTACAAGAAGGATGGCGCAGACTTCGCCAAGTG
Organism: Tautogolabrus adspersus; assembly: GCA_020745685.1. NCBI lineage: Eukaryota > Metazoa > Chordata > Actinopteri > Labriformes > Labridae > Tautogolabrus > Tautogolabrus adspersus. The sequence goes on from CM036546.1 coordinate 22,425,774, forward strand.
GCGCAGCGTGCTGAAGATCAGCGACACCACGCCGTCTGAGCTGGCCATCATGGAGAATGCTAATGTTCTGGCCAGATATGCCAGCATCTGCCAGCAGGTTAGTGTTAGATTACTGGAGACCTGGGAATATAGTAAGGCAATTATAACACAATATTGTAAAAAAGAGTTTGAATTTGAATTATACCTTGTTATGTTTCCTAGAATGGTATTGTTCCTATTGTGGAGCCTGAGATCCTTCCTGATGGAGAGCATGACCTGAAGCGCTGCCAGTACGTCACTGAGAAGGTGAATTTACTGAAAAAGAGAGTGTACATGAAACTAAAATCCCTGTACATACAGTACATCCTGTAAAGTTTAGATTTCACTTTGCTCCAACAGTCTTAAGCATACATGTGACTCTCTCCTGCTGCTAGGTCCTGGCTGCAGTCTACAAGGCTCTGTCCGACCACCATGTGTACCTGGAGGGGACTCTGCTGAAACCCAACATGGTCACAGCCGGACACTCCTGCCCCAACAAGTACAACAGCGAGGAAGTCGCCATGGCTACCGTCACTGCCCTGCGCCGCACTGTGCCTCCTGCCGTCACAGGTCAGAAACATACAGATACAAGACACTAGCCATTGAAAGCTGCCTTAATTTGAGATACTGCTTGATTCAATATTTTTGAATTAAAGATCTGTAAAATCCTCCGATTGACATTGTGCGTATTGGTTTGTGTTACTCAGGAGTGACCTTCCTGTCCGGTGGCCAGTCTGAAGAGGAGGCCAGCGTAAACCTTAACGCTATCAACAACTGCCCACTTGCCAAGCCATGGGCCCTGACCTTCTCCTACGGCCGCGCCCTGCAGGCCTCCGCCCTGAGCGCATGGAAAGGAGAGCTGAGCAATGAGAAGGCCGCCACCGAGCAGTTCATCAAACGTGCTGAGGTCAGAGAAAACTATGAACAGATTTCAAGCACATTCAAGCTGAGTAAAATGATGCAGTATTTTTAATCAGTCTTTCTTTGTCTGTTTTTCCAGGCAAACGGATTGGCCTCACTCGGCAAGTACGAATCTGCAGGAACCGGTGGCGCCGCTGGACAGTCCCTCTACGTGGCTAACCACGCCTACTAAACACCGACCACGTTGAGCTGTGGCCTAGTCGTAGTCTTATATCTGCTCTGCTATTTCCCTCTTTTCTCCTCCATCAATCACTGGCCTGCGCTGTCTGCTGTACTTTAAATTGTCAGAGTTATCAAAATTACTTTATTAGAGATGTGTATTTAAAACATAATGTGAAACCACAATACTAAAGGGAACAAGCTTGTTTTTCTTTCATTTTAATCAGACAAATCGAATAAGGTTTTTAACAATTCATGACTGAAGTGGAAACTATTTTAATGTTCTGTCCAGCTATCTGTCTCTAACATTTATTATGTTCAGGGACAAGAAGTTAGAAGCTGCCAATTTTAACAGTGGATCAAGATAATCAGCCAGTATTCATGCCTCTTCTTAACTGCACCTCTGTGCTTCTCCCCCATGTGATACATCTTGAGCTCCTCCCAAGCAGGGACGGGTGTGTGTCAGTGTTTGGCTTCTGTCTGAACGCAGTATTGCCTCATCTTTAAAACGCTACTGTAACACCCTCACTGACCGCGGGACCAACCGACTACTAGTGGCAGCAGGGTATCTGTTGAGAGGCGAGACTTTTCAGATTGAGTTGATCCTTTGAGCAACTATCCGAACGTGTGGAGTTGTACTTTGTGGTACTTTCAGACAGCTGTAGCTCCAGCAGAGGTCAGCAGACACTCTGTAATATATGACTACACACCAGGATTTATGCTAACCTTTCTGTTCACGCTTTTACTCACCACTAATCGGAGAAACATCTTGTGTGTCTAATATCAGTATAACATTAGCTTTAAATTACCCACAGTACTTAACGTATTCAGTTGTGTGAAGATGTCGATATCATGTGATGCTTGTGTGTTATCCCTCCCTCCTGATTCCCCCCTAGTTCGCCCCACAGGAAGAGGAGATGGTTTCTGTTCATGTGGACCAATGTGTGGGGTTGTCACAGGGGGAAACAGTCACTGCTGTGTTGGATTACTGTGATGTTTGTGATGTTAATATTGTTCTTGAAGCACTTGGTGTGTCAAATAGTGGAGACAAATAAAATAAAAATAAAACATTAACATAATCTCTTTGTGTGACATTACTGCTGCTAATCTTATGGCATTTCTGCAAGTAATTTCTCCAATAATTTCATCATTTTTGTGTTGTTCATTTGTATAGGGAGAAGTATAGAGCAAATAAACTGTCACCACTCACTACGGCATTTATAGCTTAAGTACATTTGCAATGCCCATTCCTATATGGGCCTTTAAAATACATAAACAACAACAACAGATACACAAAAGCAGTATCAAACAAGCACAACAATAAGACAGAACAATACAGGATGCAGGCTATCATAATATAAAACAGCAAGAACAACATCATGCATGGCTGCTACACAGTGATTTTTCAGAACTGTTTCCGTTTGACTCTAAAATGACCCCAGTCTGAGCTCCAGAAAAGGCTCTTTTTCCAAGTGAAGATTTGTTTTTGTTACGGTCTCCATTAGATGCTCCACGTGTTACAGAGCCTGATCATCTAAGTGGAACCACGAGGTCACAGAGCACCAGAGGAGCCTGATGATTTAAACATTACAACAGTAGCCTTCTTGTCCTACTTTAGTTCTGTAAGCCATCTAAACAATTCATCTCCAGATACCAAAATTTCACCTGTGTCACATGAGGGTTTGACTAAACAGCTTCTCAGTAGTAGCTTGGTGAATCAACACTATGCTGAAGAAGAGTTTCTTTGTTGTTTAACTTATAAAACATAGTTTTAAATGTTCACAGGAATTTCATTTTTGTTTTTAAAGGCATGGTCTGTAATAAAAATGTAACACCAACAAAATAGTATCCTTGATTGGAACCTGCTGTTCTGACGCCTCAATGAATTTAAAATGTTTTGCTTTGGTTAACTTTGAAACAATGGTTTAAAGGTTCCCCTAGGACATAGTACAACTTTAGATCAGCTTAATCAATCAAATTGAAGGAGAAGTGAGTGCAACTAATGAGGTGCCCTTAAGCGATGCCCTGAAGTCCCAGGTGCTCCAGCAAAGCTGCACAATGAAAACAACAAACTGTGGTTGTACAGGCAGCCTCAAGTTGTAAATCAGCGCCTGCTTTCACCTTAAAATAAACAGCTTTGTTTTGCATTATAATATATGCGTTAATAGGTTTATAAAATCAAGGAATTATTTAATTTATGCAGCAGTTATGGTTGTGAGTAATTTTAAAATAAGCCTATAGAAAGTGTGATTCAACCTTTAATCTTTAATTCTAAAATACATTATGTAAATATTTTAATTTAAAAAACTAATGAAGTTTTCTAGTCAAAACACACATGCTGATGCGTTATGAGCATAGACTGTAAATATTAGGGTTATGAGGTGTTTCTCACAATTTAATGACCTCCAAAAAAATGACAAATTAAAGAAAAACTGCTCGATTTAATACAAGCACATATACCATCACGAGGACTTTAGAAGTATTCAATTATGCACTTTTCAAACAACCATAAATAGGAAAGAAGATTCAACCCAACACATGGACAGATGGTTATTACAAACGTTTTGAAGTAATTGGTTAAACATATTAAAATACGTCTCACGCTTGCGTGAATGGCGTTGTGCGCTAAAATCATTCACCGGGACGTGCCGGTTACTGTGCCTCGATGCGTCTCAAACATAGACTGGTCTCAAAGCAGCCTTCAACATGTAAGGAGCGGACAAACAGGTGTGACGGTATTTGGATATCTTTCATCAAATAATAGCTAACTTATCAAGAAGACAACGTTTTGTTATTTTCGACACCTACGAGTTTTATTCCCAATGTTGGTCACGTGACCTATGAGAGGGTGGGATTTGATAACAAACGCACCCAGTTTGTTTCTTTGACAGTAATGGCTACTACGGAAGTGGGTGAGTATATTCACAACTGTATTCTGCAGTAATAACTATGTCTTTATATAAAACATTTAACATTTATAGCACTTTATAGCATTTTGTTAGAGTGTATTTAATGTGTAGGTGACGCCTGCACGCGGACATTGTTTCTTCATGTCAGGAGAGTCTGAGGCTAAAAGCTAGCTCACGTTAGCCCCACCAGCAGCTACAATGATGCCCTGACTGAAGAAACTGCTGTTTTTTTAAACATTAAGTGATGTTCTTTTCTTCTTTTTTTTGTTTCTCAAATCAGCTGCAACTTTAGAGGGCCTTAATATACCCTCATTAGAGCGAAACCGACTCTTCCCTCGTATAGTTTTTACTAGATATAACTCAAAGCTGCATTATTCAGTGTATATTGATAATTAGCATAATGTTGTCTGTACTCGTCTACATCTTGATAACTCTATGAAGTACAGAGTATGTTTGCTGCCAAGAGTCTTGCTCAGCCTTTTATGGAATGAACGGATTTATGTAAACATGTTATTTAATGAGGGGAGCACTGAGGTGTGTCATACAGAGCATGAATGAGAAATGTAAATGTTCTTTTTAGTTTTTAATAATCTATAGAGGACACCGATACTGTTACCTTTCCAGAAACCCAATTGACAGACTAAAAATATGTAAACTAAAGAAACAGGAATATCTGTTATTATTTAATAAAGTGAGAATCCGAGGTGATTGCCATTAAATTCTCCTGTGCATTTGATTGCAAAATTGCCCACTGTGGTCTAATAGAAGAAACCTCTTTCAGTTCACACATGTCTCCTTCTTCCTGTCTGTCAATGTCTCACAGAGCACAGACGGGGCCAGCTTGCTGCTCTGTCCATAGCAGCAGTGGTCATCCTTATTGGAGTCCCTCTGTGGTGGCGAACAACTGAAACATACCGTGCCTGGTTACCCGTCAGTCAGATAAAAGAGCTGGATATTCTGCAGGTTTATATTTCTTCTTGTTGGCAATGACATATCCCCATCTTGTTGTCTATTGGTCCTTCAGTATGTAATTCCTTTTCTAAAAATGTCCCTCTCTTTATATGTCTCTTTTGTAGCTGCAGTTGAGTGCTGATGTGGAGGTTGTGTTTGCACGTGGGACTGTGACACCAGAACAGCAGAAGAAAGTCCCACTAACGATGACGCAGGACGATGAATATATAGTAGATGGTGACTATTAACATCATGTTTCTGTCAGCTTATGGGTAGTAGGTACATGAACTGTTAGGTGAATCTTGTCTTAAATTTGTTTTTCCAAGAGAACACATCTTTGAGGTACAGGTATGAGACAAAGTACCGCACAGCTACAATCATGGAGGAGGACGCTCTGAACCAGCCCACTGCAGCAGGTGAGATGTCACCTGCCTGTCAAATCTAGCTTACAGTCATAATGAGACCATGGGTAGTAATTACTTTCTATATCTTCCCCTACTGCAGAGGCCGATCTATCTCTTCACACGCTCAGTGAGAGTCCATGTGGTTCTTTAGTTGTGTATGTGATCCCAGAGACGTCTTCAGTGCTGCCTGAGGTTCAAGCTCTTATGGTTTTGATTTTCTGTATTTTGTTCGGCGTCTGTTTACCTCTCATTTTCTTTAAATGCTTATTTAGTTTATCTGTATTCATTTGTTGTAAGTAGTAAATGACGTATGTAGTTAGCAGCCTCTTTGAAAAGTGTTTTTTTTTAGCTAAGTTGATGGTTCTCTGTGATGTCAAGTTGTATTTTCATTGCAAAGAAGACCTATTTAAGTATTTCATTACTGTAACTAAATACTAACCAACTAAATAACATGCGTAATGCACAAAAGAGATATGAGTCATTTGTTTCTCTATTGTTATGAGGAACATAATACTCTTCTCAATACTGACCTGAACCTCCATGACTCTTAGGATGTGGAAGTATATATTGGTCAGAGACGCACAGCCTTACTGCGTATCGGTGCCCAGATGAGAGTTGGCAGGACACTGGAGACATTGCTGGCTCACCTGGAGCCGCGGATTAAGCAGGTGCTCCAGGTGATGTCTTTTAGCCACACTGACATCACCGCTGCCCTCAGCGATAGAGTTCGCCTCAGCCCGGGCAACAAAGAGAGCATCGCAGACAGCATGAGAGCCTTTAAATCCAGTCCAGGTCAGTTTTCTATCAACAAAGCCATAAAGTGAAACAACCTCTGTTTCAATAAAAAAAATAATTCAATCCTTCTTTTATGTTCTCTGAAGGTTATGAGATAACCTTCAGTCTGTTGAACCCAGACCCAAAGTCCCACCGACTACACTGGGACATAGAGGGCGGCGTGGAGACTTACATCCAACCTTTGCTAACAAAACTTTCTCCTTTGGCCAACTTCAGCATTGACTCTCAGGTACTGTCTCTTCAAGTGTGTGTGTGTGTGTGTGTGTGTGTGTGTGTGTGTGTGTGTGTGTGTGTGTGTGTGTGTGTGTGTGTGTGTGTGTGTGTGTGTGTGTGTGTGTGTGTGTGTGTGTGTGTGTGTGTGTGTGTGTGTGTGTGTGTGTGTGTGTGTGTGTGTGTGTGTGTGTGTGTGTGTGTGTGTGTGTGTGTGTGGTGGAGTGAGGGGAGTTGGCCATGTTCAGATGTTTAACAGCTTTGGGGGGTTGTTCAGTCTTCTGGTGTGTGTTGATGAGTGAATTGTCCTGTATCGCCTGCCAGAGGGGCGTAGTTAAAGGAGGTGTTAGCCAGCATAAGCCTAATTATTGTATTCTTACAGACGTTGTACTACGCCATGCTCGGTGTCAACCCTCGCTTTGACAACAGCCGTGGCGGGTACATACTCAACACTGACAGCCTTGCACATGTCATCAACCCTGTGGAGGCCAGACTCGGTAAAAAGAAAACACATGATGGATGTTTTGAATTTTTTTCATAATCAGAAACACGGTGTGAGGTTTTCAGGTGTATTTGTATCAAACTGTATTTATAGGTTTCTTTTTTTGTTTTCTTTTGAGGCTCAAATGCTGCATCTTCCAATCCGGTGTTGAATTTTCTACTGTATGTTCCGGATGCTGCCCATTCACCCCTTTACATTCATGACCGCCAGAAACAGGAAGTGAGCTCTAATGCATTTCATTCTCCACGATGGGGTGGAATTATGGTAAGATAATCGAATGGCAACACTAGGTGAAGATAGTCTAAATGTTATCACTTGTTAGTGCTTATTTAAATATTTTAAGAAGGAATTATAATGTCTCCGTGTTTTTGCACTCCTAATTGTGCTTGTTGGGTACTGATACTGTGTTTATGTAGGTGTACAATGTCGATGGTTTCTATGGACCAGAGGCGTCATTCCCTGTGGATGTCAGCATCAACATGGCCAAAGTCATGGGAGTATTCCTTGCACAGCTTCGGTAAGTTTACGCTTCAAGTACGATGAGTATTTCTTTTAACCTGCTTTCACGGGTTAATCCTCCTGTCCTGTTTGGTCAGGCTGCTTCTGGGTGTACAGTCATCCACCACGCCACCTGGCTTCCTGATGGCACCGTGCGGCAGTACAGGACTCGCTGACTGGGAGCTGGACCGTCTCATGTGGAGTCGCACTGTTGAAAACATTGCAACAGCAACCACCACCATCACATCACTGGCACAGCTGCTGGACCAGATAGGCAACATTGTTATCAATGACAATATTGCAGAACAGGTGAGATACACAAACTGCTGTAAAAATGATTTGTGTTGTTGACTAGTTGTGTGGACATACGAGTGTATATAAAATGCATGCCTTTTTTACTGATCAATCACCAAACAGATGAGATAGCCGAAGGTGTACAAGTGGTTGTTAGCATAGCAGACGTGTTACCTTTTATGAGATATTATTAAAAAGATGTTATAGTTCACCTCAAAGCCCCCACATATAACTTTAATTTGTGAAAGCTTTCATGTTATTGCTGTTAGAAATTGTAACTTCATCTTTCATGACAACTGAAAGGGAGTTCAAAGTAACAGATATGAAACGTGCTGCTTTTCTATAAAGGAAACGCAATGATCAGTGTGAAAGTTGCCGTGCATACATTGATTTAATAAATAACTAAAAGAGGTTGATACACCATTTCTATGACTTCATCAGTTGTGTCCAACATATGCTTGTTGTTGCTGTCACAGGTGTCCAGTGCAGTCACATCCTTGCAGCTGGCTGTGGCGGAGTTGGAGGCCGGGAACCTGGGCTTTGCTCTGCAGTACAGTAAAGAGGCCATCTTGGCATCAGAGAGAGCCTTCTTTGACCCCTCTCTCCTCCACCTCCTCTACTTTCCTGATGATCAGAAGTTTGCTATTTACATCCCACTCTTCCTGCCCATGTGCGTGCCTATCCTGCTGTCGCTGCTAAAAATTGTGTCTGAGGCAAGAAAGAAGCGCAAAGAGAGGCATGCAAAGAAGGACTGAGGGACAGTTGATGAAGAGATATGTTGGCCTGAGCAAAACAATGCATCGTGAACAAATGTCAGTGGCCTTGACATTAAGAATGAAAAAGACTCATCTGTATGATCAGTGTGAGGGTTTTTTAAATGTGACATGTATGATTTTTATTGTTTCATGTAATAAATTATTTGTTTTAAGATTGTAACAAATGGCTGCTGCAGCCACACTACACAGCGTACTGGGAAGCTTGAATTGTTTTAAATGTGTATAAGTTTTGTATTTGAATTCCACTTTCTATTGTAAGTTATTATGGATTAAAGACTTAAGTTGTATCTTGTGTTCTGGCTGTTCCTAAATTGTGAATTAAGAATATGTTATTAAATTCCTTTTTATTACTAATAGGGCAGGCATTTGCCAAAGCACCTTACTCCATGTTTTTGGTACTTGACCTTGAAAATTAAACCAATTAAGAAAACATTTTCCCCACTCCTCACAATCTTCATCACAGAAGGTGATCATACATTGTCTTTCATTGCTCTTGCAAAAGAAGCAATGACTGTTGTCTATTAATGCTGTTAAGTTGCATTTATGTTCAAAATATGTTACTACTAGACCTGGGTCACTAGGTATTAAAATGTGGCATGTGAAATCACTTTACAATGCACCCTAAATGTGATTTGTATAAATCATTCCTATTATCTGTGTTAAGTATCAAAAGGCCTAAAGTGGATGTTAAGCAATCGAACAGTGATGAAACACAATTCAACATCTTAATCAATAAACTAACTCTTGGGGTTTTAAGGCCATTTTAAATACATATCAATTTTAGTAATTTCATGTTGAAATTTGCAGTATCATTGACTGATTGAGCATCTAAAGTTCAGAACAGCTTCTAGATGGACATAGAGGTGGGACTGTTATGACAAATGCTAAGTGCTTGACTGAGGATGAACTTTTCAGGTGCATGGTGCGCAGAGTGGAAGCTGTGATTCCCACTCCCGTGCAGCAGGGGTCGCTGCGTGGTACTTTAAAACTAGTTGTGCTCTTATCACTTCCTTGAAGCAGAGCGCATTGTAGGAGGTGGAAGCGGCCGCAGCCATCAACTTTTAGCTAGCTTTTGTTAATATGCTAGTTTGAACATCTATCGCTGCATTTTACAACTCTAGCTAAATAGTTGACGCTTAGTGCAACGAGCGTTTTTAATACTCATTGGATCATTTAAGTGTTAATAATTTTTTAGTCGCGCGGAGGAGACCCGAGGTTTTGCATACTCGCTGAAGTGTTTGCTAGTTTCGTGCCAACATGTCTGGTGGAGGAGCTTTCCGTAGACAATCAGGGAGCAACGACTGTCGGATATACGTGGGGAATCTTCCCCCTGACGTCCGTTCACAAGACGTCGAAGATTTGTTTCACAAATATGGAGCTATTCGTGATATCGATTTGAAGAACCGGAGAGCAGGACCACCGTTTGCCTTCGTGCAATTCGAGGACCCGAGGTGACCTGCAGCCCCCTTCCCCGCGCTAACTTAGGCCCCCTTTGTTAGAACAAAACCTGCTTTCATTTGATATAAACACTAATCTTAATGTGCGCATACACGTATTATGTCGTTTGTTTTGTGTGGACTAATCCTAACTGCATACAGAATACCACGAATAACTATTTAAGAGTTGGGTTGCTCTATTTCTGGTAATTTTGGCGGCATCGGTTTTTGGTGCTGTTGCATTGTTTTACATAATAGTGAGGTGTGTTTCCGATGTTAAATTAAGTTCCACCGAGGCTATTGTAAACATCGAAGTGAAAGTGTGTTATGGCGCACTTAAACTCGTTCTCAGCCCACGGTTTGTTTGCCTGCAACTTGGCAAACCAGGTGAACTACACGTGGGGCGTGAGCAATCAGAGCTGCAATGATAAAGCCATCTCTTGATGGACAAAGGAATTTACAATTATGTAGATAATTTATTTTAATTCAGGCCAAATCATTATTTTTCTAGTTCGAGCTTCTGTACCGTGAACGTAAGTTTCATACCACAAAAGATCATGTGTATTTTGTTAGCCATTCAGTATAATTAAAAAGGTTTGATCCGCTTGTTTATCATTAAAAAGGGCCAATCACCGGTTATGGAGGATATAAGAAGCACTTAAGTGGCCAATGTTGAATATGTGCACTCATTGTGTATAGTAAATTATGTAACTTTCTTATCTGGGGATGAACCTCATTTTTCTGTGTTTTTTTTTTTTCACTCAATGTAGCAAGTTTTTCCATCTAAGTATCAAGGTGGTGATTTTAACTCCAGATTTTCCACACGGGTAAAAAAAAAATCTGTTGAGTGTATATATATTTTTTACCACTACTGGGCGATGCTTTATCAGCATCTTCCAGTAGTGGAAAGATACTTGTTGCAATCAAAAACCAGCGAGCTGAACTGATACCCAGGATCCTTAACTAGTAAAGCTGTGTTTTTTAATCCCATTCTGATGACGGGTCTGTTGATTGTTGTTTTCACAGGGATTCTGAGGATGCTGTTTATGGACGTGACGGTTATGACTACGATGGCTACCGCTTGCGTGTTGAGTTTCCTAGAAGTGGAAGGGGTGGCGGAGCTGGTGGCGGCGGTGGTGGTGGTGGTGGTGGAGCAATGGGACCACCGAGGGGAAGGCAAGGACCCCCTTCCCGTCGCTCAGAGTACAGGCTTATTGTTTCAGGTGAGTGCTGCAGACCTCAACTTACATTCTAAGTCTACTGATAAATGTACGAGTCTTACCCTATCTTCTTACCAGGCCTTCCTCCCAGTGGAAGCTGGCAGGACCTAAAGGATCACATGCGAGAGGCAGGTGATGTATGTTATGCTGACGTGTTCCGTGATGGCACCGGGGTAGTGGAGTTTGACCGCAAAGAGGACATGAGCTACGCTGTCCGTAAATTGGATAACACCAAGTTTCGCTCCCATGAGGTACGTAAAGGGTCACAGCCTCTGGCTAACTTTAATAAAGAATCACTCTTGGACTACGTGTTGGAATTGGAAGTTTTCTCAAATGAGGAAGGCAGGAGCAAAGGTGAAAACTGTAAGTGTACTTACTGCAGTAAGTAAAGGCCAAAGTTAAGTTTGAATAAACATGTAATGCTGATTTGCATGATTACTTCTGACTTAAGCCTGTGTTTTGTGAATTGAAGATTATCTTTGACTGTAGAAAATCTTCAACAACTTAATTATTTATCAGAATTCTAAACAAACATGTATTAGGATTTAAGTGTTGGATTTACTATTGGTTGAACATGATTTCAGTAAACAGCTAACAGGCAAATATGATATATATTTGTTCCTTTGTCTGTCTTTCACAATAGTTCTATGCCCTTCCACAAAATGATGGCTAGTGTGGTCCTAACATTTCATCTAACAGAGCCTCATGTAGTGGCTTACACATGGTTGACAAGTTATGTGTGTGTTTAGGGAGAGACGGCCTACATTCGTGTGAAGTCGGACGGTCCCCGCAGCCCCAGCTACGGTCGTTCCCGCTCTCGTAGCCGCAGTCGAAGCCGAAGCAAGAGCGCATCCCGCAGCTACTCTCCTCGCCGTGGCAGAGGGTCCCCACGTTACTCTCCAAGACGTTCCCGCTCCCGCTCTCGCTCCCGCACCTAGATTCAAGTCAACCAAAGCAAAACGTGCCTCAGAGCCGAAGAGGAAATCTTCACATCACATAACAACCCCTGTGTACTCATTATGGATCATCTCGTATCACCCCTTTTCTCTTGCTGCTTTGGGTTCCCTTTTTTTTCGGGGTTTGGTTGCAGTTTTACATTTCTGCACAATAATTTTTTTTGTTTGTGTGCATGGCTCTGTTTCATACACTTTCCCTCCCCCCCCTCTTATCAACATTGCTTTCTGCTCACCATCTCTCTGGCTTCTCGACCCCTTTCATGTCATCATTTTCCTTGTATGTTTTATGTTTCATTTGGAGAAAAAAAAAATCTATACTTCTTTTATACATATACTACTGTCCTTTGACATTCTTGTGTGTCTCTCTGTAGAGTTCAGAGGAACAGGATAGGATTGGAACAGAGGAAACAGTTCATATTAGGATAAACAGGAGGAGGAGGAGGAGTCAAATATGGCACCAATGGTATGATTGCTGTGCCCTGTCAACTGTGAAATCTGCATTATTAGGCTGACAAGTTTATTTTCACAAACTTGACAATTGAGTTTTGTTGTTAAATGTTTTCAGTGGTTACAAGTCTGTATGTTAAGACCGAACATTTGTGGTGTTTTGTTTTTTTTTCTTTCATAAATCTTTCAGTAGCCAAAGTAAGTTTTTTGGGGTTGATTATTAGCTAGTGTCCCTTTTTCTTCTCAAAGTCAAGTCCCTCATGGATACATTTATTGATATTTTCTTTATTTCCTGAAGGTGTGATTCTAACTTGCCTCCTTCTCTTTGGTTCTGCTGGTATTCTGAAGGTTTGGACTGGGCTCTTTGCCTCCCCATTCTGGAGCCGGATCAGGATTCAGGATCAGATCAGGATTAGTTTTAGGCTTCAGGATGGATTCATGGAGCAGTAGCACGGGAACATTTTACTGGGAGAGGATCCTTGACTCTGTCCACATAACCCTGTCAAACCGGAAGAGTTGAAGTGAAATACGTTCAAACTAAATTGGCTAGTAAATAACCCCCTAAAAAACAATATCTGGCGGCACAGTTCCGAGCAATTACTTTTCAGACATTTTAATTATTAAAAAGAACAGCAAAGATCGGCTGAAAACCAGGAGGAGGGCTGGGAGGTGCAGAATGGATCCACACGCTTAAGGAGAGTTGAAAATAGTGTGAATCTTGTTAACAGTGAAGAAGGGAGGGGAGAGGGAGGACCAGGAGGCAACAATGGAATTTGACTTAATGTGGTTTGTATTTTTTTTTTTTCGTAAGTAAGTCTTTTTCTTAGGATGATTTTGTTTTTTCAGTTAATTCTTCAGCATCTAAAGGCTTTATTCTCTTTTAATAAAAATTTCAATAACACAAATTTAATGTTTGTCTTTTTCTTTCTGTTTTTTCTCAAAGTTTGGGGAAAACATACAATACCTTACATGTGCACTTGCACAAACTATTCATTAAGATTTACTTCAGACATTAATTAGAAACATAAAAAATACTATGCTTAGAAAATGTTATCATTAATCGGTTCTAACAAACAAAACAAGCGAGTTAATCTGCCTTGTTCAAGTTTTCTAAGTTTCTGCAAACTGAAAAAATCCAGAATATTAAGAGTCCTTACTGAGCAGTGGTGACTTCTTTAAAAGAAAGAAGAGGTGCTGCATAGGTAGGTAAATTTCATGCTGGCTAACATTGGTTAACTCATTGGGATATCTGTTAGTCATTTATGTTTATCAAAGACATTTATATTATAAACTCCGGTTCAAGAAGAAGCCCCCTACAGCAGAGAAACATGAAAACAGGTGTCTTTACAGTGCACATAAATCATTTGAACATCAAGGTGATTATACAATAGCAATTTTTTTTAGAGAATTAGAGAATCCTAATTGACCTCATTTTGTTTAAAAAAAGGATTATTAGAGCTTCCTTTTTTATTTCCAGAAGTTAAGTGAAGGTTCCCAAAAGCTACTATTTCCCAGTCTTTCAAATGCATCCCAAAAGACTATTTTACCTGCGTCATATCCAGCCTCACAGCCTTTCAGGTTTAACTAAGATGTCAATCTACGTTACTTGTTTTTTTCCCCCAATATAAGAAGGAGAGACGATAAATTACAAATCAAAAACCAAAACATTTTCTTTGTTGTAATTAAAATAGATTTGCGTTTTCAAAATTGAATCGTATTGAAGAGTAGTCGAGCAAATTTTAAGGTAGGAAGGTAAAGCTGTGCTAGGAATATAATATAATGAGATTTACAATAAAATATTGATTTGTATGTGTTACACTGAATTTCAAATGGCATTTTCCAGAAGAACCTAAAAAATTTCTAAATTAAATCTTCAAATATCTTGTCACAATAAACGAGAATCTACCAAAGACTAATGAAGGTATGTACACAATTCCAGGTTAGATGAATAACAGTCTCAGCATGGGATAGGCACGCAAATTCAGAAGGGCAGTAATGGACGTCAATTACGTCATCGTTCTGCATTACAGACAGTAGCCTATAAATATGAATGGATAAAGAATTTAGATGCGCACAGTCACTCAAAAACACTGTAGATGCCCTTAAATACATTTATATTGTTTTATAGTGCTGGGCTCTTTTTGGCTGTTCGTAATCAATAGTCTCTTGATCATGCATACTCTCGTCCCTGTTTAATCTTGGTGTGCAAGCTGGCTTCATAGTGCAGATCAATTCAATCGATCAACACGATCAACTGGATCGATCACTCCCCTCTGAAGTTAAGGAGGGGGAGGGGGGGTTGAAAACGGTGCATTCTGGGTGGAAATAAGATGCAGACAACTGTCCGCAAGTGAAAAACGCCGTCACCAGGGTGGAGGCTTCGCTCCAGCCAATCAGCCGGCGGAGGTGATGAGGAGGGCGGGGCAAACACTCACGCTTTCCTTTCTTAAATGAACGAAGAATTGTGCAGCTGCTCGCAACGCACGTTTCTAAATATTAAAACTTTACACAGAGACGGTAAGTTACATGTTTGTGTGATTGTGTGCATGGTTTCATTTGTAGCAATGTAAGCCCCTTCATCACTATCTGCAGGTGAGAGTGATACTGGGCTTTCTGTTGCCTGCATGCTAATCCCGTCTGTTCCTGTTCTATTTGACCAGATGAGCTGTATGCCTCTTCCACGTTATGTTGCGTTGTTTCCTGAACACAGCAAAACTTGCATTATTAGCATGCCAATCTTTTTATTAGCAACATTACATTAAAGTTACGTTGCATTCAGCCTAAAGGTGAAAGTGCATCTCTCTCAGGGATGTTTCTGGATAATGTCATGTAAACACTCTTCTTTTACTGCCAACTCTGATATTTGCAAACGTGACCCACTATGTCTTGTCTCACAAACCAACTATGATATATCTATCTAACTGCGATAAGTGATCCAGAACAACTGTGTGTTATCTGACGTCAAGGCTTTCCTCAAAGTTTTCACAAGGCCCTCTATCCAGTCCATTAGTTTGGATAAGCTGCTAGACTCAATTTGGCTCATTTGCAAATCATGCAAATCCTAGCTTCAGAAGGTCCAATAACAACAGTCAAGTGACTGTTTGTTTCTATAAGCAAATGTGGCAATTGTGTTGTAGTCCTGGGAGTGGACAGTGAAACTCTGTTACACAGAGACTTGTGGGACTAGTAAGAAATGTGTGGAAACTGAATATGACTCTTTCTCCTTTTCAGTCAAAAAGCCAACATGTCTGACAAGAAGGCAGTGATCAAGAATGCTGACATGTCTGATGAAATGCAGCAGGATGCAGTGGACTGTGCTATGCAGGCCATGGAAAAGTACAACATTGAGAAGGATATCGCCGCCTATGTCAAAAAGGTACGCTACATCAGTTTTTAAAAGAGTTGTAATGCTTGTTGTTGATAGCCTTTATCTCTAACGGTAATTGTTTCCTTTTGTAGGAGTTTGACAAGAAGTACAACCCTACATGGCATTGCATTGTTGGGAGGAATTTTGGCAGCTACGTGACACACGAGACAAAGCACTTCATCTACTTCTACCTGGGTCAAGTAGCCATTCTACTTTTCAAGTCGGGCTGAGATCAAATCCAAGCTGTTCTTAAACTCCTCTTAATTCAGCCTTTAATACTTGGCGCCATGCTGTATATTTGCTGCCACCTTTCTGCAGACATGCTCAACTCCTGGTTTCCTGCTTGCTTCAGCCAGCTTTTGTTTGCCTTCTACAACACTTCCACAGAAAGTGGATGGTTTGCCTGGACTGGCGATGTGTCCTTCATAGAAAATGTGAATGTTAAACTACTTCCCATGCCATCTCTTAGTCAGCATTGCTCATGTGACAGACTCATCATGATTCATAATTTCTGAATATTCTTTTTGCTGTACTCTGATGCGGAGACATGTACATTTTTTTCATATGAATATGTTGTATAATAACTTATTTTTCATGTAATTAAAACAAGCAACAGAGTTTTTGTTAAAATGTTTTTATTTTATTTTCAATGTCGACTGAGGTTGAATAGAAAATGCAGAAGCTGTTGCTTACACTGAATAAAGAATATGACCTGCTGAGAGATGTCAGGTTTTGTCCATGTTTGAACATTCCTGTTTCCACTTCAGTTGTGAATATTTCAAGGTTGCTTTTGCACATCTCTTGAATGTAATCTGGTATAGGGTTTGGTAATGTAATAACTGTTGATCGCAAAAGACCTTTGAGAAAGTAAATTTGTTCAAACTGTGTGTGTATATGTGCTTGGAGTTTGCTTTACTTGCATGTACAAATATCTTGATCTCTTAATGGGCCTGCCCTGTCTTCTAAATCATAGATTTGTAATCATACACACTCCAGTTGTTTCAGGTTATGGACTAATCATATTTTCAGCAATGCATTCCTTACATTCTCCAGAATAACGGCTTCTAGATGCAGTGCTCTATCAGATCAGGCAACCACTGGTTCTTCAGATAATGGATCTTTGTTCACGAAAAAAACAACAGTTAATCAAGCGGCATGGATATTACTTAGCAGGCAAAAGGCTTAATGTTTATTAGTTTCTAAAATGGCAGTATTGACTAACAATAACGGAGCGGAAATGTTATCTGGGAACATCATGCGGAGGGAATTAAATGTTACCTGCAGATCTGTATTTGTTTTCATTTTATTCAATCCCCACTTAATTCTAAAGGCAGTATTGTACAAAGTCCCTGACGATCAGTGAGCAATCTAATCAAAGACTGTCGGCATGATTACTTAATCTAGAGATGGTACTATCAAAAACTGATGGATTATCTCATTTAGTTTATCCAGCCAAAGTTTTAGATGTGCCTAAACATGTTAAGAATATAGAATATGATTTGTTTAATTTTTTTAAATGAAAAATAAGCCCCACTCTTTAAACAGAAATATAGTATGTAATTCTTACAATGAAGGCGGCTTAAACGTACCTGATTCCATACATCGAATATAATTTTCAAGTAGAACTGGATTTAACACTGTACTAAGAACAAAGATTAGTTATTGTACTCAATCCCTAATCTTAACTTTAACTAAATTGGTGGAATATAATTTCTTGAGTGTGATTTTGATGTAAATAATCTCTCTCTCCAGTTCTCTGATTTTAACAGAAATGCTCTTTTAAGTTGGTTTCTCGCTTACAGACACAATTTCTCTCCCCCCAAACATTTAATATGGGAAAACGTTTTTTTCTTCAAATAAAGTCATTTTGTTAAGACAAATGCTTCCAAAACAATATTTTGTGTATTTCTTATATTTAAAATTATAAACCTACTACTACTTGTTGATTTTTGTTTACTGTTGTGTTGTTGAACATGATTGATAAATAAATAAAGCTTAAAAAAAAAGACTGTCGGTGCACCTCTCCAATCAATTTTCTTTATCAGAAGTCAAAGTCAAATAATATTTAATGGTCAATTCAAACCTCTGCCATATTGAATGCTGGAATATTTTGTAATATTTGCAATGTGATTTTATTAATATTTAAAGTCTATGGTTATTCCACTTATTGCTGTATTACATGCAGTTAAAGGTATACCCAGTGGGAGGCAGTAATGAGCCCCACATAAGGAAGTCAGACTTCAATTGAAGAGCGAGAACCACTAAGCAACATCCCTTCCGACTCCGAGTCAAAAAGTATGGCGGCTCAAACCGGGTTGTCAGCAGTGTCCACAGTGCGCCGCAGTGATGTCTCTGCTTATCCCTCGGTGGCTCTGTCCGCGGAGGCCACCCCGTTCACCCCGCTCAGGATGGACGGGTGGCAGCTCGGCTCATCGTCGGATGCAGAGAAACAGTTATCCCGCTGCGCCACAAAGCTCAGAGGTCTGCGGGGAGACTCGGTCCAACTCAGGGAGGAGCTCAACATACTGTTTGACCAACTTCTCTCCGAAAACTACAACAAAACCTTCGACCCCAGTATCAGCATCCGACCAGAGGTAACTGTTAAGGAGATGCCGCTTTGAGTGACTCTGTGACTTTCAAACTAATGTGCTTGTGGTTAATAAAGCTGTTTTTTAAATGGAAAGAGTCAACTTAACTTGGTCACCTGTTCTACCTAAACACTACTTTCTCACGACTCGGGGACTCAGTTTTTCTTGACGCCTTACAATAGATTAGCTAGCGCAGGTGTTGTTCACAAACTTTCAGCTCGCGACCCCAAAGATAAGGGTGACGGAGACCCCGCACTGTCACTGGAGATGGTTATGACGTAGCACGCACACGCACTTACAGGCCTGTCCAAACACTGTTAACAAAACAACACAAAAGAATACAATATCTTAAGACAATACAAAATATTGCGTACAGTAATTTATTTTTGGAGAGGCTAGAAGCAGAATACAAATAATATCTTTGTATATACTTTAGCACTGAGTGAACAAACACACCTTAGTAAATAAACACAGGTGTTTGTATCTTTATAATAAAGAGCAGCAGACACCCACGTGGTTGCTGTTATGTGCAAACTTACATTTTTAGTATTTTTACACAATAATTTCATTTTCATTTTACTTAATTATATAGTTTTATTTAAAATGTAACTACTTGGTATATATTTTTAAAACCAGGTAAAATGTACAATTTTCAATGATTTTAAATCTAAGTTTTGCTTTAGCAGCACAGTCTGCTATTTGCCTATTCCAATTGTGTCTTTTGATTGTTGTGTAGCTCTTGTTCTTGGACAAAAAAAATGAACTATGTGCTATGAACGAGTTTTTTGTTGCTTTAGTTCTCGTTATTGTTGTTGTGAGACATTTCTGGTTGTTTCTATTTCAGGGTGTGTGCAGTCTGCTTAAGCACGCCAGCAGTCTTGTGCCGCTAAGTCAAGAACATTTAGTCATCAAATTCTGCCAGCTCATACATCATCTACTTAACCAGCTCAAGGTAACAAGTATCCTTAAGTATTAGTAGAGCTTTTGCAACCCATCATTTCATATGCATGTCCATTATGACTGATTATGTAAATGACATGCAATGAACTGTTCTTTCTGAGCCCTGCTGGCATTGTCTTTGTTAACCTTACGTTCTGTTGTCACTCGTTCTGTAGGTAATAATGGATGAGCACACATTGGACATATTGTTGAAATATACCACCAGTGCGTTAAAGGTGTGCAGTACGTGGACACACTCAGATGTTCTCCTTGCACTCTCCACAATAGTGTATGGGAATGGACCTCAGTGCCACCAGGTAGGCACATGTACAAGCTGCCTCAAAAGGGGAATCTTTGTAAATGATTACTGTATTCACTTGAACATTTTCTTTTTCACAGCACCTCAGCAATTTGCTGCGTGAAGACGGAGTCCTGCTGCAGTATAGTTCCCCATCTCAGTCAAATATGGAGTTGCGCCGTGTTGCTCTTAACTGTATGGCCAACATCTGTCTCAGGTATGCTTTAGCATGCTTATAGAGTGAGCAAAACTGTGCATGTATTTATGCGACAGGGTCCAATCACTATCATGAACATATCGAGAATTATCAAGTGCGTACTGAGCTTCTCTAACATTTTCTGAACTCGTTCTTGACTGTTTTGGTTCTAGTATTTTACTCGCTCATCATCAAACAGCAGTAATACACAAATACCAACCGACTGGTTAACACAGAGCATAAAGAAGCTTAAGAGCCAGATATTTACTTCAGGAGTTGGTAGAGACCCAAAACAAAGCTAAAAGAGAGTTAATAACATTATTAACAGATTTCCTATTGAATGATACTGTTAGTTTATACCTGTAAGTTTTTGTTACAATAATTTAATGTAGCTTAAACAAGACAAGCACAGAAACACAACCAAGCATTTATATGTTTGAGTTTTTAAGACTGACATGTCACCATCTTTCCTGCAGGATCCCTGGTCAGCCACCTTTGGATGATCAGTACAGAAGTATATATTTTAGTGTCTTCCTGAAAACACTGCAGTCCACTAAACCTCCGGACACTGATGAACTTTTCTACTGCATGGTGAGGAGAAGTGGTGCAATGTCATGAAAACATTTCAGAAGGTGAGAAAACATACATAAAGTCATAGTTGACCCGTGCCTCTCCTTGTGCAGGTGATCCAGTCCGCACTGAAAGGACTTCAGTGTTGTCTCTCAGGAGGAAAGTGGAAATTTGGTGGAGGAGAGGACCTCGGGTCTGTACTGGCCTTGTTAAAGGTACCAGGTGGCGTTTAATTTTTTGTCTATTTTCCTGCGCAGAGAAAACATCATAGTTTATAATGTAGTAACACGTTTTCTGCAGAGGCTCATGTTCCAGGGAGCTCCAGGTGTGAGTGTAGAGTGGCCCGCTGTGCTTTACCCAGCAACTCTTCCTCAATATGAGGGTCTCCCTGCGTCCAAATCTGCTGAACCAGAAAAACCTGCTGAAAGACCAAAGGACGCTGCTCTGCCAGGCAAAACTTCAGGGGTAAGGGTAGCCATTATTTGTTCTGCAGACACCTGTTATCTTTAAACTGTACTGTGATCTGCACTATAAGCCTTTATTCATATTTCATTGTATCCTTTTTAGAAATATTTTTATCCAATCTTGGTTTTTGTTGTTGTTAGATGAAATCCTCATTGGGTCTCAATGGCTAATGCTTTTTTTTGCCTACTTAAATCAGTGAAAATGACCTCTATGTTTGAAAAGTCCTTTAGAAACATGCTGCCTTTCCTTCCTTTTTTGTTTTGTTTCTAAGTTTTATTGACAGTTTCACTTGTAATGTTACTCCTCAGAACAAAAAGAGAAAGTCCAGAGGAAAGGGAAAGAAAACAAGCACAGAGGATAGCCGAGGAGACGACGGAGAGGAAGACGATAAAGTGTCTGCTCCTCAGAAAGGGGGAGGAAGAGGGGGAGACGGGGGCAATATGGAGGTCTTGCCAAAACCCTCCACCTTGTCTCTGTACCCCTCCTGGAAGAAAAACAGTTCTGACTCAGAGTTTTCCGACCCAGAAGGCAATGCACAGTGCAAATTAAGGTATACTGGGATACTCTCCACATCATAACTAACAGTTTGTTACATACATACATACCAACACTTTTTGCATGAAGGTGAAAAATACCACTTTCTGAATCTCCCTTTCAGACTGTACCACGCTCGTGTGCGTCAGGGAGCTCTGCACTGTCTTCTAGCGGTGGTAAAAAGCATCGAGAAAAGGACTCTGTACAGCTTCTGGTCCTCCTTCATCCCAGACTCTCCTATTGGAGGGCTGCCACCTCTCACTCTTCTCACAATTATTCTGAAAGACCTTTCACCAAAGGTACAAATTACTCTCATACAGTATACTCAGGTTATAGTTATCCTTGTTCTATTTGGTCGTAACATCTTTTCCCTCCTTCAAGGTGCGTGCGTGTGCGCTCCAGGTGTTGTCAGCGATGTTGGATGGCTCCCGTCAGTTCCTGGCTGTGGCCGAAGATACATCGTCTCCTCGTACATCTTACACCCCTTTCTCCTTCTCGTTGGCTACTGCTGTCAGAGAACTGCACCGAGCTCTCAGTCTGGCACTGCTGGCTGAACAGTCCCCACAAACACTCACACAGGTCATGAAGGTACGAGAAAACCATTTGATATTTTCTCTCCTGTGCTGTAGCAGCTGTGTTCTCTCCTCTTACCAAGTATCTGATCATAGAAACCAGTTTAAATGGTTATTATTGAATGTAATTGTTATTTTTATTAAGACAGATTCAACTGTGTTTAGGGCTGTCATTAAAGCCCCAGTTATCTTCACATGTTGAGCTTGCTTGTACGGCTTGTAAATGCCACACATTGTGGCATGTGTGATCTTGGTAACAGTTGGAAATGATCTAAAAGGGTTTAAAATGCCTATCTTGTCACATTTGTATTAATTAAAAAACAAAATGTGACTCTGGCAGCCTTGTGAGAAATGAAAAGGCAACTTTTCTACTGTAATATGTTAGATCCTTCGACTGTTTAGTAACATAATGGCCAAACTAAAGACCACACCCTCTAAATTTAGACTCTAAAAGAGATTCAAACAAGTATCCTAACATCTTATCTGCACCTTTGTTTGTTAGTGTTTAGCCTACCTGGTGGCAAACGCTCCGTACCACCGTCTCAGACCTGGTCTGCTCAGCCCTCTCTGGAAGCAGATGCGTCCTTATGTGCGCCATAGAGGTCTGTATTACACCCCCCCACACTTAAATATCTTCTATCAAATGTGACTTCATCTTTTTTTTAAATACTGAGTCTTTGTGTCTAGATGCAAATGTTCGTGTGTCAGTCCTGACGCTTTATGGGGCTCTGGTGACAACTCAGGCTCCTCTTCCGGAGGTGCAGCTCCTTCTCCAACAGCCAGAGAGCAGCAGCAGCAGCACCGGCTTGTTAACGCCGCAGGACTCGGCTCTCAGCTGGAGGCAGAGAGACGGCGTGTCCTCACCCCCTCGCACACCAGTCCCACTCTCCCAGCGGGGTTCTTGCACGCATTCACCCCGGGCTCCCCACACGCCGGGGGAGGAGGACAGTGCTCCACCCTGGCTGCTGCAGCTGTGTGTGTCACTGGTGACTCAGCCCAGAGAGGACCAATCAGACAGCGAGGCAGCCGGAACAGGGGGAGGTGTTTCTTTAGAGCCCTCCCCTGTCCGGCTGGAAGCTCTCCAGGTGAGTGATATTCATTGAGGAAGAGTAGGTCCAAACAAGAATGTCTAAAGTCTGATTGTGAGTCCTTCTGTGCTCCAGGTCATGTCCCACCTAGTGAGGGGTTACTTCTCTTTAGTGCAGACATGTCTCCGTGATATCGGGCAGGTGAGCGCTCGCTGCCTCAGGGAGTCTGACCCCTCCATACAGCTGCATGGAACAAAGGTAACACCTTCAAATGTCTCTGACTTTTGTTCACCTGTTCAAGCTTCTGAAATACAGATGTGGTAATATACATGAGATGTTATGATCTGTACTTTGATATCTCTCATTGTCTTTTATTTAGTTACTAGAGGAGTTAGGGACCGGAATAATCCAGCGGTACAGAGCAGAGAACAAAGTGCCCGAGAGCTCAAGAGTCCCCATGAGTCAAGTAAGTACAAACTATTTGTACAGGTTGTATTGAATCATCAGATGTCTTTTACTGTTTATTCCTTTTACATTGTTCATGTATTATTTTCCTTTCCCTTCATTTAGATGAGCTAATATTCAAATGACTCAGATTAAAGGCAGGGTTGGTAATTTTCGAAAAACTAGCATGATTTGAAAGTAGCATTCCTTCAGTGCTCCGTCTACACCCACCACCTCCCCTCTGTGCTCCCTCAAAAGCCACGCCCCTCACTTACATGCACAAGTCTCATTTAGCGTTAAGTAAACTACTCTCAGTATAAACTCCGTCATCAGTGACGCGCTTTGAGTGTGTGCTAGTGCATGCATTGGTTTAGAGAACGAGCAGGGAGACAGGGAAGCGTGATTGGTTCATCAGTTTGGTACCTCGTGGGCGTGGCAGACATTGGTCAAAGTTTTTACATGCTTACAACTGCTACAGATGAAGGATTTTCTTTGTTCCTTTTTCAGAGCACAACGGTTATTAATTTCTGTCAGGACCTAAAGACTATTTCAACCAAAATCTTAAAAAAGTGTATCTGGAGAAATCTGGGAAACCTTTTGTCAACAGTAATAACCCCCCAAAAATGTTGCTTTATGTCAACATTTTAACTGAGTTATAAGAGGGTTCTTATATCAAAGTTTAAGGAAACTATGATGAATTAATGTGTCTTCATTTCATACATATGTATAATGTAGGTGGTGCTGTTTTGGTCTGAGGTCCTGAGTGGCCCCCTGAACGCAGCGCTTCAGAATGAACAACATCCCACGCTGCAGACGAGCGCCTGCGAAACACTCTCCTCCATCCTGCCACAGGCCTTTGCTCAGCTGCCTGTGAGTTTTCTCTCAGTTGTTGTTTTTTTTTGTTCTGCGTCACCAAGCTGTAACTACTACCTTCTGTATTGTGTTTTCTTTTAAGGACAAGACCCAGCTGATGTGCATCACCGTGCTTCTGGGGCTGACCTACAGTGAGAACTATCTGGTGAAGACGGCAGCTGTCAGGGCTTTGGGGGTCTACATACTGTTCCCTTGTCTGAGAGAGGTGCTGAAATGGACCACATAGCAATGTGCTCCTGGTTATCATCCCAGAAAGATCTGTTATACAAGTTCTGTTTTTGTTTTTTTCAGGATGTGATGTTTGTAGCAGATACAGCAAACACCATCCTCGCTGCCCTTGAGGATCGGTCTCCAAATGTCCGGGCCAAGGCGGCTTGGTCTCTCGGCAACCTCACAGACACACTCATTGTTAACATGTAAGAAAACGTGGATACAAAGTGTTGAGTGAATGCTTTAGAAAACACACTACAATAACGAAATCTAATTCATTTTAAAAAGAACAAGGCTTTTTTGTTAGTAAGTGATTTGGACTCTTATACATAAATTTGAGTATACTTGTTTAACTGCGTCTTTCACTCCTGTCTCTTTGTCAGGGAAAGTGTAGGTGTGGACTTCCAGGAAGAGTTATCAGACATGCTGCTACTCAAGATGCTGCAGGCAGCCACCCGAGCATCAGACGACAAAGACAGGGTGAGAGAATTCACACTTTTACACAAAAGAGTAAGACACTCATGTTTGTTTACTCTTTCCACATTTTTTCTGGCACATCATATCCTAGTCCTCTTTGATTTTCTCTTAAACCACACTGAACCTGCTCCCTCCCTACAGGTGAAGTCTAACGCAGTGCGAGCTCTTGGGAACCTGCTTCATTTTCTGCGTCGGAGTCAGTTGACTCGGTCTGCGTTTCAGCGCCCACTAGAAGACGCAGTCCGTTCTCTGGTTAAAACTGTGCAGTCAGAAGCCACGATGAAGGTCAGATGGAACGCCTGCTGTGCATTAGGAAATGCCTTCAGAAACCCCTCTCTGCCTCTTGGTAAGTATTTGTCACAGCTCCTGGTGTTTTTCCAGCCTGTGCCAGGGCCAAGGAAGTGTACTGTACTTGAGCCAGATTGGAGTCTTCACACTTGTCAAACGAACTGGACTTTGGGGTTGAAGCGTGCTTAGGCATGGTACGGATTGCCTAGTGCCTAGCACGCTTCTTCCCTAAAGTCCAGTTCGTTTGACGAGTGTAAGCACGTGTACACAACGCCTGTCTTGTAAACTAAGCACGCTTCACGATCACATAAAGCCATGCATGTGTTGTATAACCACGTTTTGTAAAAAAGGTAACCGTGCTGGCCAGCGAGGGAATGGTGAGGGGGGACAATCGGCCTTAAGCACGGTACAGGACAACTTTGCCTAATGTGAGTGCGCCCTCAGTGTCACCATCCATCGGTTACTGAAGAGGCGGTATGAAGACCAACAATGCCTGACAGTCAAATCAGCCACACCCCTTTTTTATCTTATTAAGCAAAACTCTTATCCTTAATATCATCAAATCAGATGAGTTAAAAAAAAGGGTTAGTCCCCCGTAAAGTTTCTACCAATAACGAAATGAGCTACAGAGACCAAAATCATTTTTTGTACCAGGCGGTCAACATGGTAAACACCTGATTTCTGCTCTAAAAATGGGCATTATAATATGGGACCTGATCATGGACTGTATAAAACATAGATTTAGTCTCAGTGATGTCACCTATTCTTGTGACTTCCCAGAGTTAAGGAGCCGCCTAAAGTGGACCCTCAAAAACTGCAGTTTTTTTGTTCTTCTGCATGGGCTTCATTTTTCAACACCGCAGGTTGCTGCTTGCTCCCCATGTTTCCAGTCTTTGTGCTGATCTCATAAACTGCCTGCAGGTGTAAGCCTTTTATAGATTTCAGAGTAATATAGATATGGTAGAGAGGAAGCTTATATCCTTCTATAATTTTTACCAGGTTGCTGGTTGAGCACATTCCTAATACACCTGATATTGCAACAAGTTTGTTGTAGTAGATTGTACCTGACAGTGATTGATCTGAAGTTAACAGTAAAAAACTAACCAGCTCATCTTTATGTCTTTCTTTCTTGCTTTCTCTGTCAGACTCAGCCTCTTGGTCTCGTGATGCATTCTCTGCCCTCTGCAATGTCGTCACCTCCTGTAAGAACTTCAAGGTGCGTATCAAGTCTGCGGCTGCCCTCGCAGTTCCCTCCAATCGCAGCTTCTATGGGGACGTGAAGCGCTTCAGCTGTGTGTGGCGCTCCCTGGCCACAGCGCTGGAGAACAGCGAGGACACAAACGATTTCTTAGAGTACCGCTACAGCGCCAGCCTGCGACACACACTCTCTCATGCTCTGCTGCACCTGCTCAGCATCAGCCAGTCGCTGGACATGCCAGCCCTTGGGGCGTCGCTTTCTGGGAATGAGGGAAGGGGCATCAGAGAACATTTGATGAAATATGTTAGAGCAGAGGAAGGAGGAGGAGAGGGAGCACAGGGAGAGAAGGACACAGGGGATAGTTTCACCCCTCAGCAGAGAGTTGGAGGTCTGCAGCAGACTCTGATCAGACTGAAAGGGCTGGAGGCCGAAGGAGAGGAAGAGAGAGGAAGGGAGGAGGTGGTTAATTTCCTCGAGGATTTGTTAAAGACTTGTGAAGAACTTTAAAAACCTAAAATACAGTTTTTAGTTATTGTTGCTTTTGTAGATTGTCATCTGTTTCACAATACTAACCTCCCCTTCTGAAATATGGTGGTATGGTCATTTTTTTGTTTTTTGTTTAAGTGATGTCAAAATATCAGATTCGCACCATGGGAGGGCCTCGTGTTCTCTTAACGGCTTGGCAGTCCAAGTTACAGTGAATCCATGTCATACCAGGTCCTGCACATAAGTTTGGGTACCAAAAGAATGAAGAAGAAAGAAAGTGTTGGCTGGCTTTTCATCAAAACAAGGCGTGTAAAATGGTAAGTGAAGGGGCTTATTTAGACTTGTTCTAGTCTTCTGCCCTCTTAAAGCCCTTTTACACAGCACTCACCAATTCATACACACACACTGATGACGGAGGATGCTATTTAAAGTGCCAATCAGTATTTACTTATCACATTAATATTCAGGGTTCAGTACCTAATGACACTTGGACATGCAGACTGCAGGAGCTGGGGATTACACCGAAACCTTTCTAATGATAATGTGCTGACAGACTTTTTGAGTCCTCTCAGACAGCTGCCATGAGCCAAGCTGGAGCAAGAGGGGAGGTTAAAGCTACAGCGAACTAGACTGACCTGGGGTTAGGAGGAGTCTTCTTCACCTCATCAAAAGGATGAAGTATTGTAATTGTAAAGAGTGATCCGATCAGTGGGGTCATTTAAAAGAAGTGTGCACATAGAAAAGGTGTTACCTTATAATTCCTTTGTATGATCTGTTTGTAACATGCTGCTTTCCTGAGGTTGACCATAGATTTCAAACACTGAAATTAAAAAGTGTGAAAGTAACAAATCATCATGTAACATGAAAAAAACAAACTGTTACTTCCTCTCCATAATACACTCATTTCACGAAAGTGATGAAATGATCTAATCTGAGGGCTCAAAGAACAAGAAACGTGTAGAAATCACAGTTGCTTTGCTGGAGAAATACTCCTTAATTTATTCAATTTCCCCCTTGGATTATATCCATCTATTCATCTAATCTATTTTAGCTAGCTAGCAACAATAGTCAGAGTTCATACATTTAGGTCTATAAGTATCACTAGTGCAGTGAAATATTTCTACATTGTTTTCAGTACATTTGACCTACTCGTAGTATACTTGAGGTTTTTTTAATTCCAGCCTCAGTTAACTTCCACTCAGTACATTTCAGAGGGAAAGATTTAACTTTTCACTCAATTTCTTTTTCTTTGTTGACAATTTTAAGTTGCTAGATCATTAATCCAAAATATAATCAACTAAGTAAATAAGGGATAATGCTTGTGTCACTAACAAGGATTCTATGGATAACTAAGAGGCCAGAAAGAAATCCATGTGACCTCGACCTTTATCAGCTGTTAAGTTATGTGCACATTAATGCTTTGTTTATAATTATCATCATGTTTATATATATTCAAGTAACAGAATGGGTTCTCCTGTAACATTTTTCATTCTCTTTTAGTACATTATGATGCTTTTACTTTTGTACTTCAGAGGTTTTTTGAATGCATAGCTTAACAATGTGACTTCATTTTTTACTTCAGTAAAAAAATCTGAATACTTTTTCAACACGTCTCAGTGGATTTTCTGTTCTTTTCAGATGAGTCTGACTGTATTCCAATAATTGTTTTTGTGTTGGTCTACGTCAGATTTAACAAAATAAAAATGTTGCTTGGATACGTATTGATTTTGTTGTTTTTCCTCAAACATCCTAAATAATCTTTTGCATATTCAGCACGAAGCTTATTAAATCCAATTTGGTGTCATCATTTATTGTTTTAAGGTTTCCCTTTTTCAATTGACATAATAAAAAGGCATGAAAACTGTGAACTGATGCCGACATAAGTAAAAACACCAATTTGTGAAGCTTGAAAAGTGGAAACAAGGTTATTCTAATACAAACTAGATGGACTTGATAATAACTGATCTTCTAGGTCTAGGATGACAGTCGTGGCAAAAATTGATTGTGTGGATAAGCTTTTGATTCAGTGTGATTTATTTATTCTTGACTTTATTACGAGACTGTTTGATGCAGCCAGCAGAGGGCACCAGTGTTCACGGGTTGGTTGGTTGCTCCGGATGTTGATTAGTGATGTCTGGATCCCCACAGACCACGCTGCTGCTGTAGTATGGACGCGTTTGAGTTGTTTCGGAAACTCGGAGCAGGAGCTAAATTTGACCTGAAGAGATTCGGTCAGGATGCCTCTCGGTTTAAGGTAAACTTCACGTTTGTAACTTTTGATATGAAGGAAAACAGCGAGTGATACAAGCAGCGCGAGCCACGGTTTCAGATGTTTTAAGCTAACACCCATTTTGTACTAGCATGAAGTGTGCGGCATGTTTGTTTTCCCGAGTTTTATTTTCATATTTTAGGGATGTTCAGTGCACGTATATGGGATAATTAGGCACACAGGCGTATCATACTATCACAGTGACAGTATGTGTTTCATTTCACAGGTTGTTAGATCAGGAGAAGCATCCACAGATCCTCTCTCTGCGATCGATTTCTTTGGCACAAGACCAACCAGCAGAGCTCAGAGCAGTACCAAAGTACTGAATGAGGAGGTTTTTGAGGATAGTGATGGAGAGGAATATGAGGTGGAAGATGGTGATTCTGGTGCAGGAGGCAAAAGGAAGCTAAAAGATGAAGAGGGTGACGTCAGAACGAGGACGAAAAAGAAAAAGAAAAAAGGCAACCAGGAGGAGGAGAAAGGTAAAGAATGTGGCTGCTTGCTGTAGCTTTAAATTACACATTTTTTTACATGAACATGGAGTGTGATGCTGCCATACTCAACATAATGCAGCTGTCCATGTCAAAGATTTACTTTAATTGATTTCGTTTGTCTCTCTGAAGCTGGTGATGGACCACTAAAAAACACAGAAGGAAATGGCATCACTTGGACCTCCTCACTGGACAGAAAGACCCAAAACCTGCCGAGCGACGGGAAGGAAAAATCCTCACTGAAGAGGTTAAAGCATCTTCATCAGGAAAAGGTCCCTTGTGAAGCACAAATTGAAAAAAATTCAGACAAATGCGTAAATTATGTTTATGTTGTAAGCTTCTGTAAGAACCCTAATGTGTTTATGCACTGACTTTATCCCTTTTTTTCCCCTTTCATTTGATTTTTAGGTGAATCGTATTCGCTCTCAGCACCGTATAAATGTGCATGGCAGCGATGTGCCTGACCCGGTGTGCACGTTTGATGAGCTGCAGTCAGAATATCGTCTCAATTCGCGGGTCCTTCAGAACCTTAAAGAAGCAGGGCTCGACTCCCCAACTCCCGTACAGATGCAGGCGATACCGCTCATGATGCATGTGAGTGCAGACACACCAACATTCAGAGGTTTATAATCAGTGTGCACAAGTTGTGTGCAGCAGGTGTTTTGAGGTTTTTCCTTACGCCTTGTTTTTTGCTCAGGGTCGGGAGCTTCTGGCCTGCGCTCCCACAGGATCAGGAAAGACTTTAGCCTTCTGCCTGCCACTGCTCGCCCACCTGCAGCAGCCGGCAAACCTGGGCTTCAGAGCTGTGATCATCTCCCCGACCAGGGAACTGGCCAACCAGGTATCCAACACACACTTTTTTTTCCTTTTTTTTTTACAATTATGATCTTAAAAAAAAATAGGTTAGATACTTACAGAATTTTAGGGCTTGCCTAAGTATTATATGTTGTGGGATGTTTGACAGGTTACGTCATTGACATTTTAGCAACAGTACAAGCATTTCAGCAAATATTGAAATATTACCATCTTTTAGAGTTTTGACAATCTTCAAAACATCCATCAGTCACAGAGAAACATTAACGTTTAACGTAATGATGATTTTCTGTCCAGCTGATAAATCTTCACTTTACCGATTCTGAGGGAGATATTTGACTCTAGCTTCCTATTTCTAGTTTTTTGTTACTCCAGCTGGTAAATTACTGTCCGTCTAATGTTTGTTGCTGGGTGCAAATTGGTTTTGAACAGGTAATATCTGGACAAATGCTCCAAGAGCTCCTACAGGGTAGCAAAAATAAACAAATACATCACAGGTGTGCACGGAAATAAATAAGCTTATAGAAGCTACAAAGGGTCTGCAGAGTTGAATGAGGATTCTCTGCAGCTTCAGTTTACACACTTAAATGGATGAGGATAGTATTTATATGAAGCATTTTCCGTATTAAAATGTGTCAAGGAGGATAGTTGACATCTTTGAGAATTCCTTTCAAAGAAAATGTTCATTGCAGTCGAGTTTTATCTTAAGCTAATTTATTGCTGAGAATTAAGGAGGCCTGAATACATGAGTCTGATCATATATGTCTGTTTGCAGTCCGTTGAGTTGTTTTGTGTTTAGACTTACAGAGAGCTGCTCCGCTTGTCAGAGGGCGTTGGATTCAGAGTTCACATCATAGACAAAGCCTCTCTGGCAGCTAAGAAGTACGGACCACAGTCGAACAAAAAATATGGTAAGAAATGGAAGATGTTTATACTGAATTATGAATCGAAACATAACATTAGAATTTACCTCACTGATTGCATTTGTTTTTCTGTGCAGATATACTGGTCAGCACTCCAAACAGGCTCGTCTTCCTTCTCCAACAGGATCCGCCAGCTCTGGACCTCAGCAGGTAGGAAGTGAAATGAGGTTAAACACTGATAAACCTGTGGCAAGCTTTGGTTACAGCAATAAAGAAACTAAATCACTGTATACCATTAATATATAGAGAGAGTATTTTTGGTTAGTTTTGGATATTAATGAAGATAAAATCAGCTCTCAAGTAAAAGCATACTGCTACTGCTACACATACTGAACTGACTGATTGTTGAATTTGTTGTTGCTCAGTGTGGAGTGGCTGGTTGTCGATGAGTCTGATAAGCTGTTTGAGGGCGGTAAAACGGGCTTCAGGGAGCAGCTCGCCTCAGTGTTTCTGGCTTGTTCCGGTCCAAAGGTACGCAGGGCTTTCTTCAGCGCCACCTGCACGGCTGATGTGGAGCAGTGGTGCCGTTTGAACCTGGACAACTTGGTGTCTGTCAACATTGGACACAGGTAAGAAAGAACAACAAGTAACAAGGCAGAGCTCTGTACTTTGGGGAATTATTTTTCTCATATTCAAATATATTTTTCTTGTCAGAAATACGGCGGTTGAGACGGTTGAACAAGAGCTGCTGTTTGTTGGGACAGAAAGCGGCAAACTTGTGGCCATGAGGGACATCATCAAAAAGGTAAGGACACTCCACAGAGTTTCTAAATTTGAATGCTGTGACAGTTATAAAGCAGTCCACAGCCAAAATGGCTCCATGTGAAGTTTTAGTGAAGAAACAAATAGATAGAAGCTCTTTTTGTTTACAATGTGAGGTCAAATGAAAGAATGTCTTGTCTGCTGTTTTCAGGGTTTCCTGCCTCCCATGCTGGTGTTTGTTCAGTCTATAGATCGAGCGCGAGAGCTCTTCCATGAACTGGTGTACGAAGGGATCAATGTGGATGTAATCCATGCAGACCGCACACAGCAGCAGGTACACACAGACACATAATATCACGTATTGTCTCTGTGTCACTGAAGTGCACATGTAATTATTCTTTTCTTCTGCGCCTTTTCTGGTGTTAGAGGGACAACGTGATGAGCAGTTTCCGCTCTGGTAAGATTTGGGTGTTGATCTGTACGGCTCTGCTCGCCAGAGGAATCGACTTCAAAGGGGTGAACCTCGTGCTGAACTACGACTTCCCCACCAGCGCTGTGGAGTACATCCATCGAATTGGTAAGTATATTATAAACCGCCCATTTACTTTCTGTTCAAAGTTCCACAAACGTAAATATTGTTCATGTTCTTTTGTTTTTTACATCATTGTGAATCAAATGTTTTGATTCTTGACCGTTATAGAAGGGTAAAGTCTCATAGTGACAGATATTCTCCTGTTTCTATTGTTTGATTTGTGTATAATTCTGTGTCTGTACTTCAGGTAGGACTGGGAGAGCTGGACACCTGGGGAAGGCCATCACCTTCTTTACAGAAAATGACAAGCCACTGCTGCGCAGGTACGCTTTTGTTGTCTTTGGTGCTACAAGAGGCAAGCTCTGCTGTTGAAAAATGAAGCCAATGTGTAAGTGCCAAAAAAAAGTGCTGTTTGTCCAAGTCCACTTGAGGCTGGCTCCAAAAGGTCAGGAAGCTTGAGTGATGCCCGTGCTAACATGCTGACTTTAACAACATGTTTATAGAGTTATTTGTACATTTGCATAATAAGGTGTGTGGTTGAGTTGACTGACAAGTGGGCACATTGTAGCTGTTTGCCTGGAGACCTTGGTTTGAAACGCCAAACCACACCGGTGTTCATTCACAGGACAAAGCAGCATTCAAGGAAAGATAGTTTGGTCACTTATTGCCAGAATTCCCTGCAATGTTTTAAACCGTATATCTAGATCAGCTTATATAATATGTGTCTGAGGACAGTGAGGATACTACAGTAGAAAACGTCAGGTTGAACGTCTTGGTTGACAGATCTCCTTTCATGCATCATGTATTTCAAACAAGACATAAGACTATTTACTTTTTCCCATGACACGTTTAACAATGAACACTTTTTCTTAATACGACTCTCTTTCTTACAGCATCGCTAATGTCATCAAACAAGCCGGCTGTCCTGTCCCTGACTACATGATTGGCTTTAAGAAGATACACAGGTAAAGGAGAAGACCATGATAATGAATTTCAACCTAACAAACTATTTTTGTTCTTTAATATCTAACTACATCGATCCGTTATAACCATTCACTTATGTTTGTGTTTAGCAAAGTGAAGCGGAGACTTGAAAAGAAGCCACCCAAGAGAAGCACCATATGCACAACTCCTCGCTTCCTAATGAAGAAAAAAGGCAACGCTGCAAATAGAGGACAGAGAGGAGAGAAGCAGGCAGGAGAGAAGAGTGGATCTCAAGCAGCGGTGAAGCAGCCAAAACAGGAAAAGAAGACCAAAGGACAGAAGCTAAAGAAAAGAAATAAAACACAGAAAGAAGCAGGAACAGACAAACACAAGACGGAAACTCCGAGAAAAGAATCTAAATTATCTGGAAATAAGTTAAAAAAGTAAGAAGGGTGTGTATTAAGTAATACTTGTCCAAATAGATCAGCTTGTGCCATAACAGGAAACCTTAAACCAGGTAGTATGCTTAAAAGAAATGGGTGTTTATACATGTAAATCTTTTTTTCTACAGAATCTATTTTTAGAGTTTAGTCAGGTTTCTGTGGGTTTTACTTGTAGAATATGTTATTTTCAGGTCAGGTTGTTCCGAGTTAAATACATTCCTATCTTTGCCCCCTCTTTTACTCTTTTTATCGGTGTTATGATAAATGGTTCAAGTAATGCCCTTTCTTTGTTAATTCTCTGAAGTATAAAACTACCACCTTCTCTTACAAACCCATCTATGAAGGTGAACCATAAACTCAGGCCTGAGGAAGATCTTGTCGATCGAAACGTTGCCCGCTTTAAATAAAATTGTCCTTTTTGAGCTGAACAGTGTGCGGACCTTTCTCTCTTTTCTGCTTTTAGTTAACGTGTATTATAGAAGTATATTTCAAAACCTACCATAATAGATAAAGAATGATGAGGAAAAATGTGACTGTTATGTCCTGTTTATACACTAAGTAATGGATTTAAAAAAAAGAAAAGGAATACACTTGGGGATGAAGCACAGGTTGAAGATGCTTGTCAAAAATAAATGAACTGATTCATCTTCAAATCTTTCCTGCAGGAAAAGGAATAAACAGTGAAAGAAGAAAATGGGAGTGTGGGAGTAGAAGAGACTCTGAAGATAGATGATGATGAAGAGTTGATTCTCTTTTTTTCCTTTTGTATGTCTTGCAGTCTGGCTTGAAACTAATTTGTATTATCTGAGCATAAAATAAATTGTTTTATCAACATTTGTGTTTTTTTCAGTTTCTGTTACATTGGTTATCCTGAAAGTTCTTTGGCAGAACTTATGATGACTATAAAAATAGATGAAGACTTTAATAAGTTAGTGATACATAATGATGTTGAACTTGCAAGCTGCAAGATCAAACAAGATAAGGTTGTGAATTTGAATGATTATTGAGGGAAATTCTTGGTTTGTGAGACAAGTTATAAAAAAAAAAACCTGTTGAACCCAACAGTTACAATAAAACCAATAAAAAAACACATTTTACCCCCACTTCGCCTGATTGGAGGAAGGTAATACTTAATTAAAATTGGCAGTGACTGCCTACTCAGAAGTTATTAAAGGTTGTAAACAAAATCTTGCTATCTAGTGATCTATCATTTTTAAAAGCAAACTGGTCATTTTAAATTCTAGTTTGTTGTTTTAGGCTACACAGGGAAAAGCTAAGTTGACAACATATTGACAGAAGCAGCACTCAGTTTTGCACCATTTAATGTCGTTCGTCTACATTTCCCGTCCAAACCATATTTACAGTCTATGGTCCAAACTCAAAGAGTCACGCTAAAGAGGGGGACAATTGCAACATGAAGTTGAATGTTTCAGATTTGACAAATAATTTGTAACTTTCACATCTATCTTTTTCTAACAATTATGGCATAGTTAATTTATACTTACAATGTTAAAAGCCTATTCCAAACAAAAGTTCTACAAAAGACCTTTTTGTATCCTTCAATGAAAAGATCGACCATCAACAAAAGTAAGTATTGTCTCTTTAAATATGGTTGGCGTACAAACAAATACTTTAATGGAAACATGTTTCATTACTTTAACTGTAATTGTGACAAACACATTAAAATGTATCTACAGTGAGTGTGGGTCATTCAACTGCCCCAACTATCGCGATATATTCGCTTGGAGATCTCGCCCATGCATTATACTTCAGGAAACCCCATTTAGCCTTCCTTTCTCAACATGGCACCGAAGGTGAAGAAGGAAGGTTTGTCAACCTAATCAATTTAAATGGATTATTCGCACTTTTTAATGTCTTATCGGCTCCAAGCTTCTATATATGATTCCGAAATGTAAACATAAACTGGCAATTGTTTGAATAAACTCAGGGTTTATCTGTAAACTGTATTAATAAGCAGTAAACGCGGACTGTCTCCGGCATGTTACTAGAACGTGATGCTGAGCTAGTACTAGCATGCTGGCGTTGACGACTCATAGCGCTGTCCATCTCAAGCTTTTAATCTTCCACAACCCCGTCTAACGGTGTATTAACTAGATGTATCATCTAAGTTACTTAATTGGGTCACAGTAATGCGTAATACGTTGGTGAAATAGCTGTTCCTGTGGAAATATTTAACACTTGAGTACCTGAATGTCAGCGGCGTTTCATTAGCTAGCTACACGTGAAGAACCCCTTTCAGTAAGTTCAATTTAAGGAAACTAGTAGATAACTAAAACGCAAGTAATTTCGTAAGTTGTAGAAAACACGAACTCTATAAAAGCTTGTTAGCTGTTTGGCCCTATGCTACTTATGTTTCTCAGATATAAACGAGTTCAGTTGTATTCTTTAGTGTTGCGGGCGCTTAGTATTTGTGTAAATAGGCCTTTTGCTAAAACAAACATTTGACATTTTACCTATTTTAATATATTAGTAAAACCCCTATGCCTAATGTAAAACGGTGAATTGGCTGCGTTGCAACATGTATAATAACGTATGTTTTAAAATGCGTGGTTTGCTAGCATCCTGAAAAACAAATGAGCTTCAGTGTTAATTACAACGTTCAGCCCTTGTGAAGTTTACAGATACCTGTAGCTTCATATAGCTCTACATATTGTTTTATGGTCAAAGATATATCTTTGTTCGATGACACTTAAAAAAGATTGGCCAGGTCAGTAATGACAAAATTAAAAGACTAGTTTAAGTGGCCTGAACTGTAATGTGTAACTTAAACACAAGATAAACAGAGGTACTACTGTGTGCTGTTAAGATTCCCTAAAGTGTGGTGGAAGAGTGAAATTTGACAACTGGTGTTTCCCTTTTTAAGCTGTTCCGGCCAAGACTGAGGCCAAGTCAAAGGCTCTGAAGGCCAAGAAGGCTGTGCTCAAGGGCGTACACAGCCAGAGGAAGAAGAAAGTCAGGACTTCTCCCACCTTCCGTCGCCCCAAAACCCTCCGTCTCCGCAGACAGCCCAAGTATCCTCGCAAGAGTGCTCCTCGCAGGAACAAGTGAGTTGATGTGACTGCTTGCAGCTGAAATATATGCAGGGACTAAATATGGTGCACATGATGGTTTAAGCGATCAAAGTATGAAAAAACATGATTCCACCTTTCTAACTACTGATGCACCTAGCCAAAGCTATTTCATGTTAGTGGGAAACAAAAGATATTAATGTGTTTATGAATTTGACTGGTGTGAGGATTATGTTTTTGGGCCTAATGTACATTTTTATCTCTGCAGGTTGGATCATTATGCCATCATCAAGTTCCCCTTGACAACAGAGTCTGCAATGAAGAAGATTGAGGACAACAACACACTCGTATTCATCGTGGATGTCAAGGCAAACAAGCACCAGATCAAGCACGCGGTCAAGAAGCTGTATGACATTGACGTCGCCAAAGTCAACACACTCATCAGGTAGAAATCTTAACCAAGCCTGAGCTTAGCCTTGTCTTAATGTTGTGGTGTTTCTGTATTGCTCCTTATATTTGTAACTCGGAGCACAAATAATTATACAGGCTCTCTGTTATCACACCTGCACTATTAGTTTTAAATTCAAAAGCGAAAAATCTCCAAATATCATGACATTTTAAAAAGAAAAATGAAAGACCGACTTTGGTTCAAATGTGGTCTTCATATGTGTCCATTCAGTCTCCTGTTTTACACATAAGCTTCAATTTGATTGCTTTTACTGGTCTTCTTTGGGTCATTTTTTAATCTCGTGTGCATCTTGGTGTTTTGTTCTGCTTAGGCCTGACGGTGAGAAGAAGGCGTACGTTCGTCTTGCACCAGATTATGATGCGTTGGATGTTGCAAACAAGGTGAGTCTTTACTGATTCAACAGAACATGTCACTGTAATAGTTGCATTATCTTTTAGAATTCTGTGCACATGATGTAAACTTTATCATGTCTGACTCTTTGTGACGCATTCAAAGGAACCACTGATGCCAGAAAATGCATTTACAGGTGTATTCACTCTTTTGAATGAACATTTTGTAATTCATGCTCTTATTCTCTGCAGATTGGCATCATCTAAACTGTGGATGAAGACACTTGTGGAAAAATAAATATTTGTAAAAACTTGAACTGATTTATTGTGCTTTTTTTATGTGACTTGTCTTACACATTAATTTAGAGGGTAATCATGTTTCTACCACCTTGGCCTTTGTTATTGGCTATTGGCACAAGCATTTATTTGAGGTTTGAATTTTGGGTCCAATACTACAATTGGACCCAAAATTCAACCTACAATACAATAAATCGTATTCATAAACAAAACCGAGGATGGTACAAGTGTCTAAAAGCATCTATTTGTACTATTTATTTTCTTTTTTTGTTGGGGTCAATCCAGTTAGGAAAAATGCTTAAAGTGGTGTTCAAGGCTGGACATGACCAACAAATGCTGAAAATTGACATTTTCCACAATATCCTAATTTTTGTTTTGTACCGAGTTTGCCAAAGACAAACTAGTATATAAATGTTAAAATAAACCTGTGTAGTTCTGTTGGCGTTACAGGAGCAACTAGTTTGAAAAGTTGGATCAAATGCTTCACGCTATCTCACAGAAACCTGACAAAAACAAAACAGATTTTTTTTCATGAAACTTTATTTACTGCAGGGTGCCTTCACAGACATCATCGTAATAGATCTACATGTTTTTAGAGTATTGTGTAAAGTACAACATTCACTATTGTGTGAATTTCATATTTACCATGTTATGATACAGACTGATTACA
This sequence comes from Tautogolabrus adspersus, assembly GCA_020745685.1. Classification (NCBI taxonomy): domain Eukaryota; kingdom Metazoa; phylum Chordata; class Actinopteri; order Labriformes; family Labridae; genus Tautogolabrus; species Tautogolabrus adspersus. Next base: position 22,464,694 of record CM036546.1, read on the forward strand.
AGAAAAGTTACTGATTTATAGTAATCCAGATAATGTAACCCTAACAGTAAAAGCCACGTGGTTAAAAAAAGAATTTAGCAAAAAGCCATTTACCAACCTTTAATTTACATCACTATCATTTAAGGTTAGGAGTGTGAGCGTTATTTAAGACAACCATGTAGAAACTTGGCAACAAATGATCTTCCTGCTCTCTCAAGTAGATGTCTACTTTTCTTTAATCATATTGCTTACATTCATTGTGACACAAAAGGAGAGTCTGGAGATCTCTCTTTATGAGAGGAAGGTGCGGACTGTCCCTTTAACCAGGCCTCTGCAGATCGGGCACTTTCGTAGTGATGGTGCGCACTCTTTGCAAACTACCAGGTGTCCACACGGTATGAAGACGATGTTGACTTCTTTGTCCATGCACACCTTGCAGGTACGCTCCTCCTGCAAGCGCCGCAGCTGCTCCTCCATGGGGAGATCTGCATAAACAAAGATAACAATTTATCCATCTTAAAATCAAACAGCCAATCATGGTGGTAGTATAGTAAGCTATGTGAGGCTCAGCTGTGTCAAAATACCTGAAAGATCTTGGCTTGGTGATGCAGCTTCATTCGATTGGGCTGAAAATGCATAAAAACGTTTTGTGAGTTTTTAATCCAGGCTGCCTTAACATTGAACACTTGGTATTAGAGTATAGATCTTTTTTTGTATGTTTAAAGATAGTGTATTTTGAAAGTCTGTGATGTTAGATTAAAAGATGTACCCATGAGATCTCTGAGCAGGTGGACGTCGTTTTTCTGGATCCAGTTGCGGAAAACCTCAGCCGCAGCGTTTCCCTTGGTGAGGACGAGCTCTATCAGCCTGGCGTTCTGCTGTTGAGCCGACGTCTGAGCCTTAAGGCCGCTGTACTCCTCTGGAGCTGCAGGTTACAAGAAGTAAAGTGATTCACCACCCAGAGTCTTCTCAATGTTAGATATGCGACCACACAGAGGATTTAATTGTATTTAAAAGTTAACTTTAGAATAAGCATTGTGATATGTTTCCAAATTTTTTCATTCTTTATAACAAAAAAACCTCTGCTACGCCTTTTTTTCTTTAGATAATATTTAGAGATGTTTGCCTCTATTTGACAGGACAGCCTGAGAGAGAAAGGAAATGTGGGGACAGAGAGAAGCATGACATGAACCAAACAGTGACGGGACCAGGAGCTGCTCTGGTGACCTCTTCTCTGAGGTCTGCAGCCTCTGCACACGGGGCACCAGCTTCACCATCTGAGGTAAGCCAGCGCCCCTCTGCTATACCTTCTGACTGAATATTGCAAACATATCTTGTCGAAGCGATAGAAAAAACACCATAAACTCATGTTTACCAACACTTCACCTTTAAAAAAAAAATCTAGACAGCCTTTAAGACCAAAATAAACTTTTTCAGTCTGTAGCACCTCCTTCTGGGCAATATTATATAAATAAGCACTGAGCAATAAAAAACAAGATATAAAGCTGTTGAAAAACGTAATATTAAACCACACATTCACTGATGAAGTGTCCGTCCATTCTACAAGTGAAATTAAATAATAGATTTGAAAATGTGTCACGAGTCGTCCAAATCTCAAAAACAGATGAAAGAAGACGTACATAAAACATTCTGCTCTCTTAAATGCTCCAACACCGGCTCGACACTCTTCAGACGCTGGATCAATGCTGCCTGGTGTCTCTTCAGGAACGTGAAACCATCTGAAACAAAGAAAGGGATTGATTTTTTCATTATGCTCAAACATATAAGCTCTTACTAAGATCATGTTTCAAAATTAAAGATATTCATTAAAAACTCCAATCATACAAATGTGACAATCTTTAGAGGGGGGCTCCATTAAAACAGGTAAATATTCAATATAATAAAATATAATACAGGTAAAATAAAATAATAAAATCATACTGACACTGATGACGAGAAGCAGAAATAAAAATAACATTAAAGAATATTTAGATTTTGGGCTGTAAACATTTAAGTGTGCATTTTCACAACTAATACATCTCAAAGCGTTCCATCTTTTTTCTTAGTCCTGTACCTGAAGCCATCGCCTCCGCCAACATCTCTCTCTCCTCCTCTCTTTTCTGGTCCTCAGCACTCAGCAGGTCACAGACCAGCTCCTGTACTGTTCTGTAGTTCTCTCCACTGGTCAGGATTTTGCTCTGGACTGTTTGCTTGACCAGACTTCGCTCAAAGCCCATCTCTAAAGCCGACTTAATCACAGGAGTGTTCATCATGACGGCGTCCTCTGACCGCTCCTCTCCTGGTCCCAGATGAACCACTGCGAGGGGGAGAAAGGAGATAAATGTTTGCCGGGTGTTACCGCACATACAAATGTTCAGTCCATTTATGCATTTATTGAATACTGAGTCACACAGAGTCAGTTTGATTTGAATACTGAGTCACACACAACTGATATCACTGATTTCACATTGTTTGAAACTTACCAGGTGGATCCACAAACTCTCTGGAGCTGCTGTCCCCATTTGTGAGAAGCTGTTATGGAAAAATGAGAAGTATTAAATGACTTATTCAATGCCAAAGGTTTGAACATAAACAGTTTTATATCTTTATCTGACCTGTTCAAACAGCCGAGGGAAGCGGGCCTGGATCTGGTGAACAAACTCTTGTCCCTTTTCTTGGAGTAAATACTCACACCTTCAATTTGTCACAGGTATAAAAAAAAAGGTTAACATTTTATTAACCATCCTTTAAACTCTTACACACACAAACATATTATTTAATGTATATTAAAAAATACATTTATAAATTTACCGAGGAAACCATTTAGCATGTTCTACCCATGGATCGTCTCCAGACTCCCAGCACCGCAGGCCTCCATCGCAGCAGAAACACTTGACGTCATCGTTCCGACCTTGAAGAAAAACAAAGGTTTCAGTGTGAGAAGCAGTTTGGGGATTTCAGGGGAAGAAAAAAAAAAAGAGGCTTTTCTGATGAAGATTACTGTTTGAAACATATGACAATATTATTTTCTCTCATTTCCCCTTTTTTTCCAAACCTTGAGTAGAAAATAAATCACGTTTTCAAGCTAAATGTAGCACTGACATGTAATCGTGAGACGTCACTGAGATTTTGTTCAGAACTTTCCGACTTTTATTGTTGTAAATACCAGTCTTCAGTGGGCTTCCCCAAAACAGGTGGGGAAAAACACCTCTAGTATCATCTAAGTAATAACTCATATCTGAACTGTTGTACAATGAGTTCATTATTTGAAATATGGTAAAATGACAAATTTGAGGTTACAATTTTAAGGATCAACAAGGATCAGTTTTGTAAGAAACAGTGTTTCATGAATTAGACCATTATTCTTACATGCATTTGCTTTGAAAAGAAACATTCTGATTTGACGTGTCAGAGTCACTGGGCCTGTTTTTAAGAAGATTTGTTTTCTTTCTTAAACCCACTTCAGCAGTTTTCAAGCAGATTCTGATATTTACTTATATTTCTTATATAAGTATTATCTTAAGATGATAATGCACATATGTAAACAGTTATGAGCATCATTAGCTTTCATGTGGAGTTCTTTTGATTAACTCCTGATGATAGTCTCTCCAGTATCATCCCTCTTGTTCCTGCTGAGAACACCTGAGTGTCTTTGATGTTTCACATACCTACATAGTAGAAGCCAGCTTTAGACAGCTGATCGGGTCGGACGGGGATTCGAGACGGCCAGTTGACAAAGGTGAGCAGCCTCTCTTCGCTCTGCTGCATGGCCGGGTTGGAGACATTGCTGAGGGTCGGAGCTCCTGCAGAGAGTTGAGAACTCACTCCTCCTGACAAAGCTCCTGCAGCTTGGGCCAGCGACACGTTGTCAGCTCTGTCCCCACGCACAAATCGACAGTTTGGATAATGCCTCTGGTGTTCAGACACGGCTCTGTCACCTGGCTCCCAGTCACTCAACTGTATGCAAAGACAAAAAAAAAATCAATCAATTCTATTGTGTATTCTTGTCAAAGCCTGTAAAAAAATTGTCACATTGGGGAAAATTATAAGTAAAAGGTTCAGTAATACAGTGATACAAAACAGCCATCTAACAACCAGGAGGAATAAGGACTACAAAAACAACAAAATGAAGAAGAAACAATCAATCTCATTCAATATCCTGGGAATAATTAAACCACACAAAAGTTGCTAATAAAAGTTAACACTCAGTCAGCTTTATGCTCCCTGTGGAGATACACACCTGGCCTCCACAGCTGAAGCAGGCCACTCGGTCCCCTTGGCCCAGGTAGTAGAAGCCAGCCTTTGCGAGCTCGGCAGGCGTTATGATGGAGAGCGTCCAGGGGTGAAAGGAGTCAAGGCGTTCCTGCTCTCTGCGCATACTGGGGTTGTGGCACGTCGGTCTCTGGTGGGACATGTCCTCTACACCACGAGAGCTAAGGGGGCTGGAGGGTGGTGGAGCAGACAAGCCCATATTTAAGTAGCCAACTGGCTCTTCACCTGGGCCTGCTGTAGGGTTAGGAGCGACCGGACCTGGAGCAGAAATCTGAAGGAAAAAGAAGCAAAATGTAAAAAATATAAACAGATTAAAAAATAAACCTTTCATGATTAATGACTGTTTCTGCGATTTAAGATATAGGCCCAACTCTCCATTGATCTTACCGGTATCGCAGGGGCAATGCGGAGTGGCGAGAAGGCAGAGTGGGAGGAGGAGAGCAGGTTGGCTGTAGACGGGAGGCTCTGGATGAAGGAGCAGGAAGGAGAGAGCTGTCTGTGTTTCTCTGTCGGACAGTCTCCAGCCTGCCAGCCCTCTGCAGTCACGTTACACCTGAAACACTGAACACGGTCGCCCACGCCGGTGTAGAACCAACCTGCCCTCGCCAGACTTCGCTCTGTGACCCCCGAAGCCGGGAAACGAGCATAGGTAGATATGCGGTAGAGCTCTGGGGTTTAAAAAAGCATCACATTGACAGATTTCTTTGAGAATTCAACATCAGAATGCTAGAAATCAAAATAAATGCAAATGAATAATAAACACAAACATGGTTAATTAAGAAAAAAATAGAATCGGTACCTGAGGAGTTATCATACTGCAGGTCTGGCGGGGCTCCGTTGCGACAAAGCCCCATCAAAAAAGGGTTATTTTTGAGTTGAACTAGAGTTTCCATTTTTTTTTTAAAGTAGAGAGATTTAAATAAAAAGAGATGTCCTTCAAAGGGAGAGGGGTTTGAGAAAACCCATGGTCTGATCTTCACACAAACACACACACACACACACTGAGATGGAGAACGGTAACGTAGATTAGGGGCTGAGGAGGCAGGGGCAAAGAAAAGAAAGTGAGACCTGGCTAAAAGCAAAACTAAGAGTGGTGAAGAAACAAAACTGCTACTGCAGCAACTGCCATCATCCCAGTACTGGTGCCTGGGTCCAAACATGAGGTGACTCAGGCTTTGTAATCCATTTTCCGTCAACATCACATTTCCATCACCATGTTGAGTTACACCTCTGACAGGTTCTTTCTCGATTACAGTCCCAGCTCATGCATTTGCAACAAAACATCTTGTGCAGCAAGTAAGGACTTATTTTAACAACGTCATTAAAAAGAATACTAAAATAATGTCACCCAGGATCTGTACACAACTTATTATTGTTTATATTAAGAAAACACATGTCAAATACATCTAATAACTCTAACTCAAAAATAAGGCCCGTGATAATGTGTCCAAACATGATAAATTAAAGAAATGTTTCAAACACCTGCACAAACATGGACACAGACCAAGGGACATCTCAAACCCCTCCCCCCCATTGTGGACATCTCTTTGGTAGGTGTTTAGGCCTCCATCATTGAATCCTAAAAAGCCAATAAGAATGATTTATTATCCTCCTTTAGTAAGGACAACTCTTTAGTTTCAAAATAGCCGGATCTGTGGAGAAAAAGAGAAAACAAGCAAAAAACAAAATTACATTATGGATCCACTTTATTCAAATAAAGGCTATAGAAATGGTAAAGTACAAACAGCAATGTTCTTATCTGCATAATTTAGTAATGACTAAGATGATAGGATTTTAATATTCCTCTAAAGTTTAATCTGATGTAGTTCAACAAAGTGCCAAAAAACATTAATTTAATATACTGGGTAAAAAAAAGGAAGGAATTTTGGGAGAATTGTTTTCAGTTATACACCACCAGACAATAAGCTATAAATACTGAAGTTCAATTGACAAAACAAAGGAAGCCAATTGTCTTAATCAAGAGTCTGGAAACAAAGAGTGTTTGCTTTCAAATAACCTAATATAATTACCAATGATCGGGATAATTTGGGAGAGAACCATTAAATCCTTCGTTTACCATAATGACACAAAGTTATACTTTCTGTAATTCATCATGAGTCTCAGACTAGTAAACAACACGGTTACTTCTCAGGAGCTTAACATTATTTTATAAAACCTTCCTCATGACTGAGTGGTACAACAGGTCGAAAACGGGCAGGGGACTGTCCCTTTAAAAACAAAGAGCATATTCAAAGTAAAATCAATCATATATTTTGTTATCAATGACTGGCATTTTTTTGGTACTTTCCACAAAGGTGGAACACGCAGGTTTAATTCAGTCACTTCCGGGAACAGGTGTTGCAGCTTTTGACCCTTTTAACTGGCGACTCTTCATTTGGTTTTTCATTAGAGACATATCTGAGGAGTATTTTTTGACATTGTCAGAAAAAAACTAAACTTGGAGGCACTAGCGCGAACTCTGTCACCGTGTCACCAGGTAACACGGTTACTCCTTAAACCATAACACCGGGTTAGCTCAGCTGTATGTTACATATATGTGACATACAGCTGAGCTAACCCGGTAGCTGTATGTCACATATATGTATCATACAGCTGACCGATGACATAACATTAATCCCCCAGCAAAGACCCATTTGACTACATTAGGAAATACTAGCATGCTAACGCTAGGCTAACGTTTTCATATTTTACAGTGCTCCTTTATCCCCGCAGTGACCACAGAGAAAAACTCAAACACAACGATCAGCTTTTTGTGACGCAAACGTACGAGACACTACATTAAACAGCGGGGGTACCCTATATTTTCCTGTTTAACACGAAGACACACACTCACCGTCTTTACAGTCGGTAGCCTACGGAAAGTCCCCGAATAATTACTGACGTCAACTACGCCACCGATGCCCCTGGCTGCTTCCGGTTGTACGAGAAACGAAAACGGAACCGACAAAAAAAAAAAATTTGATGGGAATATTGTAAATTTCTCTGGTGATATCAGTCTACGGGTAATACCAAGCCCTACATGTGTCTGGAAACGACCAAGCGTTAAAACTGTGTTATGGTAGCTATATGTTTTAATTCCAACATAATTAAAAGAACCTAAATATTTACTGTCTATGGCCAGGCGCCATGAAGAAAAGTGTTTAGTCAGTGTATCCACCGTGAAATAATGCTATTCAATTATTGCAAAGACAATATCTTTAAAAATCTGGTAACACTTATTCTGTCACAATCGACCTGAAACCCAATTTTTGTTAAATTGATTTTTTATTTACCTAGATCGTTTGCGATTAACAAAAACATGTAATGTATTTTTTAAATTATATGAAGCAAAACAAAAATCTTAAAAAACACTTAACAATTCCAGCACATTGATTTTCAAAAGCGCTTTAGACTATGTAAATATCTTCAGGAGTCATCACATCATATTTTTGATACTAAAACGTGCTAAAACATCAATTCAAATGTCTATAGGCTACTACAGTGTACCTATAGGAACATCTTGAATGAAACATAACAGCATATATACAAGTCAGGTCAACACTTATTAATCATCAACTAGGTACTCAAGCCTTGTAGTCGCAGCAACAAATATTTTGACCGGCTCTTTCCCTTACTTCATAAAATACTTTTAAATATAAAATAATGTCAAAAGTCATTTTCTCCTCTAGAAAAGATACTTACAAAAGTAGTCTTGAGAAGGAAAATAAGTCTTGGTGAAGATCACTCTAATGGTTGCACACAGTGAGTCAATAGTTCTCATTTCAATGGGTTGGTGTAGCTACTGGGATTTCCAGTACCGGAAGTTCCTCCTCCTTGCATATACCCATGTGTTATAGCCTGATGTGTCAACTTTGACCTTTTGCCTTTCTCATAGATATATCTACATGAGATATTGATCAGCTAAACCAAATTCAAATGTATGTTTGTTTGTGAAAACCACGGCAATTACATTTTTAAAATTGTCTAAAGTGATTAGGAAACAATCTTCAAGCTCTTAATTGTAAAGTAAATTATTTTTCAGATTATTTTCATTCAAAAAGATGTGCTACATTCAGGACTCTCCCCTAATCCCACAAACACAGAGTGGACAAACAGTGATCACAATTATCATAAAAACAGTACAATACTGTTTACAATACAGTGATTATTAAGACGTTTTGTATTTCCAATAAAAAAAAATCTTTATATGTAAGCCCTAAACAAACATGCATCTATATAACTCCCTTCTCCAAAGATGAGGAGTCATTTCCAGTTTGTTTTCTTGAGATCTCTATTTTTTTCTTTATCTCGGGTTGAAAAAGCTTGATTCCCCTTTATAACCAATTCATTTTCTTTCATTATCTCATAAGTTAAAGCAAAAACAAAAAAATCATTAATTAGATAGACTGTGTTAACATTTTTGATGTTTACATCTGTATGATACCACTCTTTTTTTAAAATCTCATTTCAAAGTGTTTGAGTTTTTGGGGGTGTTTATACAGAACTCTGATGTTCCATGACGAACAATGAAAGGTGTTACCCCTGTTCAGTAAGCCTTCATCGGTGCAGACTCGCTGTTTAAGGGTTTGACAACCGAAGTTTTTGGACAGCACTAAATGTGGCGGACCCTGCAGGCGAGCGCAACAACGGAGTGGAAGTGTGTAGGGAGTTGTTTGAGAAAGGCCCTCAGTCAGAGATTTGTGTGTTGGTATGTTTTCTTAATTTAGTCCTTAGTCGATCTCTGTTATATGATCTAGTTGTTTGGCATTAATAATAAATCCCTTGGTTTTGACTATTGTAGGTGTTTTATTGGATCAGTTTATGGGGAGTTGTTCACACTATAGGACCGCCTTATAGGCTGGGGTGTAACAATGGTACAACTTTCTGATCTAGAAAACAAAACAATGAGCTGGTCACTGTGAAAGGCCAGACATGCCATGCTGCTGCTGCCTACACTAATGGTGTAAGTTAAGCCTATTTCTATGTTTGTTTTGTGCTTTTGCAACTCTGGGTATACGAGATAAATAAGTCAAGATGTCAAGAAAAACAACCTGAAATTACTTTAATTACTGTAAAGGGAAAACAGAGTAAATATAACGTATGGATACTTGTCCATTTAGGGCACCCGTACTTTTGGATCAAAGAGGCTTTTATGTTTCTATTTCATAGTTTACAGTATGAAAGGTTTAATACTGTAGCAAGCTCATAAATGGTACAGTAGTACAACCTCAGTAAAGCTAGGTGCCACAACCTTTAATACCCAACTCACAGAAATGAAGACAAATTGTCATATTGGGTAAATGAATAAAGTAGAAACTAATAAAGCCATTAAAACATTAAGGTGTAGATTTAAAACATATGAAGGGCAACTCTCTGTAGTCACATCACTAGAAGAAACTACCATTTACATCGTGGTGCATTTAAAAGTTTATTAAACACAAACTCTTTTAAAATGATTACAGTGAGAGTAAGAAGAAATATATTTATATAAAGCACATGCATAAAATGGTACAAAACTGATTGCCTCAAAACTCTCTGTAAATAGGATAATAAACATTATCATATGCAACATACATAGCAGGTGTCATGCATGCTAAGATAAATAATAGGCTAGGTAGTGTGTTGCATTATGTGTTATGAACAAGAAGTCACATAGGCCCATCGTACTTTAATTTAGAAAATATTCGGTGACTTGGCCGTAGATTCTGGATGCTGTGAGTGAAGTCTTCATTTATATAAAATGTTTATACAAAAAGAAAGCTGGTTAGAAAAAAAAAAAAGCTCTCACAAATAATCAACAGCTTCAAATTCATACATTTTTATAAACACACACACACTGCAGAAACAACCCAGCAGATTAAAAAAAAACAGATTACATACCTATTATATAGTTAAAATAAATGGGGAGAATTTAAGAGCTCTCCTGATAAACAATTGCCTTCTGTATTACAGCACCACATAAAACTTGCAGTTTAAGCAAAATACCAAGAACACAGCATCTGCAATTAGTTTGTTGCTTTTTTTTTGAGGAGGCAAATCCAGGTCTACAGCGCTCCGAATGGGCCGTATGTTTTTTAAGGCACACATTTTCATCATTTAACTTAAATACCAGCTCATGACGAGAAGTAAACTGGTACCAAAGACTGGGGAAGTTTCAACTCAATGAAGTGATAGCAAACTTGTATAGAAGTGGTACACAGCTTTGTAATGCTTTACTAACTGTGTATAGTTAAACAGGATTCATAGACATTCATGCCAATACAATATCAACATTTAGTAGCAGGACTTTGCAAACAGTCGCATTTCATTATGTAGACTGAATTTGAAATCTGATGAGTTGAAATTGTTCCGAATGAGGTTAAAAATTCAGAATCTGTCGCCTCGATTTGAAAATCGATATCCAACCTTTTGATCAATTGATAGGTTTAAATAAAAGGTGAAAAAGAAGATGGAAATATGTTTTTACATGCACTGTATCTATGCTGATTTACAACTCACATTACTGATAAATGTCTGATGTGTGTGTTTCAAGAGTCTGCTAATGGACTAAATGTAAGAAAATAGATGTTGGCAGTGTAACTGAAGTGCATGTGAAAATGTAAAGTTGTACCGTGCATTATATAAAAAGGTAAAGGATCACGTTTAGATGAATTGTGGGTTCAGAGCTACGAAGTAGGAACTTTGTTTTGTCCGTCAGTCAGGAACAGAAAAAGAAAATGATTAGGAATGTATCAAGCCAATCGATGGGAAAGCAAGGAAAAGGAATTCAACTGTTTAAAGTCAAAGTGTTATGGCTGATTCATTGAATTTTTCTTCATTATGCTTCAGAAGCCACTGACAGCTGTGTTAGCACTGAGAAGTACAGAGTGCTTAAATCACTGGTACACACAAAGGGGACGAAACACCAGGCCCTGGCCTCTGCTAGATGAAATCATTCCCAAACAAGGGTTGGACATATTCATTTAAAAGCTGTACAATATAATGCAATCCGATAAAAACCAATCTCCAATAAATACTACTCCTTAAATTCAATGTGGGAGTGGATCAAAAGACTGAAAATCTTCCCAAAAAATGCAATCAAACACAACAAGAACTGAAGAACAAAACCTGAACCTACAAAAAAATATGTTAGCGTTTCTTGCGGTTTTTGGAGGTGGCCTAATATTCTGAAAACAAAATACACTTCCATTAAATAAAACAGATTTAAGAGAAAAGAAGCTGATGCCATGTTTACAGCATCATGTATATGTAGTGTGGCAGGTGAAGAGCAGATGTGTCACAGTAAGAGTTTCCCTGGGGGGAAATCTTGTATTATGTTGGGCAGCATGATACAGAATATGTGCTCATTTACTGTAGACACTCTCTGTATATTCCAGTACTGCTTTCTGTAAAGAGAGGTCATTAAAAGTACACTTCACTGTAGTTTTAGTGCCCAAAGTTGAGACTACTCTACAATTAAGTGGCGCAAGCCTGTAGCCATTATTTCTATCAATGCGCGAGGTTTTGATTTATTAGGACTCGGGTCTTTTCTGTGATCAAAAGATAAAGCTTCATTCAAAAAGACAAAAAAACAACATTGTGGCTCCGAGCAGGTCCACGTGATGTGTTTAATCCTTTGTTTTTGGCTTGTGAGCATTTAAAAAATACTTTTTAAGTAAGAGAGTGAGTAAGATTTATTTAGTGTTTCTCAATCTACTGGCTCACCACAAGGGTGTGTCATCTCCTCCTAGTGTTTCATTGTATGCGGTAGTGTGAGATTTGAAATGTAGTGTGATGCTGTGTAGTGTAAATTCAGGTTCATTCTTTAATTATATCTCTTAGTGCCTCACCTGGTGCTTTTGAAACACATTTTGGACAGCTGTGAGGATGCATGCAGTAAACTCACAAGTTACATGCAGCTGACACCTGAAAGCACGACATCTAGCGATATGAAGCGGATATAAAAATTGTCACTTTTTTAAGTATCTTGTGAGCAGGTTTATGTTCATTTTGGCATAACTGTAACTGCTTCATGCAAACTTCCTTGACTTTTTTTGCTACGTTTGCTGCAAATTGTATCACCCAAGTGGGGAAAATAAAATAAATCTGCACTCTAAAACCATCTTTGATACATTTTACAAGAAGCGTGTTGAGGATAATCGGGGTGGAAAACTAGAAGGAAGGGAGCGTCGTAAAAAGCGACGCTCCATCATACATACACTCTGTAAACCCAGGCCAAAAAGAGGAGAATACCAGCAGCTTACCACAGTCTGAGAGAGCCAGGTTTTTTTTTTCATTCCTCAGGGAGCGAGTAGTGTTGTTAGCTTTCCATCATACAAAAGTAGAGTTTTCTCTCCGAATTTTTGTTCTGTACCACGTTTTAAGCCAAAACTCCTTCACTCTTCTCAGTCATGTTTTGAAGGTTTTATGTTAGACCATATGAGTGGTGGCTGGGTGGTGTCTATAGCCAGGTGAGCAGGCTGTCTCTGTCCATGTGTGATCCGGAGAGAACGGTCTCCATGTCCATCAGAAGATCTGAACTGAGACCTTCGGGTATGCAGGGCATCAGCTCCTCGCCCTCGGACATCGGCAGCACAGGCATCGAGTCCTGCAAGGTCATTGAGGTCTCACCAGAGTCACCTAAAGCCAGAGAAGAATATATGATGACTCTCGTCTTAGGACACCAGACATGACGTCAAAAAAACTCTGCAGATATCACAAATGAATGTTTACAACAAAGTCTGACACCATGATGACAGTTATTTTCCTTTATTCTAATGCTACTTGTAATAGGATGTATTCACATTATCAGCAAAAGAGTGGAAAAACATGCTGCGGAACATAAAAGAGTACGGAGCAGCTTCATTACGAGCACAAAGATCCTGCTAGATGTGCAGCGAATGCAAGACATTAACAACATCACCCCCATCCACTGAATTACCTGCTGAACTCACAAATCACCCTCACCCTCAAACGTAACCTGATTTCTTGCGGAAATGTACTAGGGGGCTGGCAGGAAAAAGTCTACATAAAGTCAGGACAAAAGCAAAGCCAATAATCTTTCACACATGCTCAACCTGAAAATGTCAGGGTTTTGGGAGTTTTATGCGTATACAAACCTCTCCTCTGTTCTATTCACACTAGAAAATGAATAACACCATGTTTACCCTGAATTTACAAATATTTTAAAAGCTAAATAAGTATCCAATTACAGACAAAGAGGTGATATCAGGGCATCAATTAGAGACTACTTGAGGTGACAAACAGAAAAAACTTGGTTCAATTAGTAAAGTAAAAAGTAAGTTTACTAAAGTAAAATTATGTTCCGTAAGTCACTTTTATACAAGAAACTGTCTGAATTGATTACACATCCTAATTTTATAAAAAAAATGTGTGTGTGTGTGTGTTTATGTGCGAGTGTGTCAGTGTTTATGGTATTACCAGTATCCATGTGATCCACAGAGCTCAACATGTGGTCAGAAGTGCGGGGTAGGCTGCTGACGCTTAGACCACTGTCGGTGCTCTCGTTGCGAGAGTGAGCGCTGCACAAAAACACACACACATATTAACATTCCTTCATATCTAACATTGAGCCATTGAACTAACATTGAGCCTTTATGGAAATTGCATATGCAACCATCCTTCCTTAAGCTATAGTTTGCCCAGGGACTACTACCAATAGAGAATGCATTTCATGGAAACTGTTGGCAGGGAGAAAGATCGATTGTTCGGAGCAGCTGGGAGATTTTTCCTGGAGAGACATACTGTTGAGTCTCTTAAATGTCACTTTAATGCTTTAAGCTGCACAAATGGAATTCCATTCATCTACACTGTGTGGCAGTGGTAGTAAAATCGATGACAATACATTACATTTCTTTGGGCTCCTCTTTGAACAGTTTTAATGCAAATACTTAAGAAGTTAGGCTTTTCCTGGATGATTCTTTGACATGTGTAACTGCGTTTACTTAGATACAAGTATCAATGATCTAGTAGATTCTATACGTCTTCAGTAAATGAAACAAACTCACCCATTAAGTGTGGGTTCATGGTTTGAGGCTCTGATCCTCACATCCAGAGATGGGACAAGTGTCTGTGCGTTCCTGTCATGGTCCATCCCACCAGGCATCTGGTTCCTCCCTCCGGCCTCCTGTTACACACACGCCTTCTTGTAAAACATTACATACAACACTGGGACTTTGTTTACATGGAACAGTTATTTATTTTCTGTTAACTGATCTGATTCAGGTACAGTTTTAATCCGCCTCTGACCTGCGCTGTGATTTGTGGAGGCAGGCCTTGTTGTTTACATCTGAGCCTCTCCTTTTCCTGCCTTTGCTGCAGTGCCAAACCGAGGAGGGCTGGGTTCATCTTCTGGGCTGAAACATAAAATTGATAGGAAAAGAACGTTTTGAAGTAAATGATTTCACCAAAGTCAAGATTTTCTGTTATGACAAATATGAGGAACATCTTGTGCGATTTTTCTTGGTTTTTCATTGATGGTGGACATTTGGAAAAAAAAAAATCTTATTGACAAACAAGAATTGTCAATTTCAGGAGACACAAATTTGATGGTTTGCTACCTAGACGCGGGTCGACCCATTCGGTGGACTTATTTATGTGATCGATGTAGTACACCTCTCCATCTGCAGTCACAGCCTGCTCCCAGCCTTCAGGCAGTGGACCTGAACAGCAGTGAAAGTACACAGTGAGAAGGCAAATGGGGGATGGAGTGCATCGAGAGTTAAAAGTAGAATCTGGCCCACGTCCTTGAATGTCTGTGTAGCTTCTTGTTTGTAGAGTTTTAAAAGTAGAAGTGGCGGTTAGTAGGAAAATAGCCAATTCTGCAGAACTTGATTACAAATGTACTAACCTTTGTGCATAATGCTTAATTCAATGGGTGGGGGAATGTAAAACAATACAGTTAATAAGTCAAAGTATGCAATACCACCAATAAAAAAAGGATAGACAAATGTTCTCACTAATATGAAAAAAGAGAGTCTCTTTCTTCCGAAGTTGGTCCATCATGGACTATCATTAAAAGTCAGCATAGGCTCTAATCTGTCAGTTATAATTCCCAACAAAGTCACCAGAGTGATCACTGCAGAAACCAAAAGGAATCCCAAAGAAGTCACACCCAGCACACAAAAACCAGGCCTGCTGCCAAATGACTTTAATCGTGAAAAGCAGGTCTTGTTTTAAAGAGAAACTTCATGGTTTGAGTGGGGGGGGGGGGGGGGGGGGGGGGGGGTGATACCTGTGTCTTGATTGATGTTTGGTGGTTGCGAAGTGGGTGCTGGGTTGCTGAGGGAGTGGGCGTGGATGGGAGCGGCAGAGATCGGATGCTGAGCTGCA
Source organism: Tautogolabrus adspersus (assembly GCA_020745685.1). Classification (NCBI taxonomy): domain Eukaryota; kingdom Metazoa; phylum Chordata; class Actinopteri; order Labriformes; family Labridae; genus Tautogolabrus; species Tautogolabrus adspersus. The sequence goes on from CM036546.1 coordinate 22,480,276, forward strand.
ACCGACTGTAGCTGCGAGAGTCGGGGGTCGTGCCAGGTGGTTGTCTTATCCAGGTGACTGCAAACACACAACAAGTCTAAACATATCTGTGTGTGATAAATCAATGCAACCTGAAGGATGAGAAGTGTGAGGCACGTTTTTCCCTCAGACCTGCTTTACCTGTATGACCAGATGTGCACGTACGTCTGAGCACCCACTCAGACAAACTACAGTAGCCTTTGACAGGAGTGTGAGCTGCCAGGCCATGTGCTCTCATGAATGAAACCACCCGAAATACACTACTGCTCCATTTTTGCCAAAAATAATTATCACAATTATTTTGATTGCTGTTGACATCACGAATATTAAAACACTATTACTCATTGATTTCACAACATCTAGACCACATGCATTTATCAAACTTAAACACTCTTAACACACTAACATTGTGAACACTGAAAACAAGCAATACTTGAAAACAAATATGTGAAAAAATATAAACATATACAAATAATAATATATAATAATTAATACCTATATATAAATAAATGATATGCTCGTTTACCACACATGGCAAAACCTAATGACAAAAGATGCGGCACACTAATAGATTCATCTCGATTATCTTGTTTTCATGATCGTGGGAAGCCAATATAGAAATTAAAACTTGATTAATTGCACAGCCTTAGAACACACCAGCTGAAAAAATAGTCCTGGTTATTTCTTCAATGTTGCAGGTCTCTTTATTGCGGTTTTCCTTTACTTTGAATGATACTCTCATAATAGAAGGATGTAATTCTAAAATTGTGTAATAGGACAGATTTCCTGCTGAAACCTAAAAACACTACGAATGCATTTAAAAGAGGGCATGCGTGGGAATAATCGGTCTGATATCAACAAAATTAATCAACTACAATTATGATCATTTGAAAAGTTTTTAAGTCATTGAACAAACAAAAACACACAAATATAGCTGATTTCAGCAAAGTTTAAATTCTTTGTTTTGTATGATTTTGATTGGACCAGTTTGATATCTGGACCATCAGTTACACAAAACAAGCCATTTGAAGACATCAACTTGAGCTTTCAGGAACTGTAGGTGTATTTTATAAAACAAACTTCTGTCATTTAATAGACTTCAACAAAAATCAATAAAAAAATAACCATAGGTTAAAGCCATTAACAGGAATATTGTAGAAGTTTAGACCAAGCAGGGCTTTCCAATCCTAAAAGAAGTTCGACCTTACTTGAGGAAATAACGTTGGCCAGTAGGCGTTTTGGCCATTTCCCAACCGTGGGGGAGTGGCACATCGTCGGGTATGATCGGTGTCACTGCTACATCAGGTGGTTGAGTGGAGAGGGAGTTGACTGGGAGGGAGGCAGGGGAGGAATGGGCGCGGACGTGATGAGGAGTAAGAGAGCCGCACACACCTCCATCCGAACTGGCCTGACGAGAAACAAACAGGTTGTTATTGACTGACACAAACAGCGATTAGAAAAATAAACAAGCAGAAACCAAAGATTTAGATGGATACCAAAATGAATAATAAACACTTGAAGACAAGTGTACAGCTTGTACCAAGGACTTTCACTGCCAGAAGATTAAATTGACTGGCGAGAGAACCTGAAAGTCATTTAAGTAGTTTACAGGTGAAATACAGTTACTCTCAATGTGACTACATTTACATATGTAGTCCTTTACTGCACCCTGAAAGCCCAATAACTGTAGCTGTTTTGGTGAACCTCGACATGCTCAGTGTTTTACAGACAGGACTGGTCCCACTATGTTCCCATCTTTATGGTCTAAGTTTGTTCTGTGTAAAAGCAAAAGTCTACATGAACCCATAAAGTCAGAGTTGCTTAAAGCCTGTTCTTCTTTGTCATTTTTTAGATTTTCCCACAACCTAACACCAAGACTTATCTTGCACATTGGACAGTGAAAACAATGTATCATGAAGTCCGAGGCATTTCAGATAGTTGCTGCCTGAGCTGCAGAAGTAACGTTGGCCAGTAGATACACTTAAAGTTCAACAATGAACTTCTTTAATGTGGAGAGTTGGACCATCTTATTATGATAAAACAACGCACCAAATGTGACTGAAATATGATTGAATATGGAGGGGCATTGGTCAAAAGCCTCGCAACATCATTCATACACGACATAAAATGGAATTAGTTGAATAACACAATCAGAGAACAGTAAGCAGCCGAACATATAAGATGTGAAAATGTTCACTTAGGATGGACATTAGGGCTGAAACTGTTGATTTCCCCCCCCCCAGTAATAGTTGTTCTCTTGATTCTTTTATAGTCGATTAAACTGTAAAATGTCAGGAAGAAATGTGCATCATAGTTTCCCCAAACCAAAGACGATGTCTACCTATGTTGGTGTATCAATCAGAAGCAGATGAAGGTACAGGACCATCTTTTCTATTCAATTCTGTGTCAACATGTCCTTTCTTTCTTAGCTGTCGGCTGTTTGGGGGTATTTATGTTCTACTTGCAATATTTGAAAACTAATAAGTTTAGCAAGATTTATCTGGAAAACATGACTAAAACATTGGGAAACATTACTTGCACTTAGATTTTTTTTCCAAGGGAGGAAAATAACTAAGTAATGATTACGTGGTTGTTGGTTTGTTTTCATCAATTTTACAGATTATCTTGTCAATTTGTTGATGAATATTTCTTGTGTTTTTCATGTTGAACATCAGCACAGATTCAGGAAATAAATTAAATGAATGGGCTGAATGTTTGAAATTGACAAAGCCATACTTGCTATACTTTTTTTATAAACTGAAAGAAGGATAGGCTAAGCAAGAATAATGATGCCTTACAACTTAAAAATGATCATGAAACTCAGGAAGCCTTTGTACTCTTTCTGAACCAGTGCTTTCTCAGTTTTCAGCAGTCAACACAGAAATGACGTTGCCATTTATTTATCAAGAAAACAACCTTCAGATGAATTAATTAATTGGGAATAATTTGCAGCATATAGGCTATATCAATTGTTTCAGGACTTTATAACTGTGATGAGCATTTGTGATATTTTGTCCATCCCATGTTTGAAGATAGAGGTGAACAAAACATAAAAAGAGAAAGCTTAAATGATATCATTATTGCCACAACTGACACACAACAGGTAGTGTTGTATTTGTATTATTATGTCCCTAAGTGTGTAGGCCTATGGCATGCCTGCTGTACTTCATTCGTTATCAGTAATGTTTTATGTATTATTATTATTATTTTTAGTGTACTTGTCTAGAGTGGCCCCGAGAGTCAGGCTGTCTGAAGAAGGAGTCCGGCAGATTCCTCATCCTCATGGGCAGAGAGGACGGCTGTCTGGCCGACTTGCTGGGGTTCATCACGGCGCTGAACAGGGCCTCAAGCTCCGTCTGCGAGTCTCCTCGGACGTGCACGATCTGCTGCCCGGCCGGAGGCGCGCCGCCGCCGCGATGCGCGTCCATGTCGCCAAAGTTTTGTGTCGCAACAAATCTGTCGAAAAGTTCAATAACACAAACAAAACACACAAACAAAGAATGAATAAACGACAGGCCCGTTAAGACTCGACGCGTCTGGAGTTGTGATCAGATTTGTTTACACTTCTTGCCACCACCCCCCTTCCCCCCACCCCATTTGAACTTTTGTGTCCTTGTGCGTCTGTTTCAAACGGTAACATCTCAAGAGTTAATCAGCTGTTAAAAGAAAATCAATGTTCGAGTAAAGGAGTCGAAAGAGATCAGTTTAAAGCAAGAAACGCAGACAAAAATCAATGTGAGCCTCGTACAACACGTTACATGCCTCCCACATACCTTCAAGCAGCCAGACCGTCCCCCCCTCCTCTTTCTTTCCTAACTCTGTAGTCCTGCAGAGGGGAAAAATAAACTGGAGAAACTCAGCCGAGAAAAAAAACGCTAACACTTAAAGGCGGACACTGATTCCCGATGCAAACGCCTCTTGTAGTGAGAAGAACATAAAGCCTATATTTGAATCCAGTTGTAGTAAAAAGATTTCAGCGAGACCTCCAAACTTTTTTCACATCCAGTGTTGAGTCCAGATTCATGTGATAGTGCTGAGGGGCGGGGTTGAAGGGTTTAAAGCTGCCGCAGTTGGAGGGGGGAAAATCTCCCAGACAGAAACCTTCAACAGGAGACCTACAAAACAAGTTCATTCGTGATGTTTCATTAAAAGTTACAGTTGCTCAATCATCATTTTCAGACCTAAACATGATTGCTTTAAAAGTCCAGTAACAATATGGGCTATTCTTATTGTGTTTTCACACCCTCCAGTTTATGAAATGTGAAGAGGTAACCCCAAAAGATGACAGACATGGGGGGGCATATAAGGCAGGACTTAAATCCTGGAATCATTTTTTCTGACTGTGGGCCTGGTGGTCTGGGTTTTGGTGGTGTTGGAGGTGGGGCTGTTGGGGAGGGGAGATTGGGAAGTTGCTCTGTGAAAACATCCGCCCCTGATGAGGCCAACCCAGCCGGAGCCTGTTTGTCCATGCAGGGAAACAGCCGCCGTGTGCTGCCCTCTAGTGGAAGACATGCGCGCAGAGCCCTCGGCTCTCGTCTGGCTTCAATTCAAGGAAAAGGCCTGGCTTGACTTCAAAATAGTAACCACCGTTAGTGAGTCATTCAATTCAACAAAGGGTAATATCGGCTGTAGTGAACTCTAATTATAACGTTTCACGAATTGAAAACAGACATTAGCTCTGAAAGGATTATGTATTTAACCATCTCAATTATTGGTGGAATTTGTCATTGTAAGTCATATTTACAAATATGTGTAACTATGCAACCAGAGGCAGATTTAGACAGCCTGAGGGGCAGGGGCAAAAATAGAAATCACATTTTGATATTATGTAAGGAAACCGAGAGGGCAGGTTTAATCTAGAGTATTACATTAAAAAAACAACATCAACATAAAACGCATACAGTGTTTGCTAAATGTTTCTTTTTGTTTAAACTGAAAAATGCTTCCATACAGAGTTGAGATAAAGTGACACAGAAAACATCATATTATTATCATACTTTACATTTGTTTCCGTTTTCTTCTTATGTACTCTTTTCCAGTGCTCTATTTACATAGCTCTATTGCTTAATACATTTAGGAGAATTATTATGTATATGATAAACTCTGGTATATATAGACAACATGTAACTGGAATCATAAGTTGTGACTGTGTGTGGGCTTAAAATACTGTGGCAACATGCAAAAGACAAACATGAATATTAACTATAATGTAATACAAACTCTAGTGCAGCAGATGGCACTGCGATACCTTTCACCTGTAACTTGTTCTCTTTTTCATTGGCAGAATTTCTGCTGTTGTTTTTTAACATCTAAACACTGACACTCTTTCCCTGTGAAATCAGAGCTATTTATAACCTGCTGCACAGGTGACAAATGTGTCCATTAACAGCACCGAGTATATAAAATGAACAATTGGTCTACTTTACTCCGACATATTTCAATTGGCAAAAACTAGACCAGTCTACTTATATTGTATTTACCTTTTTTTAAGTAATAGGAAACATTCATATAATAACACTTGTGTATATTATGCATGTAAAATGATTCAATTTTTAAAATAATTTGTAGATGGATTTATTGAAGTAACATTAATATCAATAATGATTTTGCGCTGGTAGTCCTGGGGATGTCTGCTTAAGTAAGTAAGTAAGCCTATTTACTGTATGTTTCTCTTGTGTGTCATTGGTATCAGAAGGTCAGTTTTGCCTTTTCTAGGGTCAGTTAAGTCACTTGTGTCTGTTGCACCCTTTTTTCATTGCTCTCTCTTTTTGGGTAAGAACATCCCACCTTTATTGAAATTCAGAATCTGCATTGTCTGGCTTGAAGCTCACAATGTAAAAACAACAAATTGGGGATAACTGCAACAAAATATCCCCTAATATAACGTTAACAAGAAGGTTTTTAAATGGGTTGTCACCTTCAGACAGAGCTATCTAGTTCCCCCCTATAGCCTAACACTTACTTGCTTCTATTGAAAAGCTCATACTTGCCTGATAGATAATTAGCTTGGGATCAGCATCTGTAGCTTAGCTATGCATTAGGACTGAAAACCAGGGGTTTCCATCAGAGGATGACAAAACTCTGGGAAGTTTGTGCAAAGCACATAATAAACCTCAGATGTTGTCTTTTTTAATTTGGTTTTGTCTGCATCTGCCTCTGGCATAAGAGTCGTATAAATTATCTGGTCTTACAGCCGAATAAGCCAAAATATTTTCCCTCATCTATCAAAAAGTTTTACAAGAATACAACTTTATGATAAACAGATACCACACAGTCCTGTCTGCATGTTCTCATGATCTCACCTGGTAAATACAACATGTCATTCAACTGCGTCGACTACTTCACAAGAGTGGGCTCTGTAACATGGGGCAGATGTTGGGGCCCTGAGGCTGTGGCACCAGGCTTTTCACATTCCTTTGCCTGACCAACCAAAGCTGTAAACTCACACAGGTTAAGAACAACAACAAATCTTTTCTCTGGCTCTCACAGCAAAGTTTTCTTTTTCCAGGGAAGCGACGGGTCGGCCAGCTCCAGCCGGACCCTGACGGGAATCGGCTGTTGCCCTTTTATCACTTTTCACTTTCCTCACTGCTTGACTGCCCAGTTAACTGGAGTAATTGGTCTGACCCTGTGGGAGGCTGGTTTTAGATGTATGAGTCAGTGGTCAGCAAAGAGAGGAGAGGGGTTCAATTTGGTGGGAGAACAAGAGGCACCCTGCTTTATGCCGCAGCTTCCACGCAAAGACACAAGCAGAGAGAAAGTGTTCCTTTATTAAAACCAACCTGCTCACTTCCCTTTCCACATCTGTTTCTCATGCTGGTGGCAGATAGATACCTCTAAAAACTATGGCTTATAACAGAAACACTTAGGGGGAAGGTAATCACTCTTTACCACAGATCTTGAGTCAGCACATTCAGCTCCCTGTTAGAAATAAATCCAGACTTTTATCACCTGACTATTTACAAATTTGACCTCCTCTTAAATGGGCTGCTGTCACAGGAATTTTACAAGGAAAAGTGGGAGTGACTGGTGGAACAACACTGACTGGTGACTGGTGGAGGTGGAAAAGGGAGGCACCAGCTTGGAGGAAGTTTGACATCTGAGATGTGGCAGCAGATGCAGACTAGAACTTGGTAGATGAGAAGGATGGACGTGTGAAGGAAAAAAGCAGACTCTGTGGAAAAATTAAAGAGTGGCTGCTGGTGACGGAGTAGAGTTCAGGAAATAATCACAGTCAGACGTCACTGACATGATGTGGAAAACAACTGTCCTCCTCCTGCTTCTGTCTCATCTGCTCTCCTCTACAGTATGTATGATATAATGCACGTCATAAATGTTTTTAACTTTAGTCAGTCATCTGTCTTGTCACCCAAACTCATTATTGTATGCGGGTGTAAAATATGAGATTTTTAGGGTTATGTTGTTTCTAAATGTAGAAGAAAAAACAGCTGCCTCATGTCTCAAATGACTCGGACAATAAATTGCTCTGAGAATTACTGATATTTACTTTTTATAGCCCTATGTATCTGCCTCAGACCGACACTAGAATCTGTTCTGCTGTGGAGTCTGCCAACCTGAGGGATCTTTACCATTTTATTTGTATAGGTTAAAGGCTTGTTTTGCTCAGCAGAAGGGGCACGGTATCAAAACCTCTCATTCTTTGGCTCCAAATTATTTCACCAGTGCCATATGTCAGCACAAATTTCAGGGAGTACATTAAACTTCCCTAAAGAATGGGAGGAGGTGGGAAAGTGTTGTCCATTTCTATATATAGCCAATATGAGAGAGCAATAATTGATAAAGTGTTTGATTGTTTGAACAGCAAAAACTCAATCAGATAGTTCTGGCAATAACTAAAAGATGGAGAAGCAGTCGCACAAGAATTGTTATAAAGTTTATTATAAACATTTTTTGAAGCATGGTCTAATGCATTGGAATAGCCTGTAAAATTACAGTTTTGGAGCCAATTGAACATTTTGGTCCCCGGATGTGATTTCATTTGATAATGTCTCCAACAGTATATAGAGGTAAAAAATCTGATACAAAGGCTTGTCAGGGCTTTGTGTCTCTCTCCCTTGACCTACACCTGTGGATTTAACCATCACTGTATTTCTTTGTTTATTGTCAGGGAACAGAAAACATCAAGCAATTGAACCAATCAGAAATCAATGAGGATTTCTCTGACGCTCCTGTCAAAAGCCAGAAACCTACAGGAGGAGTCAAAGGTTGGGACTCGTGTTCTATCCCGTGTGACATCACTGTCAAGCTGCTACGAGATGAGAAACATTCAATCTGTGGTAAAAAAAAAAATATATATATTCCTTATTTTACAAAATGTGTGTGAAACTTGTTTTTCTACCTTTGAGGGGACCAAATTGTGAGGACCTATCAGTCTTGTGGGGACTTTTTCGTTGGGCTCGAGAACAAACAGTAAGAAGAAAAGACCAGGTTTTTAAGTAATGTAGGGGCAACAGATTAGGGAAAAACTGATTGGAGATAAGCACTGGGCTTTAATTTTTATGTTAAATGCTTTGTTGATGACCTCACAGGTATTGAAAAGTGTACGTGTGTGCTTATGCGGTTATGTAGGTCAGTTACAGCAGTCTCTGTTGGCGTTTGGACGTAGCACCAGGAAGCTGATGAGGGATGTGATGGAGGAGCAGCAGAGAGCCCTGGACATCCTAAGTAGTCAGGTAAAGCAGAGTCTTTCTCTTAAATCTTGGTAATAAAGTTACTTAGCGTCCAAATGGCTTGCTGCATGAACAGTAGTGTCATCTTTTCAGGTAACAGAGCTGATGACCAAAGTTCAGACGCTCAGCTCCGAAGTTCAACGAAGCAACACTGAGATGTACTCAATCAAACCTGTGCAATCCCACGGTAACTAACACATTAACACATGTGATTTTACAACATTAATACTGGCTGACAATTTCCATCAGTTTTAAAAATGATTAATGGGCTGCTTTATATGAGAAGCACTTTTCAGCCTGAAAAAAAAAAATGTTTAATTTATTCTGCTGTTCCTCAACAATCTTTCTAAAAGCTTAAGAATAACCTGACGACAGCATTACAGTTATAGACTTAGGTCCTGTGTTTTGCATCGCTCTTAAAACATCACTCATTGGATTGCGGACATCAAAAGCTTTGTGTTTGGCATTTTGGCCATCTCTAGAGGGTAGATATGCATTGCTACACCTCTATGCTTATTTAATTGTCTCTGTTGCAAATTTTCAATCCCAGGGAGCAATGCCCTAAAGCATAGTCTTGTTTCATTCTGTATTTAAGTTCAATTGGGACTATAAATTACAAAATGAACATCATGTTGTAAAACTAAGAAAATTAGGATCATATATTCATTGAAAAACATTTACTGAGGTTATAGTTGAAGTCACAAGTGAGTGCATTTTCTCAATAACTTCATAACAATTTACTTTCTTTTTGTCGTCATTGGAGTGTCATCCAGTGTTCATTAGAATTGCTTTGTTATAGTCCTTGAGCCATATTTCAAATTTCTGTTTGGGACACAGGTATTCAAATATAAAGTGTAAGTGGCGCAGTGCGAATTTTGTGAAGGAAGACTGGTTTTATTGTTATCCTCCTCTTCAAATGCTGTTGATATGGCTAAAGGTTTTACCTCTCTGAATAGCCTAAATACAGTATAAGGCTACACAATGTGATTACAGAAACAGTACTGTTTTGCCAGACAGATAAATTATTGGACTCCTTATACACAGTCATTAACAGAAGTTACTTTAGTGAGCGTTAATTTTCTTTCTGATGAAAAAACTGTTTGCTTTGACCAGGAAGGGACTGCAGTGATATCAAGGACAATCTTATGTCAGTTGTCCCAAAGATCCCCAGTGGTATATACATCGTCCACCCAGAGAACACGGACTCCTCATTTGAGGTACTTCAATGATTTTTCCTGCCTGTTACTCAGCTGTCAATCACAACTTATAACACAACATGTGCTGCAGGTTTTCTGTGAGATGGATTACATGGGAGGTGGATGGACGGTGATGCAACGCAGGACAGATGGATTGACTGACTTCAAACGTCCCTGGGCTGATTATTCTGATGGCTTTGGGAATCTTGCAGGTTAGAGGAAGTTACAGTGATAGTTTTAAACCTTAATAGGGTTAAGGGAGGACTTTTTTAAAGATTATTATTTTGCCCTTTGCTTTTATTCCATTGGACAGTGAAGGGTGAAAGGATGTCAGGGAAAGTTGGTTGGAGGTGCGGGTGACATGCACCAAACACCTGCTCCACATTGCCAATAGTACTATACCCAGTTATGTGCTGCTCATCTCATTACAGTCTTTTAATTTTGTGGAAAGAATTTCGACACAATTTCGGGACCAGGCTGGAAAGAAATTCTATAAATGTTGGGTGGTGACTTTGTTTTAGTCATTTCTTTTAGAAACATCACACTCTCTCTCTTGTTATGTTTGTGTGTAGGAGAACACTGGTTGGGTCTGAAGAAGGTATTTCATTTAGTAAACCAGAAAGAGACTCGGTTCCAGCTTCACATCGCTCTGGTCTCCAGTGATGACATTACCTCTTATGCATCATATGATGATTTCCATGTGGACAGTGAAACCCAATTCTTCAGTATACATCTGGGCAGATATGCAGGCAGCGCAGGTAAGACACGAGAAATCACCCTAAGCGACAGATGTTATTTTGTTTGCACACAGTGCCTAATGATAAATGCACTGTTTGTGTGTTTCTGTACAGGTGATGCGTTTCGCGGCTACGAGCAGGAGCAGAATCAGGACACGGCTCCATTCAGTGCCTCCGATGTGGACAATGACGGCTGTAACCCTTTTTGCTCCATTGACAACCGCACAGTGGAGAGCTGCAGCACTATACAAAACAACACAGGATGGTGGTTTAACCAGTGTGGCCTGGCAAACCTGAACGGCTCTCCTGAAGATGCAGAGCAGAACCTGGGGCAAAAAATGCACATCCTGTGGGACACCTGGAGACAGAACGGGATCCCTCATACTATTAAATCTGTTACTATGAAGATCAGGAGGATTGCAACCAATAA